>CM061065.1:204487908-205082908 GCA_030762895.1 Sophora flavescens | reverse complement strand
TGGGCAGAGTCTCAACATAGTTCCTTAACCAATTTTTAGGGTGTTTAAACCTATTAATCTCTAACTCATTTTAGAACCTAATTTAACCAATTAAGGTTTTTAACATTTTAACCATCAACTCAATAGTCATAGCATCAACTAGACAACCAACATAACATCAATAGCAAACATCGTAATAACAACGACAATCATCATACTATCATGTTCATATTAAGGCAACCAAGATAAATATTAACAACATGTCATGAACATGGAACACATACAAATAACATACCAAAATAGCCAAGAACATACCATCACCAAACAATACAATTTAACATGTTATTCATTCATACACATAAAACAACACAGGGTTATGGTAACCTCTTTACTTTACACTAACCCCAAGCCTATGAATACACTACCCTTCTCCCCATACCTGGAATAAAGATCACCATTCAAAAGAGAGAATCCACTTGGGTCCTGTTTCACTAGCGCTTGTCTACAACTTCAAGAACAACAAAGAGACACTTTGGTTCAACACTAAGATCAAGAAATTAAAAGGAAAAGATCAAGAACTTGAAAGAAAGAACACAAGGGACAAGGTGCACGAATCTTACCTTTTCTAAAGTCTCAAATATCAAGCACAACGAATAGGGAGAAAAACCATAAGGATTCGAATAGGAAGGAGGGAGGCAGTTTTCTGAGTGTTGGGGTCGTGTAAACTAGGTTTAGGTCGAGTCTAATGGTATATATATGGGTTTGGGTCATAACAGGTTCCTATTTCAGCCCAAATTGTATACAATTTAGTATTTTGACCATAACTTTAGCTACAAGTTTCCGATTGAGGCGTTCTTGGTGTCGTTATAAAGCTCAGAGAAATATCTACAAATTAATGTCTAATGATCGATTCCTAAATCGGACTCTAAAATAGTCAAAAGTTCGATGGAATTTTAGCAACATATTTGGTAGTTATTCCTAGATAGGATCTTAGGAGATTATGATAAGATCTTAAGATATAAACAAAAAGAGGACGATCCTCTATTGATAAGGACTCAAATCTGATTGGTTGAGGAGCTAAAATCTAAGAATAACACTATCTCTATTTAAATACTAAATCACACGATATCTTATCATATCATATTTAATCACTTATTATTAATAAAATCACATATCGTATATTAACATATAAAATCAAACATTAAGAGACATAATCTCATATTAATGAAAATAATCATATATTAATATACATATTATCATATGCAATAATATATACACATATATATAAATATCAAACATATCAAATATATATATGCCAAAACTAACACATATAAACATAATGGTGAATCTTGAGGTGTTACATAAGAACCTTACTATTGTTAAAGCTCTTATTATTGTTATGTGCCTGGTTTTAGTTGTTTCTCTTTTTTATCATATTCAATGGCCTTCATTCTCGTATTTGATAGGTTGTATGTTCGAGGGCCCCTCACCCTAAATTTTTTTCTATAAAAACAAAAGGGGAACCAAAGGCAATGATGGTATTTTGCAAAAATGTTAATTTTTTAATCCACTTTCCAAAGTATATACAAGGAGAAAATGGATATTGTGGTATTTCTCTCAAAAGATGAATATGACTAGGGATGACAATTTTCACCTGTACATGGGATCCCCGTGGGGACTGTCAAGGTGGACGGGGAAAATCCCCCCGAAGGCAATATGGGGATTGGGACAGGAGCAAACCCCTCGACCCGTGGAGACCCCAACCCCAAGAACCTTACTAAAATACCCTTGATATATATACACACATATATATACTATAATTTGAATCTATCATTTCATGAAATTTGAACTCAATAAAGTCTTCCCATTTAAGGTGGAGGGACTTATACCAATTAAAAAGTGACAAAGATGTACCTTTAAATCCTTTTATAGTTTTTCTGTAAATTCTTGAAAGCAAAAAGTCTGAATGGTATGAATACCAAGTTTTGGATGGAGACTGGTTGGAGTTATGTCCTTGAAAAGAAGCTTTTCCAAGATTGTTGACTTTGTCTCTCGAAAGGGGACTCAACCGTGGAGAAAAATAGGCATTGGTGGGATATTTAATGTCTAGACCATTTCCTTTTGGAGGTGGCGTAGGGGAGGTGGGGCTAGGGAGAGATGAAATATACTAATTTGGAAACGAGGATGATGGGGAGGGATAATAATGAGAGACTTGGAGGATGAATGGTCCGAATTTAGGTGACGAAATTTTACATCCCTAGAATGACCCTTCAATTTGAAAATCTCACATACTCTCCATTGTTTTACCTTTTTCATACTTTATAGTGTAATCCATATTGCTCAAAAGTGATTTCCAGGTGAGGCCCGTGCAGTGTTGCATTGTATATAACCTTTGGGTGTATTTGGGAGTTGAAAGTCCTTTGAAATCGTATCCAAGTGAAGGGAAAGGAATGAAGGAGGAGATATCCTCCAAACCTTCAACCCCTATTCTTTTCTAAAAATATGTTCTCTTTTGGAGTTAAAAATAGAGTCCTCAGATCACCTATTCCTAAGGTGCCCTTTACTATGCAAATTTGGCCCTCCTTCTCCCCCGGTTGGGTATTTCCTCGAGTCTTCCCTCCCGTCTGCTAAAGTGTCAACAACCGTTTATGATTCTTGGACTTTAATTATAGTGGAATAAAGGGAAGAAATTTAAGACTTTATTCTGGTTTAAGAATATATCAGGCCAATCGCCTACTTAGACATGAAGGCACTCTCCAAAGAGACCCAAGATAGATCTCATGCTTTAAAATATGGAATAAGCAAGATACAGCTTTCCAAATTATATGACCCCACTTTGCCCCGAATTATCACAAGACCATACCATACCCTCACCCACGAGCCACGAATTGCTAGATTGTCTTCTTGATTTTAGCATCTTCTTCTGGTTTGTCGGTTGTTCTGGGAGTATATTTTAGGTGGATGAGGCCATCCTAACTAGCCGAACCAGGGCTTCTATCCCACATGACTAAACCTGGTGGATGCAACGAACAAATTTAGCAAAGTGGTCTTTAATGTCTCCTTAGGCTGTGAAAAGGATGGAAGTGTATTGCAGATATGGTATCACTTTGCCATTGTCATTTTGCTAGTAGTTGGTCATTTAATGTGTGGTAAACGGCTATAAATTAGTGGCTACATGGTTATGGAATTTTGCGACAGAACTCCGCTGCTGTTAATGTTCTTCTGTAGGTGGGAAATGAATTGTAGGGGCAAGCTATTACTGTTTCTGCTATTAATCTGCCTTGTTGTGTTTGTTGTGATAATGGTTCGGCTGCTAATGCCAACCATTGATAGAAGCAGGTAAAGGCTAGTACATTCATTTGCTGGATGCTGAATTTTTGATTGGGAGGTTCTATTGAGTTTTTGCTGCAGCTGTGTGTGTCTTGTTACAGTGCCAGAAACTCTTTTTATTTTGTAAAGTTGTAGGGAATTCAGTCGGAGGGCCACACTGAGATGTCTCGCAGGGGCTTATGCTATTTACCAACCTATTGCCTATCCAATTTGGCTCTGGTTGTTTGAGTAATATCTGTGAGATGTCTTCCGGTTCATTTGTAAGTATGTTTTGATTTATGAAATGGTTTTTGTGTCACCATAGTGTCTCCAGTCATATATCTCTATAGAGTATATATATATATATATAACATATGTATATTTTGCTTTAAAAACCACCTATATATACCTATTTTTATAATTTTATATATAATTTAATTAAATTAATAAAATAAATTTAAAGTATATCCCATAAAGATTGATAAATGCCTATCAAAAAACAACCAATCCTCACTTTATTAAGTTTAAATCCTTTTTGTTAATTTTTCTATGATATTTGAAAAAGCACACATGAGTTCAATCTATCCTAAGCAAACCACGGATATAGATTTAGTAGATGAATGTCTTTAATATTACTCTCTACAATCACACTAGATAATATGTCCAAGAAATGTAATGAAACCAATGCATATTGTTTTTGTCTTATGTTTATGTCTATTGTTCCCTAATTGTAAATTTATGATTGGTGTTCACTTATTACCATTTTCCTAATAGTCTGCCTTGAAGGGGGGAAAGAGACGAGAGAATCAAAATATCACTTCCCAAGTTTTAGGGAAATGAGTTGATTGTGAGGTAATAACCTCAGGGGATTGCTACAGAGTGAGATTTTCCACGACCAATGATCTCACTTTTCAAATTGACATCCCTAGATATGACCCTTCAATTTGAAAATCTCACATAATTTTCAGTTTTACCTTTAATTCATACTTGTATAGTGTAATCCAGTGGAATTGATCAAACAGATGCTTCCAGGTGAGGCCCGTGCAGTGTTGCATTGTATATAACCTTTGGGTGTATTTGGGAGTTGAGAGGTGAAAACTTTGAGAAGAAACCAAGAAAGTGAAGGGAAAAGGAATGAAGGAGGAAGAATAATCCTCCAAAACCTTTCAAAACCCTACTCTAATTTATTTTGCTAAAAAATAAAAATATGGTCTCTTTTGTTAAAAATTATTGCTCCAATTTGCCATTCCTCAAATACATCAAATCTTTCCTCAACATATGAGAACTTGAGGAACCCTCCTTCTATTCCCCCCCGCCCACGCTTTTTCCTTGAATCCTTCCCCCTCCCTTTCTGTTCTAAACTCTCAAAACAAGCCGTTTATGATTCTTGGACTTTAATTATAGTGGTCCAACATAAACGGGGGATAGATTCAATGTTACATTATTGCTGGTTTAAGAATATATCAGGCAAATCGACCTAATTATACCCTGAAGGGACATGCCTCGCCAAACTCCAGACCCTTCGAACGAACAAAGCTTAAAAATAGGAATAAGCAAGATACAGCTTTCCAAATTATATGACCCCACTTTGCCCCGAATTATCACAAGACCATACCATACCCTCACTCACGAGCCACGGCTTCTAATTTTTCTTCCTTGATTTTAGCATCTTCACACGTTCTGGTCCATTGTCGGTTGTATCTGGCACTCGTCTATTGGATGACGCCATTTTGAATCTCAACCATGACTTGATTACGATGTTGGCTATTGATGCATCGATATCAGTTAGAATCATCTCGATGCATCGAACACAATAAAAAAGTAGAATCTCTAATTTCACCATAAAGCAGGAAAAGCCATGCCAAAAATTGACACATATATATCACTTTGCATCTTTTCTTTTTCACTTTTTAATTTTCCTTTTTCTCTTTTGGTTTTCGCTTATATAAATTAGTAGGTGACCGGTCATCTATATCAGTTAAAAATGTCACATAATTTTATATTATAATTTTAATCATTTAGATATTATTCAAATATCTAGATTTTCTCCTTCCATGTCTGATAATAACATAATTATTCAGATGTTATTTAAATATTAAATTTAAAATGTGCAGATAAGTAAATTCTTTTAAAAGAGTGAATAAGAGAATGAACTGACAAGAAGTATAAACCTTATATAAACCTACTTGTCGAACTCCTACTTAGGTGTGTGATTAACAAGCTCCTACTTAGTCCAACTCCTTATATAAACCTTTTTGACCAAACAAGTTATTTCTACAAATCAAAAGAGCACCCAGAAAGCTCCAAAGAACTCCTTAGAGAACTTCTCCAGTTCACTAACAGTAACATACACTGATCTGCCTGATCACATGGCCAGATACCATAACCAATACTACTTCTGGGAGTACTTTTCATTCCCACTCCATCTCTGCTTCTTCATGTTCATCCTTGTCTTCGTGTTGGCGTTTTCGTGGTACATAAACTACGAGTCTGTGTTTGAGGATTTGCTTATACAGGTGAAGATCTTGCTGGCTCTTGTTCCACTGTTTTTGTTGCTTCTTGTTCACTGCCTCTCAAGTGGAGGGTCGTTTCCAATACCGTTGCCAGAGGAGAGGGAGTCGCTGCATAGGGCTGGAGGTTCTCCCTGGGGAGTGGCACTCTTGCTTGTGTTTCTATTGTTCATGATGGCTCACCAGTCTTCTTTCCACGAACGTTGGTTTCCCTTGGCTACTAGGTGATGATCCATGATGTCTCAATGTACTGAATTAGGAGTTACAGGGCCAGTGAGTACCAACTTTGTGTAATATTAGTAGATTAATAGATGAGGGAGCAGCTAAAAAAGAGTAAAGTTTTTAGTTTTGTTTAGAAATAAAGATTAGACTCGTATAAAGTAAATAAAAGTGTAAAGTGAAAAAATAATGATATATTCATCTTTAATTAATCAATAATGGATATATCATTATTTATTCACTTAACATTATTGTTCACTTTAAACGAGTTTTATGTTATAAAAAAATATTTTTCTTCTGTGTTCCAATGTCTAGTGATTTATAACTAATTGGTAAGTTACACCATTATAGGGAATGGACTCATCGTCATGCTCATCTAGATATCAACTTAGTGTGTATTTGGAAGAATGTTTGATAAGAGTAATCTTGAATGTAATTGATTTGGTTAGAATTGAATTTGAAATGAAGTGATTTATATTCGGATGTTTTTAGTTTGAAAGTAAATTCGATGTAAAATTTAGTCTAAATTTCTCAATTCAACTCAAAAGTTATTTTTTTTAACTTCTAGTCATGATCATTTCTGGAGGCAAAATCAATTTTACCTCACAGTAACCAAACATCTGATGTTTACTAAAATCATGTTTGACAAAGGACATAATTAATTCTGGAGGTTTTCAACATGAAACCAAACACACACTTAATCATTACAAACTAGTTTTCCTCTATATCTTGTTTTAATTTATAGCTTCAAATATTCATGTCGCAATATTATCGTTTTTTAATTCATTCTGACTGCAACACGATTGTTGTCTTATTAGCTTTCTTTTTTGTAATATTTTTATAATCTCAATGTAACTATCCAACCACGACTGCAATAATTGCCATTTAAATTGTCTTACTTAGAACAAATTCTCAGTAGAGGAAAATGAATTAATTCATGCAATAGTTGCATAAGATTGAGATTTCAGAGTGACTGGACTATCTTTTTTTCATGAGTTATTTTAATATTGGGAATTGTTACCACCTAAAATCCACCTTCACAGATCTTCATCTGGTTTCCCTGCTACTAGTTCAAACTTGAATTAGAATCTGGTTATTATCCAAGTATTGATCAATCCTTTTCCTACAAACACTTATTTACTTAATTTGTTGATCACTAGTGGCAAAGGGAAGGGCCTCTAGCAAGGGGAGAAACTCGCTTTCTTCACTGTAGTCTTTCTTTCTCTATTTTTCACTCCTTTTAATTTGTCTCACACTTTCCCCCTCTTGTTTAGTTTTCTCTCATTCAATTCACACAATCTGATAACATGTGAGATTGGTAGGTGAGGGGGACAAAGAAGTTGCTAAAATCTTCCAAATTAATGTTTAATGACTATATATATACCATTGTATTGCCAAGTGTGGCAATGAAACTTTTCTGATAGAATTTCATCCATCGAAATGTTTAGAGGGGACAACGATGGTTATGTTAGAGAAAGAGCACATGTGAGTGTAGTGTGTGTAATGTACCAATGTATAGTGAAACAAAGTCCCACGTTGGAAGAAATATAAGAAGTTTCAAAGTTTAGTTTCTGGGTCTACCTATCCGAGCATTTTGGCCTTCTGCACTACCAACCATACCGCTCTCCTCCTATGCCCAAATTATCAAGCCCAATATCGAATTAAACCGCGAATGGGCATTAATCCATTGGACAAAACTTATGTAGAATTTCAAAGATACATTAGATGCTGATTTTCAATGACAATAGGATATGTATAACGGTTGTTACACATATTATGTTTTCATTGGAGAGCTGTTATACACGTCCTATTACTGTTGGAAAATATCATCTAATGTTTCTACCTAAGTCTAGTCCTTATCCAATTTGAAACATTATATAGATTGTTTGGAATTTGGATCGTGGCCGTCTCGGGTGGACTCCGGAAAAAAAAAAAAAAAAACCCATTTTACCTTCCATTGACTAGGGTTATGATTGGGGTTGGGCAAATTAAGGAGGAAATCAATCGAAAAGAATTGCTTAGAGTTTATTCAAGTTGGTCAATTTTAAGGTGACAAACTCAAACCAAACCAACTCGAAGACTAATGGGCTGGCCTGGGTCTGTTGTAAGCTTAAAGCCTAAAGCTTAAAGTGTTTTCTTTCATAATCCATCGTAAAACACTTTATTTTTATCATAAGCAAGTTTAGGCTATAGTTGAAAAAAATAACAAGCAATTATATAGCTGTTAAAAGCAACCCTTATAAGAAAACAAAAAAGTTAAGTATGGATTAAGCAAGTTTATCATGCTTGAGTTGGCATCTAAGTAGCAATATAGCATAAACCTTGATATTAAAGTTGATACATAACACAACAGTAATACATAACAACAATAAGAATTTATGATAGTCCTAACTCCAAAATGAAGATAAACATTAATACACAATCAACAAGTTATCAAGATTCATCAAATCGGCACAAAATGGAGGTTGAAGTTGCCAGCTGCGCAAGAAGAAATAATGGTAGATTAGGGTTGACTATGATATAATGTGACGAAGAACTAAGATAGAAGGAAAAAGAATTAGGAAAAAATGCCATAATCATTTGTAAGGTCTCCGACAGTCCAAAACAACAACTTTGTTAATCGGGTGATTGATTCGTTTCATCAAGTTTGAAAATATTAAAATTGAAATCTAAATTAATGCGGGTTAGGTTTACTTGAGCTTTACCCTATTAAATATGATGAATTGAACTAAATCGAACAAATAATTGGTTGAATTCGGTATTTCGAGCTGATCAAATTAATCGAAACTTAGTTACACCCCTAATCATGACAAAATTAACGTTTTTTGTAACTCCTACTTGCAAATGGACCTCATACTGGACATTCTCCCTTGAAACAATTTTAACGGGTATTAGGAGCCAAACTTGTGAGCAAGCAGGCCATTATTGTTTCATTCGGGCATTTGTCCATTTTATGATTCCAAAATGTAGTATCTACACTTGATATATAGTTGGATGTTTGAGGAATAGGCCTCAGCCCTGATATATTTTCGAGACTATTACTATTACAAACATCTCATAAAGCTCCTCCTTTTGCATCCCAATTTCCTTATCCTAACTATGCATGACTATGTGATGCACCCAATATACGTGGGAATTTCACATTCCTAAATACAAAGCATCATAAACTTGTGATGAAAAAATACAAATAAAAGGGTCGGATTCATTATTCCCACCCGTAGAGGTAGGTCTTATTATTGCCACCTGTTTGGTCAAAAAAACCAATCTGATTTATTTTATACTTTTCACTCGATGAAAAAATGGATCGGATTTTAGTCCCTGAAATGTTCCATATCCAAGTCCAACGCATTTGAAAATATGTGGAGTTCTTGTTTATGATATCTTATAGATGATCTGCAGGCATTAGGCATATACTATTATTGGAGCAGGTAAAGCTATATATGGGGGAACTGACTATAGGGCTTAAATTCAAACAAATTACTTTTTTCAAATCAAGCAGGGGCTGGGAAATCAAAACATATTACTTTTCATTGATGAGCGTGATCTAAACCTTCAACTTTAGTGAAAATTCTAATTAAGATGTGACCTTAATTTCATCATAAGATAAGATGGATACCAATACATATATTTAAAAGCAAAAAATCAAAAACCCATTGAAAAACTAAGTTTATCCTATTTCAAAATACAAAATACATCAAGTCTCAATGTAAATTTTATTTTTTTTAATATCTTAACCAGACACTGATTAACCTTCTAAAAAAAATACCTTTGAAAAATAAGGCCAGCAGAAACATATATACTACATCAAACACTGCATCAGAGTCATAATCATGAAATCCCGGAATTTAAAGTCAGGTGTTGGCCCAATAAACCATTTATAGCAACAATCATCATACAACAGAACACTTGAAAAGAAGAAAAAGCGAGAAAAGAAAACCTCATACCATATAAAGAATTTTTGTACTACTAATCCAGTAATCCTGTATATTACTTTTCTCATACATGTAAAATTGAAGCACAATCAAATCAAAAACGATTGTAATGGCATCAAATATTCACATGAATGTAATGGGATCACATGCATTGAGAGTAGCAGTGACACAGTGACACTAATTATTTTGCTCAATTATTGATATTGCATGCTTCAAGCAAGACGATGAGATCGATTCTCTAGTCCCCTCAATAGAGCATCTACACTCAGCAAGACTGCTAATTTCTTGAAACAACATCATTGGACCACTCCAAATTCCTTATTTTTTTGTGTCACATTCTAAAATCCATATTTTACACATATTGAAGTTCTTGTGCCCAGCAATGGAGGATCAGGTCAGAGCAAGATTAATAAAACGGTACCACAGACAAGTGTTGCACTCTGTCAAATATCTAAGCTATATCCTAAAATCCAATAAGCTATCATCAATCATTTCATATTATTTTACATTTATACAGTTTTTATCATTTAATTTTAATTGATCCCATTTTTTTTCCTGTACACTCACACTACTACTCTAAATGTGCTCCAAACAACATCCAGAAAATTTTAAACCTTGTCGAGGTACATTTGTTTTGAACTGAAGCTACCATAGCTACTAATTAATTATATTGAAGCACAAACACTTTAAAATAATTTTCAGGTCTGCCTTGTTCATGTATCTTTATCAGACATTTTTGGACAATATTTTTTGTCTACTATTAACTGTATTTTATAATTTTTTTACTTTTATTTTAAACTTTTATACCATTGTCAATGAAAATGACATAATAATTAGATAAATATTACCTTTTTTTTTAATATATTTGTAATAATTCGTACTTAATTTTAAACGTTATTTAGCTCGTGCCTTAAGGATACTAATTAAGAAATTAAAAAAAATTAAGTTTATAGAAAAATTAAATATAATACTTTGAGATCAATAAATACGTCACTTCTAATAAAATCTTTGTTATTTTTTATTCCATACCCAGTGTCCTTAATACTATGTTTTCGTGTGTATCATATATCTGTGTCCCATGTCCCATGGGTGTTTCCTAAGCAAGTAATGCAGAGGGCTAGAGGAGGCTGAAAAAGAAAAGGAAAGAAAGAAGGAAATGGGAAGACAAGATAAGAATAAATAAATAAAGTGGTTTGGTGATTGATAGAGGGTTAAGCTAAAACCATTGACTGTTGTTTGAGGGGAAGACAAAGAGAAGCACACCAACGTGTGAAACAAAAATGCCTTCTTTCATGGCCCACCTCAAGGAAATTATAACACTCTTTGAAAACAACATCAACGGGAAATGCTCCTCATCTTCTTGGGAACAACCTTCTTCCACTCCCTTTTCTCTCTAATAGTGTCTCTCACTTATAAATTAACACAAACAAACTCACACCCTTCTCGTCTTATTGTTCTGTTTTCTATCAAATGAAAACACCCATTTTGGGTCTTACAAAAGCCAAAGGAAATTATGGTTTTAGTTTTGTAAGCCATGAGAATCAGACCATAATCATGAACAAGAAGAAAAGGAAGAAATTCATGGAAGAGAGATGTCATTGCAATTCATGTGGAGTTAGCTGAGGTTCATTTTCGATCATCATTTGGTGGTGATTTTTTTTTGTCACCTTGGGTATTCGAGGAGGAGTAACTTATTTGTGGTGAAGAATTCACCAGTTGAAGATTATTGGCGTACATGGGAAAGCCAGGCATTTCTTCACCTTTTTATCAACTTGTTCTTTATTTTCTTCTAGTTTTTTATGTCTCTTAAATTCACTCTTCTTATATATGTTGGTTTAAATATGGGATTAGAGATAGCCAGAAATAGTTACACAAAACAATTGCAAACGGTTCTTAGAATATCAATGGCATCAAATCAAACCAGTGAAATAAAACTTCCGATCGAGTCCCTCTTCAATCTTCATTTGCATGTTGTTTCTCTCGCGTATTTCTCTCGATCGTGTCCAAATTATGGATTATCATGCATAAATTAAAACAAGCAAATTATTTCGGTCTCTTTTGTTTCAGATTTGAAAGATGAGAACGAAATTTGACGAGCTTTTTCTCTAATTGATTTCTCTTGTTTAGAAATTGAAAATGTTTCTCAAGAGTAATGATACATTCATTCGACTCCTTTGCTAGTCTTTCTTGAGATAAATATGGGTAATGGGTAAAAACTTCACTTCTCACAACATTGATTACACTATTTTTTTCATCAAGCATTATGTTTCTTGTTTTCTATAATTTGTAAATATATATATATATATATATATATATATATATATATATATATATATATATATATATATTTCTTTGTTATTTTTGCTACAAATCTGTGGAAACATACAATAAATGAAAAATAATATATCATTTTTATAATTATCTATAAAAACAGAAAATTGAAAACATAACAAACTGGCTATTATTTTCTTGATTCCATGCCCGGTTAGCATTTCCCAGATTTAATAAGAAGGGTTAAAAGTTAAAACCTAGTTTCAAACCGACTACACTTTAAAACAATTGGAAGAACTTTTTTATTTTTTAATTTTTATTTGATATTATAAATAAAAGTGCCACAATAATTACATAAATATTAGCATCTTATTACATTTACAATGACTTATATTAACTATTAAAACATTATTTCTTGCTTTCAATTCAAGATTTAAACATTTATATTAATCATATATACTAATTTTATATTTTTTGTCAAAAAAAAAATTATATTTTGTATCACTGTTGATAAATGTCTTAGAATTTTTAATATTTATTATATCCGATGGTTAGTATGATATGGTATTCGTGTCCCTTATCATATTTGTGCTTTCTTATACAAAACATACCCGTTTCTGCCAAAAGCCTAAACATCGTTTTCGTGATTGTGCTATTCTTCGTTTTCCTGCATTATTTATTTTGTTGGTAACACGGCAAATCATTTGACAAATGACACTAATGTTTCATATATATTTTGACAATTCATCGTTCTAATTTAGCCTTAAATTATTTTCAACGACCTACCTAACTTTTTTCATGTGGATTAAGGAAATGACAATTTAAGCCATGGGATAACCAAGGGGGTTGGTGTAGTATAGTTAAATTAAAATTAATGTTCTACTATTCAAATATGACCAGTTGGGTATAGAGTTGAACTTTGCTCCATCGATCGGTCTGCAATAGTCTAACGATAAATGAATTGGTGGTGTGGGTTGATTTGTAAATTAAACAAGTCTGTATTTTACAATCTCGCATTTGCAAGTTTACAGGCTGGTCCAGGAGCTTGTCATTCACCAAAGAGTTTAGTTAGTTAGATCTAGAGTAAGAGAGATTAGCAGAAACAAATAATGAGAAAAGTTAAAAAAAAAATGTATCCATGTGCGACCGGTGACGGTGAGACTTGTGTTTAGATATGAGGTAGGAACTACCGGAAGCACTTCAACATAAAACTACTATTTATAGCTTTTGCCTCTCTAAAAGTAAAAGTGATTCTGACAAAACTCACCTAGATTCCAAACATGCATTAAGGAGTGAGAAACAAGCTAGGGAAGGGAAAAGAGCAGGTCCAGATATAAAAAACTATTGTGCGGTGGGGCTGCTGAGTGTTTGGGTGTAAACAGTGGGAAGGTAACTTAAAGTTTTATTGTAATTCAATTGCATTGTATTAAAATAGTGGACCAACCTGCAGATCAAAATCCGCCAATGCAGGTTACATAAACCGATCCATGTTACCTGCTTTTAAATGGATTAATTAGTACATTTTGCTTGATCCTATCCCACATGGTTGTAAGTTACACAGATTGACAGAGGACTCACTCGTATATCCAACTCTAATCCGATAAAAGAATATTTAATTTATACTCTAAATGCACCAAACTGATATAAGAATGCTCTCTTAAAATTATATATATCAAGAGGAAAAAAGTTTTAATTGACGCAAAACTTAACTTGAAGGTACCTGTGTATTATATAATTCCAAAAGACCACAAGACACCCAGTTGAGATAGGGAAATGTTCCTGCCGAGATCCGACTTATTGGAATCTCATCGTAGAACGTCAGACCAAGAATGAACAATGGGAGTTGTTTTAGATTATGGCTTGACAGAATGCTGTATTCCGGTCCTACGTATCTAAATGGGAATCAAAGCCAGACGTAGTTCTAGGTTCAACCCTTGGCCATACGGTGATCTCGATCCCCTAATCTTATATCCGATGAATACCAGCGAGCAATGACTCTTTAATAGTCTCTTGGTCGAGCTAGTTTCTCTGACACGCTTAAGGGGGAGTCACCGGGGTTCAGTGAAAAGTGAGTCTCCCTCTTGGGCTCTCCTCCTTTTATAATAGGATCCACATCCCTTTAAGAGATCTGGATATATTTCCTTTTATCTCTTAAATCTTCTTTAAGATGTGATTTCCTCAATTTAAGGGATATTATCTCTTTTAACCGGATAAGGTTGTGTGAGATAATATCAGGATTGATTAAGATAATCATCTTCAATTGATCTCTTAACCGTATAAGGTTATTTGAGATAATATTAGGATAATATCAATATCTTATTCCTTAATTTAGGGGATATTATCTCTTAATTTAAGGGATATTATCTCTTCAAACCGGATAAGGTTGTTTGAGATAATACCATGATTAATAGAGATAATATCGATATTTTATCCTTCCCGCCTTGGTCGGATCGGGTATCCAAGCCCGGTGGCCGGGTTTTACTCCTCGGCCAATACACAAGTCCCCCCAAGCTTTGAGCTAGTAAAGCGTAGAAGCTTTCATGACATTAGCCGAGCTTGGGAACTTGGTTTCTTCTTTGGTCTTTTGAGGTGGTGAGGTAATTGGCCGAGCTTCATATTGATAATATATATATATATATATATATATATATATATATATATATATATATATATATATATATATATATATATATATATATATATATATCATCCAACTCGGTGAACACCTCAGGCGACCGAGCTTGACTCTTCGTGCTACCGATCGGATCGGGTATCCAAGCCCGGTGGCCGAGTTTTACTCCTCGGCCAATACACAAGTCCCCCCCAAGCTTTGAGCTAGTAAAGCGTAGAAGCTTTCATGACATTAGCCGAGCCTGGGAACTTGGTTTCTTCGTTGGTCTTTTGAGGTGGTGAGGTAATTGGTCGAGCTTCATACTTCGGTATGTATATATACATACATACATATATATATATATATATATATATATATATATATATATATATATATATATATATATATATATCATCCAACTCGGTGAACACCTCGGGCGACCGAGCTTGACTCTTCGTGTTACCGAGCTCTAAACCTTGGCCCGTACATAAGCCGATTGCGCTTGAAGGACCGATCCTAGCCAAGGTGGAAGTAATCACCTGAGTTTCGTACTGAGGCCATACTTTCTTGGTTCCCGAGATGGAAAAGAGACGTTGCTCCATGTGACACGTGGCTTTTATGGCATCATTTCCGAGACCTGCGCCGTAGTTGCATGCTCATATTTTTCCTTGATGGCAGCGTACATTCCAACATTTCTGCCACGTGTTTCCTTTCCATTAGTGTGCCGAATTCGGTCAGACTTGAAGGGACGTTTCCCTTCTCTCGCACGCCAACAACCATCATCAATTCGCCAAAAGGACGTTGCACTTTTTTCTATAAATTTGGACGAGCCCCTGGCACGAGGTTTCACCTTCCTTGAGCCCTAGATTTTCTTCTTTCTCGAGTCCTTTCTGGTCCAAGCTTTCGTACTCCCTTCCTATTCGAGGTACGTCCTTCTCCTCTCTTTCACACTCCCCTAGATTTTATTCCAGTTTGATTTCTGGTATTTTTATCCATGGAGACTTCATTTGAGGTATCCCAGAATGCCTCTTCCTGGGTTCATATTATAGAGCCCGAAATCAATCGGATTGGGTGCTCTCCCTATCACTCCCCCTATCCTTCACATAGCGATAGGGGTGGCAAGGGCTCTTCTTCTTCTTTTGACGGGAGGAGCTCTGCCACTCCAGATGCTATAGTTGCCCCCAAGCACCGCAAGCGTGCTTCTAGGATGCCCAGGGTTCCCTACCCAGATATTACCATCCCTGGGTATTTCTGGGTAAAACCCGATGTTGCTGCATTTTATTCTAATTTTAGGGACTTTCACTCCCTTGAAGCTATAAAAAACAAGGTTGCTGCTAAACGAGGCATCGTAGAGTGCCTTCCTTGTACCGAAGATGATCATGTTTTTATTTGCCCTCCTTCATATGAGCCACACTTTATATATGTACACAATACCTTTTTTGAACAAATTGGAATCTCCTTTCCCTTCACCCCGTTCGAATGCGAAGTCTTGCGAGTTATGAACGTTGCTCCTACCCAGCTTAATCCGAATAGTTGGGCATTTCTGAGAGCCTTCCAAATTCTTTGTGGCCAGATAGGGATAAAGGCTACTGCTCCTAAGTTTCTTTACTTTTACCGAGTTCGGTTCGGGGACCAAGTTGGCTGGATCTCTCTGAGTGGGATTGAGCAGAGGGGGATCATCGGGCTCTATAAGAGCTCGTATAAGTTTTTCAAGTCGTATTTCTTCAAAGTCCGACCTTCATAGGGTAATGAGTCTGTCTTTTTTGACTCGGCTGGAAACCCTAAATTTCCCTTCTACTGGCAACCACACCCCTCCAAACTTTCTAGCTATGACCTCGACTCTATGACCTTTTAGGAGCGAGCCGATATCGAGGTCCTGAAACTGTATCCTCGTCCATTGCCTTGTGGAAGGCTTTTAAAGCTTACTGCCTCTTCCACTCGGCAAGCTGATTTTGAATGTAAGTAGCTTTTTGTTGACAAGTGGTAATTTATCCTGTAGCGTACTTATTTTATTTGACCGATTTCCTTCCTGTAGTGATAATGAGGAAGTTCAACTACAAGGCCCTGATGAAGAAGTCGGCTAATCAAACTGCTGGCGGATCAGCTATAGCTTCAAATGTCAACGGGGAAGAAAAAGAAGGGCGCTGAAGCTTCTGACTTGAACACTCGCCCTCCTAAAAGGACTCGGGAAGACATGATGTCCGAGGTCCCGATTAGAAGTCCTTCCCCCTTGCTGATGATTGAAGAAACTCCCGCTGCTGCTAAGAGGTTGGGCAATGCTCCCATGGTGACCGATCTTACTTCGGACACCAAGTGGTACAATGGCAACTGCAACCTGGGCATCAGCTCGCTCTGGGGGGATGAGTTTGACCCCGCTGGCCTGATTGATGGCCAAGTTCTTAAACCTTCTGATGCTCGGCTCTTGCTAGAGCAAGGGCCTGATGAGAGTATGGAGGCGGCCGCTGCCTACGCTCTCCGGATCGCCTCAATCACTCGCTTATGGAGTCATCAGATTACCAATAATGTCAAGAAGATGGAGGTGATGAGGGCCGATGCGGCTCAAGTCTTGAGGGTGAGGGACGAGCTGGCTCGGGCCGTGGCCAAGTGTGAGGAGCAAGCTCGGGTCATCGGTCAGTTGAAGGCCCAAAAGACTGAGCTGGAAAAAGACAAGACCGTCCTTCTGGCCGAGCTATATCTAGAAAAAGCCCAGTAGCTGAATCTTCAGAAGGTCGCAGAAGGACCTCAGGCCGAGAAGGAGGCCAGTCTTGAGTTGCGGAAGTTGCTTGAGGCCGAGAAGGAGATCAATCTGAGGCTCCGTTCTGATTTGGCTGAGGCCGAGGCTTCCATCATGAAGGAGCACGTTAATGGCTTCTCCCGAGCCGTGAAGCAATTTCAG
Source organism: Sophora flavescens (assembly GCA_030762895.1). NCBI lineage: Eukaryota > Viridiplantae > Streptophyta > Magnoliopsida > Fabales > Fabaceae > Sophora > Sophora flavescens. Next base: position 205,065,181 of record CM061065.1, on the reverse strand, counting down.
CATTTTAATCCAAATGCCGATTTTTCCCTCGCTGACATGGACAAGGATTTCAACAGAGATGGAATTCTGGTTCCGTTTTCCGAGCTGGAGGATGATGAAGAGGTAAGTCAAGAAGAGGAAGCTGATGGAGAAGCGGTCGAAGAGGAAGCTGATGGTGAAGGGGGAATAAGCTTACACGGCCAATGTTCTCCTATTCCTTCGAGTGTCGCGGATGAGACCAACCCTGTTCCCGTTGAAATCGTTGTTCATGGGGATGCCCATAAGTAGCCAAGGAAAAAGTTCCCAGGCCAATGGTTTTTTATTTTGAATTCTTATGTACTTTGGGCTTTGCCCATTTTTTATTAATGGAATTACGTGCTAGCTTACGAGTTACTGTTTACTTAGAAAGTGCTTGCAACTATTTCTCTAAGTTAGTACTCGTTTTTTAGTTTTGGCGTGTTATGCGATTTACTCGAATAGTCGGAGATCGAAATACCTGTAGGTTCTTACTTACCTTCTTAGGCATTGGTTGCCTTTTTAGGTTTTAGCCATTTGACCCCGGTTTGGTCGATCTTGGCTCGGACTACCTCTTCAGGTTTTAACTTGTTATTTACCCTTATAGGCTTGGCATTTCGACCTCACCGCGGTCGATTTTAGCTCGGACAACCTCTTTAGGTTCTTAATTGTTTTTCACCTTTTTAGGCTCGGCATTTCGACCTCAACTCGGTCGATTTTAGCTCGGACAACCTTTTTAGGTTGTTGATTGTTTTTCACCTTTATAGGCTCGGCATTTCAACCTCAACTCGATCGATTTTAGCTCGGACAATCTTTTTAGGTTCTTGATTGTTTTTGACCTTTATAGGCTCGGCATTTCGACCTCAACTCGGTCGATTTTAGCTCGAACAGCCTTTTTAGGTTTTTGATTGTTTTTCACCTTTATAGGCTCGGCATTTCGACCTCAACTCGGTCGATTTTAGCTCGGAAAACTTCTTTAGGTTTTTAGTTGTTTTTACAAATAAATTTTTAATCGTAACAGTATTTTTGCCTAATAGTGCAACTGAAAATGATTCTATTTATTTATTTTTCCGGGTGTGCCTCATTAAAATCCTCTCGGTCAAAACCTCGTGGGAAAAAGACTGGGATAGGAAAAAGAGTGCACATCCTAAAACCTTAACTAAAATAAAACTTAAGGTGGGAAGTGTTCCATGTTCTTGGAACAACCTTTCCTGACAACTCTTCTAGCCTGTAGGCACCATTTCCCAGATTTTCAACTATCCTGAACGGGCCAGACCAGTTCGATGCGAGTTTACCCTCTCTGGGGTCTTTTCTCGTGTCATTTTGCAATCTCAGCACTAAGTCACCTTGCACAAACTCCCGCGGCCGAAACCTCGAGTTGTACTTTTGAGTTGCTTTTTGCTTGCATAGCTCGTCTCTGATTTTCGCTTCATCTCGGACTTCTTCAGCCATGTCAAGCTCAACTCAGAGTTCTTCTTCGTTCTTACTTTGGTCATGATGCTGCCTTCCGAAAGAGAGTTCCCCAAGCTCAACTGGAATCATTGCATCGGTTCCGTAGGTTAGCCTGAACGACGTTTCACCAGTTGAAGATTGCGGTGAGCAATGGTAAGCCCATAGGATGCTTGGTAATTGTTCAACCCAAGCCCTTTTTGATTGGCCTAACCTTCTTTTGAGCTCGTTTAAAATGACTTTATTGGCTGCTTCTGCTTGTCCATTCGTTTGTGGGTGCTCAACCGAGGTCACTTTATGTTTAACTCCGAGGTTGGAGTAGAACTCTCTGAGCTCCTTATCGGTGAATTGCTTTCCGTTATCTGTGACAATTGCATAAGGGAGGTCGTGCCTGCATATGATGTTTTTCCATACAAAGCTCTGAACCTTTTTAGTAGTTATGGTGGCCAATGGTTCTGCTTCAATCCACTTGGTGAAGTAGTCTACACCTACTATCAAGAACTTGACCTGACCTTTGGCAACCGGGAAAGGACCGACTATATCCATCCCCGATATCGTAAAAGGCCATGGCGAGAAAATGGAATGGAGCTCTTCTCTGGGAACACGTGCTATGTTGGCGAACTTCTGGCAGGGTTCACACCTGTTAGTCCAAGTAGCGCAATCCAGTCTCGTGGTTGGCCAGTAAAACCCTGCTCGCAGGACCCCAGCTGCCAAAGATCGACCGCCTGAATGCATCCCACAGATTCCTCGGTGCATCTCATCCATTACGTACTCGGACTGCTCCTTTGCTAGGCACTTCAGCAATGGCATGGAGAATCCTCTTCTATACATCTCGCCGTCTCGGATGGTGTAATGACAAGATTTTAGACGAATTTGTCCGAGGCTAGACATCTCGCCTGCTTAGGGTCACTGGGCAATTTGTCCGAGGCTAGATATTCCCAAATCAGTGCCATCCAGCCACGATCATAGTGCTCGGTCATTATTACTTCGGCACTTTTTATGCTCGGTTCGAGAAGGTTTTCCTGAATGAAAGTTCTTAGCTGGCCAGCTTTCTTGGTGCTAGCCAACTTGGACAACAGATCTGCCCTGGAATTTTCTTCCTGAGGTATGTGCTCAATAGTGAAATTATCAAATTCAGAAACTAGGCTATTAACCTTGCAGAGATATCTGGTTAGTTGGGGATCCTTTGTTTGATAATCACTTGAGACTTGTCCTGTTATAAGCTGCGAATCACTTCGGCACTTTAACTCTTGGACCCCAACTTCTTTAGCTAGCATCAGTCCTGCAATAAGGGCTTCATATTCTGCTTGGTTGTTTAAAGCAGTAAACCCAAACTTTAAGGATTGTTCCAGGATTAGATCATTAGGCCCTTCGAGAATTATTCCAGTCCCGCTTCCCTTTAGGTTAGATGATCCGTCAACATATAGGAGCCAGATGAAGGATTCCGACCTCGGCTTAGAAGAGAGCTCGGCAATGAAGTCGGAGAGGCATTGTGCTTTCATCGGCCCCCTTGGCTCATATTGCAAACCGAATTCCGACAGTTCTACTGACCAAGCTATCATTCGTCCGGCTAGATCGGGTTTCCTGAGTACCTGCTTTATTGGATGATCAGTTTTGACTATAACTTGGTGCGACTGGAAATAGGGTCGTAACCTCCGAACTGCCATAACTAAGGCGAAGGCTAGTTTTTCAATTACTTGATATCGCGTTTCTGCGTCTTTCAGGATCCTACTCACATAGTACACCAGCATCTGTTGCTCTTCCTCTTCCTGGATGATCACTGCACTGATTGCACAATCGTTGACAGATAGGTACAAGTACAGATCTTTGCCGAGCTGAGGTCGAGTGAGGATTGGGGGAGAGTCTAGGAAGAGTTTCAGATCTTCAAAGGCCTTCTCACACTCTTCAGTCCAGATGAAATCTTTTGGTTTTTTCAAAAGCTGGAAGAAGGGTCTTGCTTTTTCTGCAGACTTCGGGAGGAAGCGGGATAGAGAAGCTACTCGGCCGGCTAACCTCTGAATTTCTTTCACATTCCGAGGACTCCGCATTTCCATAACTGCTTTGCATTTATCCGGGTTAGCTTCAATCCCCCTATGAGTTAGCATATAGCCTAAGAACTTTCCTCCTTGTACACCAAAAGAGCATTTTTCTGGATTTAACCTCATGTTGTATTTTCTGAGCTGGCTGAAAATTTCTTCGAGGTCGTCTGGGTGTTGCCTTAGGTCATCGGATTTTACCACCATATCATCAACATATACTTCTAGGTTCTTTCCGATTTGGTTGACGAAAACTTTGTCCATAAGCCTTTGATATGTTGCACCAGCATTTTTTAAGCCGAAAGGAATTACCCGATAGCAGTAGTTTGCCCCATCAGTCATAAATGCCGTTTTTTTTTCATCGGGTGGGTACATCCTGATCTGGTTATAACCTGAGTATGCGTCCAAAAAGGACAAAACTTTGTACCCTGAGGCCCCGTCCACTAGTCTGTCAATGTTGGGGAGAGGATAAGAATCCTTTGGGCACGCCTTGTTGAGATCGGTGTAATCGGTGCACATTCTCCATTTTCTGTTGGCCTTTCTAACTAACACCACGTTGGCTAGCCAAGTAGTGTATTTCACCTCTCTGATGAAATTTGCTTTGACCAGTTTGGAAGTCTCCTCGGCTATTGCTCGGCGCCTTTCTTCGCCAAGTTTCCTTTTTCTTTGAGCTATAGGCTTGGCTTCGGGGCATATGGATAGCTTGTGGCACATAAAATTGGGGTCTATACCAGGCATATCCGACGTCTTCCAAGCAAACAAATCGACATTCTTTCATAAGACAGCCTGAATCCTTTGTTTGAGCGAGGGATCGAGCTGACTGCCGACTTGGGTGCATTGTTCAGCTTGGGCTCCCAACTGGAACCTTTCTAAAGACTCTGTTGGTTCAGCTCTGGACTCGTACATTTCCATCCTTGGATCAAGTTCAAACATGTTGACCGAGCTGGTTGAAGTTACCGAACTGACCGAGCTGACCACTTCTGCTTTGTCATCCTCAGGATATTCTGCGATATCCTGGTTTCGGGTAGCCTTTAGGCTATCTACATAGCATTGTCTGGCTAGCCTTTGGTCAGCCCGGACTACGACTATATCTCCGGACTCGGCTGGGAATTTTGTAACATCCTAAAATTTTAATATAGTCTTTTTAATAAAAAGATTAAGTTATTAGGAGGTTCGGTGTAAAGAGGGGGTGAATTTATTAGAATTGTTTAGTAATTAAAATAATTAAAATAAATACAAAAGTTAATATAAAAAATTATAAAGTTTAAAATAAAAAAAAGGGACAAATAATCATGTGATAGCCATATCACATCAGGGGCTTTCTATGGCATTAGTATTAGTCAATAATATTAGTAAAGTATAACTAAGGGGAGAGGTGGGGCCCAAATGGTTATCATTGAAAATTGCTTTAGGTTATTTAAGTCCCCAACATGAGGGTTTTGTTTACAATAGCGCCGATCAATAAAAAAGGGGCAAGGGTAGTTTGGTTTATGCAGGGGCGCAAGTAGAATAACAGACTGGTTTGGTTTACGCGCATGCGAGGGAAATATCATGTTTGTCATTCTATACGATATAGAAGATGATGTACAGGATTCGTCATATAAATTTTTAGAGCTTTTTGGAGGTCTACGAGAAGTAAGTAAACATCTCTTTTCTTAAACTTTCATGGTATAGAATTTTAAAGGGTTTGGTTATGAAATTAAGAGTAATTATTTAGGGTTTTGTCTTCAAAATAAAATTGATTAAATTGACTATTTGATATTAAACATATTCCTTGTACTTGTATTGGTTGATTGATATGCTTGTTGATATGTATTATTCCTTGTGTTTATGATTGTTATATTATACTCGTAAATTTACGTGATAACATGATATTTATTCAATTGATATTTATGAGTCGATTATATGATGATATGAAATTGTAGTGGTTATATGCTTTGGAAAGTTTGTCAATTGTGATTGATGGTTTTATGCTTCGGAATATGGATGAATAAGTATATGCATGATGTGTGGAATTTGTTGATATGCCGCCTAAGAATGGGGCATTGGTTTATAACATCACCATTTAATGGGATGTCGAAAAATAAGATATAGGGCAAGGAATCCATTTTATGAACGAGGCTCTCTGGTCACCGTTAATGGGAGGCAAGGAACCGATTTAATTACGAGATTCTCGGGTCACCATAGAGGCAAGGAGTCAATTCTAAAATGGGATTCTCGAGTCATCATGGGGGCAAGGAATCAATTATAGAACGAGGTTCTCGGGTCACCATAAAGAGGGTGGCAAGGAATCAATTCTAGAACGAGGTTCCCGAGCCACCGCAAACAAGGGGCAAGGAACCAATTTAATGAGGTTCTCGAGTCACCGAATTGGGCATGAAACCAACACAGAGCGGGGTTTCCGAGCCACTTGAGGATTGTGTTATTGTGTGACGTGTGATTACTTTGTTTAATTAATATGTGATATTTGATTATGTTGTCGTTAAATGATTGTTGTAATTAAATGTAATTTTTTTAATGAACATTATTTTGGAAAATTAGCGGGGTACCATGGTTGTTTTCCGGTTACCACGCCGGCTGAAAGCAACATATTTTCGAAAAAACCTTTTAGAACTGTGTTTACTTACTGGGATTATAAATATCATTAGTGGTGTTGTCTTTCTGAGTTTACAGGGTTAAGATAGATGATGCAACGTCTTGAGAAAGTCTCGAAGATATTAGCTCTGGTTTATTTTTATTTATTACTTCTTTTGAGTTTATTAGACGTCCGTTCTTTGAGGCAAAAACAATTATAAAGAGTTATGTGACTTTCATTAATTAATATTTATGAGACTTTATTTTATTTGGATATAATGGTTTAGTTAACACTATCACTTTATTTAGTTATTTTGAAAATACGTGAATCTTTTACACTTATTTTTTTTTTATTGTGAAAAATCTTATGACTCGATTATTTAATTTAAATATTATAAAGGTTTTTATAGAAAATTAATTTAGGCAACTAATGTAACGAAGGGCATTACATTTCATTGTCAGGTGTGGGGTAAAGACAATCGCTCCGAGTTCATTCAACGTCGGTCTTCCAATAAGGATGTTGTACGACGTGCTGGCCACTACAATAACATACCTGACTGATATGGATTTGGAGAGTCTTCCTTCTCTAAACGTTGTTAAGAGGTCTATGTAACCTCGGGTTTTTACTTACTCCACGGCGAATGAGTGTTCGCCAGGTATAGAATATCGGTCGAGCTCCCCTGGTCAATGAGTGTTCGTTTGACCGAGAAGTTGGCTAGTTCGACCGCTATCACCATTGGATCATCTTGATTTGGATCCACCCCTCGAAAATCATCATCCGTGAAAGTTATTGGAGGTCTTGTCCTTGTAGGATTTCCAGACACCGTGTTGACAGATCGGAGGGATTTTACATGACGCCGCCGAGCGGAACTCGTCGTTCCTCCACCTGCAAATCCTCCTGAGATTGTATTGATGACCCCTCTGACCCCTCCTTTTGATTCTTCATTAAGAACTCTTTGATTATTCAACCGATCTCCGCTCTGGTTGTTTCCTTGCAGGTTTGCATCTCGGTTACGGTTGTCATAATCGCGTCTCTGTCGTCTTTGACCAGCTCGTCCGCCTCCATTATCATCTCGGCGAACGAAACGGTCAAGATGACCTGCCCGTACCAAGTCCTCGATTTTTCCTGGGTTGCTCTACAGTCTTCAGTGGAGTGACCATAGTTTTGATGCCGCATGCACTCTTTGCTTCCGTCAGCATTGGCCAGTGTTTTGGACGGCCGAGGTAAGATGAGTAACTCGGCGTTGCACACCTCCTGGAGAATGGTTGCCCGAGATCGGTTTAACGGCGTATAAGACTGGTACCTAGGTTGCCTCTCCAAGAATCCCCTTTCATTGGTCTTTTGGGTCCTTTGTGGATCAGCCCCCTGATAAGCCTCTGGCTTATCTAGTTTTATAACTAGTAAAACGGTGGTTTACGTGCTAATTAGTCGAGTTCAATCTCGTTTTCGCCCAAATTTGTCTTGTTTTGTTCCTAAGTTGGACTTTGACTCGTTTTGCGTCTTTTGTGTAGTTTTTAGCTTCTTTTGGATAGAATTACGCTTGTGGTTGCTTGTGTTGTTTTCAGGTCAATAAGTGAAGCTCTGAGAATTAAGGAAAGTCAAGAAATAGTGGAGATTGCCATTCTGGAGATTCTCGCCCCGCGAGAGGAAGCTCGCCCCGCGAGAGTTTGAAGACTTGGAAGTCAGAGACCATCACGGCCTAGCCGTGATGTGTATCACGGCCGTGACCAAAAACCCACACAAGTCAGAGACCATCACGGCCTAGCCGTGATGTGTATCACGGCCGTGACCAAAAACCCACACAAGTCAGAGACCGTCACGGCTTAGCCGTGATTAACATCACGGGCCGTGACAAGAAGGCTCGCGTCGCGAGGGTTTGAATCCCACAGAAGCGCTAGAAACAGAAGCCGTCACGGCCAGGCCGTGATGACCATCACGGCCGTGACGCGTGGCCTCCCTATAAATAAGGCACTGCATAACAGAATTGGAAGACTTTTTGGATCAGAACTTTTAGAGATATTTTAGAATCCTTATTCCGGGGTTGCGTCTCCTCTTCTCTTCTCTTAATTCTTAGTCTTAGGATGAGTTCCGATTGTTTGTCTATGAGCATGAGGAACTAATCCCCTCGTCCGAGGGAACGATGAAGCCACCCATGGCGATGTAAATCCGATATGATGTATGTCTTTCTCCTTTAATTCAATTCTTGTTTTCCAATTCTGATTTGATTGCGTTGATCATATGTTTTGCGTGATTGACTAGTTAAACGTGTTTGAGGCCGAACGGCGATTCGCGTTTTAGAACTTGAATTGGGATCACTAATCGAATATTGCACGAGAGTGAGTAGGAGATTAGTGCAACCTTATAGGGAACAAGAATTAATCAAATTCGAGATTAGGATTATGAGACCTAGTAAGTAATTAATCCAATCGTCGAATACGTCCTAATGAGCACGAGAGTGGATTTAGGAGAATTTAGGGGTCCCGGTTGACATTGTAATTGAACTTAGGGAGGAATTCATCATCACTTGGGAATACATATTGGGTAGGTGGATTTGTGACCTTGGACATTTTAATTTCTGATTTTTAGTTAATTAGTTTATTAGATTCGTTAATTAGTTTAATAGATTGTTAATTGAATTTCGATTCCATTCTCTCTTCTCTCTCTCAACCACCTTCTTCCGTAACTTGACCAAACGTATCTGATTTCCCGCGGATTAGTCGAATTGGTAGCCCAATCCTTGAGTTCGACCTCGGTAATTACTTACCGTGTTTCTTTTATTACTTGCGACGACCCGGTACACTTGCCGACGTAACAACAAGTTTTTGGCGCCGTTGCCGGGGATTGGCACAACCAATTTTCCTAATTTTAGGGAATTTGATTATTTGGTTAAGTTATTTTTGTTCTTTTTTTTTTTTTTAAATTTTCTACTATCTCTCTCTACTTCTTTGATTCCACTTGGTCTTGCCTTGTTTTGTATGCGAGGTACACGAAGGAATGCTTCCGGGTTGCGAATATTGTGATGGGAACCATGACACTTGGAGTTGTCCGTTCTACTTCCCTCAAGTATATGTGGAACCATGGCATAATGACAGCGTGCCCCAGAACAACTATCAGAGTCAGAATCAGTATTGGGGTGATATGAGTAGAGACCATACGGATTTCGCTTGGAGTAATGCTGACGATGGTCTAGCCTGGCAACCACAACCTCAACAAAATTGGCAACAACAACCTCAACAGAATGGTGGAAGACAACCTTGGGAGTTGGCTTTTGAGAAGTTGAGTGCGACACTTGAGAAAGTGTCAACCAATACAAACGCAGCCATTGACAAGTTGGCAACTCATACAGGGATGGCACTTCAGAATCTAGAGATGCAGATTGCCCAACTCGCAAGGCAACTAAATGAGCATCCCCCAGAGACTTTCCCAGTTGATACCGAGAACGACCCTATGAACCAATGCAATGCCACAACAACTAGAAGCAGTGGGGTGTTGGGATATGACTGGGATATAACTAGTTCTCAGGGAGTTGAGGAAGAACAACCGGAGGAAACGGAATTGACAAGCGACAAGGCCCAGGAACAGCCACATGTTGAGGAAGAGCAACCTAAGGAAGAGGAGTTGGCAAAGGACAAGGCATCGGAGCAAGGGGGTAGAGATCAAGATGAAGATAAAGTGGCAGAGGATTTCACCATGCTTGCCAAGCAACCTGATTTTGATGCGTTAAATAAATATGTTGGCTTGCATGCATGTGTGGACACCGGTAAGATAGACCCTCCCACTTGTCTGGCACACTTCCTCGTGAAGACGCCATTTGGCCCGAGAGGAAGTGAGTTCATCAGTACGGAGGTCAATGGAGTTTTCACACTCAGGCTTGATGGAAGTATGGATGGAGTCGTATTGCTCCTGCGAGGGCCACTTCATAAACCATGGGATCCGGGTGGAGGATCTCACATGATGAGCATCTCTTGGCCTTTGTACCACAGACTATGGGATCCAGGTGGATGCTTCTTAATAAGTCAGGCTCGGGACGTTAAACAAGCGCTACTTGGGAGGCAACCCAAGCTAGGTATCCCTCTCTTTTCCTAACTTTTGTTTTGTTTTGAATTTTGTTTTGTTTTTGTTTGTCACTCTTGAATAATTTGAGAAGATCAAGAGTTGTTGTATGAATGTCGTGTCGGCAAGCTTGTTGGATCTTAATTGAATGTAGCATAGATTGATTGCATGAATTATTTTGACCATTGATGATTTCCCCCTAGGTTCTGAAAATAGAAAAGTTTATCCCCACTTAAAAATTGAAAACTGAACTTTGAGAATTTTATTGTGATTACTTTATTTATGATAAGTTTGGGGTGAGGGGGGTGCACACACTAGGAATCGTATCTCGGTCAAACAATTTGCAAAATGTCCAGGTGAGGAATTTGAGCCTCCAACTCTGTTTTTGAATGTGTGAATCACTGTTAAGTTGCACTTTCCCGAATTTGCTTGAATCTCTATATGGTTTGCATGTTTATGTTTTGCATCAAATGATTTAGGCAATTTTCTTTGAATAACCACTTGGCCTAAAAAGGACCATCCCTAATGCATGTTCCCTAGTTAGCCAAATTGAGCCCAATTGACCTATTGTTTCTTGATGACCCTACATTACGAGCCAAAATCTGAAAAACCATGTTAACCCAATCTTAGGATTAGGAGAGCATGGAAGCTTAATGAGAAAAGAGTTGTGAGAAGCTAAGTTTGGGGTGGCTACGAGGTGATATGTCATATTGGGATGAGAAAAAGAAAATAAAGGTTGACCCAAGGCAAAAAGAAAAGAAAAGAAAAGAAGAAAACAAAAAAAAAATTTGCCAAAAGAAAAGGGGCAAAACAAAAAGATTAGCAAGGAAAAGGATGTAGTCACCCGAGCCCAAATGAAAAATGAAAAAAGGAATTTGAGTGGAAAAAGTGTCAAAATGCTCATGCTCTCTTAGTTCCTAGGGACTTAAGCCTAAATATCCTTGAATATCCTACCTTGAGCCAGGCCCCATTACAACCTTTAAAAGACCTTCTAATGTTGCATGCATGTTTTCGTGGGAACTACTTTTGAGATGAAAATCAAATTCATGGGAAGTGCTCTTGATAAGTGAAATTGAGTGAAAAAGTTGAAAGCCTAGACAAACTTGAGCGAATGAGTGAAATACTAAATGCCCTTGTGAGGAAGGCAATTGTTTGAGATAGGTGATCTTCCTTTGGTGTATCTCTGATCCTCAACTTAGAGTAATGATGGAATGAATGATAAATTCTCAATTGTTTAAAGTAAATGAATGCGGGGATTACATTAATGTAGGGGGGAGATCATTGGAGAAAAACTGTTTTGATTGCATGAAATTTGTGCGAAATCGATTTATTCCTTTAGGCTTGCCAAGTCTTGAGTCGTTTTTGAGTTTTAAGCTTGCTTGGGGACAAGCAAGGTTTAAGTTTGGGGTATTTGATAAGCCTCTGGCTTATCTAGTTTTATAACTAGTAAGACGGTGGTTTACGTGCTAATTAGTCGAGTTCAATCTCGTTTTCGCCCAAATTTGCCTTGTTTTGTTCCTAAGTTGGACTTTGACTCGTTTTGCGTCTTTTGTGTAGTTTTTAGCTTCTTTTGGATAGAATTACGCTTGTGGTTGCTTGTGTTGTTTTCAGGTCAATAAGTGAAGCTCTGAGAATTAAGGAAAGTCAAGAAATAGTGGAGATTGCCATTCTGGAGATTCTCGCCCCGCGAGAGGAAGCTCGCCCCGCGAGAGTTTGAAGACTTGGAAGTCAGAGACCATCACGGCCTAGCCGTGATGTGTATCACGGCCGTGACCAAAAACCCACACAAGTCAGAGACCATCACGGCCTAGCCGTGATGTGTATCACGGCCGTGACCAAAAACCCACACAAGTCAGAGACCGTCACGGCTTAGCCGTGATTAACATCACGGGCCGTGACAAGAAGGCTCGCGTCGCGAGACACCCTTCGCGTCGCGAGGGTTTGAATCCCACAGAAGCGCTAGAAACAGAAGCCGTCACGGCCAGGCCGTGATGACCGTCACGGCCAGGCCGTGATGACCATCACGGCCGTGACGTGTGGCCTCCCTATAAATAAGGCACTGCAGAACAGAATTGGAAGACTTTTTGGATCAGAACTTTTAGAGATATTTTAGAATCCTTATTCTGGGGCTGCGTCTCCTCTTCTCTTCTCTTAATTCTTAGTCTTAGGATGAGTTCCGATTGTTTGTCTATGAGCATGAGGAACTAATCCCCTCGTCCGAGGGAACGATGAAGCCACCCATGGCGATGTAAATCCGATATGATGTATGTATTTCTCCTTTAATTCAATTCTTGTTTTCCAATTCTGATTTGATTGCGTTGATCATATGTTTTGCGTGATTGACTAGTTAAACGTGTTTGAGGCCGAACGGCGATTCGCGTTTTAGAACTTGAATTGGGATCACTAATCGAATATTGCACGAGAGTGAGTAGGAGATTAGTGCAACCTTATAGGGAACAAGAATTAATCAAATTCGAGATTAGGATTATGAGACCTAGTAAGTAATTAATCCAATCGTCGAATACGTCCTAATGAGCACGAGAGTGTATTTAGGAGAATTTAGGGGTCCCGGTTGACATTGTAATTGAACTTAGGGAGGAATTCATCATCACTTGGGAATACATATTGGGTAGGTGGATTTGTGACCTTGGACATTTTAATTTCTGATTTTTAGTTAATTAGTTTATTAGATTCGTTAATTAGTTTAATAGATTGTTAATTGAATTTCGATTCCATTCTCTCTTCTCTCTCTCAACCACCTTCTTCCATAACTTGAACAAACGTATCCGATTTCCCGCGAATTAGTCGAATTGGTAGCCCAATCCCTGAGTTCGACCTCGGTAATTACTTATCGTGTTTCTTTTATTACTTGCGTCGACCCGGTACACTTGCCGGCGTAACAACACCCCCCTATTTCTTTCTTTGCTCGGGACCGAGTTCTTGTCTTTGAAACCTCTTTCTCTCCTTTTGAATTCTACCATCTCTCCCGAGTTCATGAAACCGGTAGCTTTTTCCTGCAACTCTTCAAAATCTCTCGGTGGTTTTCGGGATAAATACTCAAAGAATGGCCCTGGCTTCAGACCGCCCATGACGGTATGAAGGCAGAGTTCCGAGCTCATGTTGGGAATTAAGATTTGTTTGGCATTAAAACGAGCCATATAATGTCTGAGTGATTCATTCCTTTCTTGTTTAAAATTTACCAGCGAGACCGAGTGCCTTTTATGCCGTCGGCTTGCTGCGAATTGTGCAGTGAACTTAGTTACGAGCACATCAAAGGAATCAATTGACCGAGGTGGTAGATTCGTAAGCCAGCTTAAGGCATGGCCTTGCAAAGTGGTTGGAAAAACTTTGCACATGACGGCTTCCGAATCGGTCACCAAGTAAACAGAAGAAATAAAGGATTCTACGTGCTCGGTTGGGTCAGTGATGCCATTGAATTTATCGATGTTAAGGGGCTTAAAATGTCTAGGCATGATTACCTCATCGATGTCATCCGTGAACGGCAACTTCGGTCGTCGGTCCGTTATCCTTCCTTTTTGGCTAGTCCTTTCTACACGAGACTTAGCCTCTGAAGCCTCTGGGGGAGGTTTGGTTTTGGATGATCGGATAGTTTCCCGAGGAGAAGGTACGTAGGACGGATCCTTTTGGCCAGCCTCGGGTGAGTATTGCTCTTCATCGGAAGGTGTCACTGACCTTTTTCTTTTCCGAGTTCTTAAAAGCCTCTGATTCTGCGCACGTATCTCCTCGTTCTCCTTCCGCAGCTACCTTAGTTGTTCCATACCTTCTCCCAGCCGAGGGTTATTTTCATTGACGGGAGGGGGAGGATGATTGTCGTGGTTCTGGTTCGTGTTCGAGGCCTCATGATCTTCATGGTTCATGTTGTTCGCCCCTCCCCTCGGACCGTTCCATGTAGTCACCATCAAGCTTTCTTGTGGAACCGGGGAAAGTTTTTCCTCGGGCCCTACGGTGGGCGCCAAATGTTCCTGTCGAGATCCAACTTACCGGAATCTCGTCGTAGAACGTCAGACCAAGAGTGAACAATGGGGGTTGTTTTAGATTATGGCTTGACAGAATGTTGTATTCCGGTCCTACGTATCCCAATGGGAATCAAAGGCAGACGTAGTTCTAGGTTCAACCCTTGGCCATACGGTGATCTCGATCCCCTAATCTTGTATCCGATGAATACCAGCGAGCAATGACTCTTTAATAGTCTCTTGGTCGAGCTAGTTTCTCTGACACGCTTAAGGGAGAGTCACCGGGGTTCAGTGAAAAGTGAGTCTCCCTCTTGGCTCTCCTCCTTTTATAATAGGATCCCCATCCCTTTAAGAGATCTGGATATATTTCCTTTTATCTCTTAAATCTTCTTTGAGATGTGATTTCCTCAATTTAAGGGATATTATCTCTTTTAATCGGATAAGGTTGTGTGAGATAATATCAGGATTGATTAAGATAATTATCTTAAATTGATCTCTTAACCGTATAAGGTTATTCGAGATAATATTAGGATAATATCAATATCTTATCCTTTAATTTAGGGGATATTATCTCTTAATTTAAGGGATATTATCTCTTCAAATCGGATAAGATTGTTTGAGATAATACCAGGATTAATAGAGATAATATCGATATTTTATCCTTCCCGCCTTGGTCGGATTGGGTATCCAAACTCGATGACCGGGATTTACTCCTCGACCAGTACAGGAATTGTACACTTTCTCAAGTTATTTAGAGTTTTAATCTCAATTGATGTAAAAATAGTAAAGACAATTTGTTAAAAATAAATTAATAGACAGTTTATAATTCATCAATGATGACTAATGCCTTTTTGATTTGTTTTATATCAAGTAGAGGGATTAACCCGTGAATCTGACGCGGGGATCCGAAACTAAAATACTAAAAATGAATAATTAGTACGGGTTACATCAATAATCTTATAAAATAAAAATTCATCCTATACCTCATTATAGAATTTGGAGGGGATATACATCTTTCATATATTTGACATTGAAACTACTATGTTCCTCCTACCAAACTTCTTCTGTATTCTTAACCTTCTCCTTTCAATTTTATTATTTTATAGATGCGTCTCACCTTAGCGAAAAACCAATTATAAGATTTGAAACAGTGAAATAAAACGAACAAACTTTTTATTGTCTCCACCGGTTCTCAGTATACATATATACTATATATACCACCATTATGGTGCATAGTTTTTTTTAACCTACCGTAATTACCTAATTAGGGTCATTAACTTTTCAATGGGTCCATAAGTTTATTGAACCCGTTAATGTCCACTCAAATGTTTAGTTACAATTAGGGTGTGTTTGATTTAAAGGATGAGAGAGGAAAGGGAGATATTTTAATTAGATATTATGTTTGTTTGTTTGGGAGGAGGGGAGGGGAAATAACACTTTCATGTTTGGTTCAGGAGGGGAAGGATTTTAAAACAAATTTACTCTTAAACTCTTATAATTATTTATTTCAAAATAAATAAGTTGGGATATTTAGTCAATGCATGTGAAATGTTTTAAAATCTCCCCCCTCCCCTCCAAATCCCCCATTATTGGAGGGGAGCCAAAATTCACTTAAGGAGAGATTTTGCTCCCCTGCCCTCCCTCCAAAAATTGAACCAAACATAAAAGTTTTAAAAAAAATCCCTCCCCTCCAACCAAACACTACCTTAAGGTTTTTTATCACTATGTGTTTTGCGGTATTCAAATCGAGGTCATTCCAAGAAGTTCAATTTGCATGAGCAACTGAACTACACTCATTAACTATGATGTGCATAGTTTTATATAATGTCATTCTTAATTATTATATCACACTCGATATTGTTCATGTAATTATTTTAATCGTCAATAGTAATTTATGTTGCATTATGTTTTAGATTTTGGATGCATATAAAATTCTTGTTTTTGGTGGAAACTGTGGAAGAGGCAATCCTTTTCAAAATTATACGGCATACGTTACGCCCGATGAAGAGTTGTTGACTCTCATTTTCTCTATCGATGTTCTTAATTATAAAGTGTCTCTTACAAGTTGCAACACATGCGTTTCTTTTAGGCAAATACCCCACACTAATCAATATTGGAGAATATTAACGAGCGTAGAAACCTAAACTTGGATGAAGAAATGACAAAGTTCTGATGATGAAATCAGAACTGAACAAGGCAAGCTTGCAATGCGCAAGAACAGTGCCAACTGAAGAAATGAAATCAAGAGGAAGGAACTGAGTGATTGAATGATTGAAGATCAATGCTTCAATTGAATTGATCATAAAGTTAATGTCAGTATTTATACAAGTCAAGTTAGAAGTAACTGTCAACCAACTTCAGTTAAAACTAACTAACTGATAGGTTAAGACTAACTAACTAAAACTAACTTAAGTTACATAGATTTTCTCGGGTAAGACCCCCCCACAAGCTGGAGCACCCCAAATGTTGAGGAGATTCGGCTTGGAATGAACATCCTTGTAAGCCTGAGATGGAAGAGGCTTTGTCAAAATATCAGTTAATTGAAGTGCTGATGGCACTGGTAACAACTTCAGTAGGCCACTGGTTGAGTGTTCCCTTACAATATGACAATTTAGCTCTATGTGCTTTATTCTTTCATGAAAAACTGGGTTTGCGGCTATGTGCATGGCGGACTGATTATCACAATATAGCAGAGCTAGACTTATGGAAGTGATGTGAATGTCATTCAGCGAGTAAGAATGCCACTGCAATTCACAAGTGGTGGCAGCCATGGCTCGGTACTTTGCCTCACATGAGCTTCGGGAGACAGTAGATTGCTTCTTGGATTTCCAAGATATGAGGGAACTCCCGAGGAAGATGCAATACCTTGTTATAGATCTTCTAGTGTCAGGGCAAGTAGCCCAGTCACTGTCACTATATGCCTTAAATTGAACTGTGGAGCTAGCAGGGAAATAAAGAGCAAGTGCAAGGCATCTCACTAGTGCAATAAGTGTTTTTTACGTCAGTTAAAATTAATTTTTTACGTCAGAATACTGACTGACGTAAATACAGCTGACATTAATAGTTAATATTTTAACGTCAGTTGAGAACTGACGTTAAATATAAAACTATTAACGTCGGTTCCTTAACAAAACCGACGTTAATTTTGTTAAAACTAACGTCAGCGGTTATAAAGAACTGACGTTAAAGGTTTAATTTTAACGTCAGTTTTAATAAACAACTGACGTTAATAGTGTACTTTATATTTTATAAAATACTATTAACGTTAGTTGTTTGATACAACTGACGTTAATAGGTTTTTTTTTTAAAATTCAGTTTTAAAATATCACTCCCATCAGCTATCCCTGCATTCAGTAAATATCCCAGTAACACAGAATATCACACACATTACAGAATTGCAAAGGAAAAATGGAACAATGAGGGGACTTAAAACCAAAACCTATGTATATATATAAATAAATTTTAGTTCCAATGTCTAAAAAACAAAACTACCAATCTAAGGATATATATATACATGTTATTAATTAGTTTCTAAAGTCTAACAAAAAATCTATTTATCTAAGTATTACGGAGGTATCTTGTCAATTCCTTTTTCAGTCGCATACTTGAAGAAGAATTCAGCGAAGCGCATCCTCAAGTCTCTTAACTCATCTTCTTGAATAGGCGATTGGTCGTTAAATGCCTACACACGTTCAAATAATAACAATAACATCAATGCAAGTCATCTTCAAAACTATAACATATAATTTAACAAGTCGTTTAAATATTACCTTAATCCATCCATCCGTAATAGATGTGGAGACTATGTTCAGCATATGAAGCATCACATAATAGCCGCACGACCACCCGTCAATTTAAAATCGAGATTACCAACAAAATTAATTTCAACGTCAGTTGAATATACATATAAATTAGTAATTATAATATTAATTATTTGATAAAAAAACTACCAAACCTTGAGGATGTTCCATACAGGATTTACTTTAGCCTTAAAAGTCCTACTTCTCCCGTTGGCGCAACTTATGCTACTCGCCTTCAGCGTGCTATCATAAACAAATAATCATGTCGATCAATTAACAAATTCATATATCATGTGTGTAATAAACTAAAAACAACTGATATTAAAACTTAAATTAAATTTAATATTAGTTACTTACTTATTTACAGCTTCCACCACCTTCGGTGGCGGATCTTGGTGGAGAGAGCAGAAGAATATGACTCTATGCCTAGACAGGTAAAGTACGAACAACTGCCAATGGCTTTTCATACAGTAGGGAGCCAGATATAATTCTTTCGGATTGTCTCCCAACAAGTTCCCTAAGTATTTACTCAATGCATCGCCAGCAAAGAAATCGGGCAGAAGGATTGACGGATCTAAGAAACCGTAAACTGATGCAACGCCCTTATCAAGCTGAAGACGATGGAGATACCTAAGATATGAAAATGTGTGGATGTTAATTACATAATATTTATATTGAAATTAAAATAAATTATTAAATGGAAAAATACCAAAAATAAATAAGTTATAAAATTAAAATTAACTTACGTGCACCAGAGACTGAAAACATTGCTGTTCATCCAGACGCTATTTCTGCAGGCGTTCCTGAGATCATCACCATAGAAGGTAAATATCCTTCGTTGATCTGGGCGTGCCACCCATCCATCGTGCTCCAATGGACATTCAAAAATCTCAAACGCATAATCCTCACCAAGTGAGAACAAACGAGTGATAGGTGACAACGACACCGACGTCGACTTGGCCTTCAGTTTAGGAAAAATAAAATAGATAAGTTTTTGATAATTAAAAAAAACACAAGTAATTATTTGACTAATTTGGACATTAATAATGAATAAATACCTTTGCTAACATTTCGAGCTCACGTCGTTTGGAGTCCAACTCAAGCTCACGCCTTTTCATTTCCAACTCATGCTCATGGCGCTGGACTTCCAACTCCCGCTCCCTAGCTGCCAACTCATCGTCCTCCACATGTGCCCTACTAAAACTCTCTTTTGTGCTCACATGTGAAGGGTTGGCAAGCCCTGCGGTGTCCTGGGATGTACCGACGGAGGAAAGATCTCTGGCAAGCGCCTGCTTGAATTCTGGGTTGGATATTAAGCCTTGCATCAGATGTGTTGTAATAGCTGGGTTGGACATGAGGTGCTGAGGAATGTCAGCCAAAATTGATGCTTCATTGACCACCCGCTTTCGTGAAGCAGACTTGCCATAATATTCTTTGATGGTCACGTTCCCAGGAACACCGAGAACCCGACCAGGATGGTCTTTCTTGCCTAGAGCAGTCATCAAGACGTCCTGCCGTCCAAAAGGGACGAATGCGCCCTGGGAGGATTTTGCTTTTAGATCCATCTACAATGAAAAAAAATGAAAAAACGTGCAAGTGAAAAGTGTTGCAAATATCTATACAAATATCAATTGAAATCAAGTTAATTATTTACTTACAATCTTATCTGCCACTTCGCGAGTGGCATCAACTTTAAAAGATCCCGTCTTTGTCATGCGGCCGGCTAACCAGACATCCTCGCGGTCGATGTCCGACGGAGGACTTGATGGTGTGCCCTCAGGCACCTCTCCTCTTTCAATCCTAGTAGAGTGCTCTTCCTGCTTCGCCCTCAGCCTATCCGCCATCATCTGCTCGATCCGAGTCTGGTACCCACCCTGAGACATGGTGTGGCGGTGGACGTTCTTCGCTTGATTCTGCCGACCCTTATTTGCCTTAGCCTATTCAAACAAAAACACATAATTAAATACAATTAAATGATCTATAATAAGCATACAAAATTAACTTAATCAACCAACCTGAAATTCTCCATCCTGTCGACTCCTGGCAAACATATCCCAAGTATCGTGATCAATTCAGGGATAATCCGAGAACATTTTATCAAGCCGCTTCTTCCCAGATACATAGTACCTGGTAAGATCATGCTTGAACCCATTCCAACGCTTTGATGCCATTTTCATACATTTATGACGATGATCCTCGTCATTTGGCACAGTCCAAGCTACCTACACATTAGATACATATATAACAACTGGATGGATTATAACTCAGATAATTATCTAATAATGTAAATCAAACGAATGTAAAGATAAAATACTGTGATAGCCTCCCAAATCTGATCCTTAACGTTCTGTGGAACGTCATTCCAGTGGTTGTAGTTGATGCTTACGTGCTGCTTCGCTTGTAGAAACACCCACTTATTAAATTCTTTAGCACGGGGTCCCTGGGCATTTAGATTAGCATCAAAGGACACCTCAAGCTTCTATCCGCTCTGCCTGTCCTTCTCTAGTTTCTTCAACGAGGTGGCTCCTCTACCCCTTTTCCTATGAGCCTGTGATGTCTGTATGGACAAAAAAAATGATAAAATAGAGGGTTGTAACATTATAAACTTACGTTAAAAAGAAGGACTAAAGATAGTATATAACATGTAAACTTACACTAGAATCAGGTGTAGGCGTGATCGGGTCCTGCGAAACCCCCACAGTGTCCTCCCGTGCATGTGGGCTATCCGACTGATCCATATGTATGCTTGTTCAGAAACAATATATATGTATTAACATAGGTTATAACTCAAAATAAATACAGAAGTATAAATAAAAATAACTAGATAGGTCCTGTAGATATACAAAACATCTATATATCCAATATAAGGACAATATGGGAGATTGAAAACTATAGTTTTTGAAGATTGCCAAGCACTGGTCACGGCCTGGCCGTGATGTCCATCACGGCCGTAACGTGCCAACTGAACCAGACCCTCATAGGCAGAACTGATCACGGCCTAGCCGTGATGAGCATCACGGCCTTGACAGATCAACCAGCAGAGCAACATGCACTCAAAACCAAAAATAGAGACATTCCAAACAACTCAAACTCACGGTTTAAAGTTACAACTGCCGAGACTACAGTTTCAACATACACTCAAAACCAAAAATAGAGACATTCCAAACAACTTAAACTCACAGTTTCAGGTTTCAACTACTGAGACTACAGTTTCAACCAGCAGAGCAACATGCACGCACTCAAAACCAAAAATAAAAAAATGTGCCCTAAAGACTCACCAGAAATAGGCGCTCGCGTGGTGGTGGGGGGGAAGCTCGAGTGGTGGCCAACGTTCGATGTGGTTACTGAGAGCATAGGGACAAGGAGAGTTAGTGCGCGGGAAGAGGAAAGAGAGATGTCAAGTTATTGCAAAGAATGAGCGGGAAAGACAGAGTTAGGGGTTAAGAGTGTACCTCACGGTGGTGGCGAAGAAGCCCTCGCGGTGGTTGTGGTGGAGATGAGCTCGCGATTAGGGCAGAGTGAGAGCGAGAGTGAGGGTTGAGAGTGAGGGTTGAGCGTGATGAAAAGAGAAAAGAGACATACAGAGAAGTGGAGAAGGCGCGCGGGGGTAAACGTTATAATTAAAATAAAACAACATTTTACGTCAGTTTTTAGTAAAACCTGACGTTAAAGATCATATATTTAACGTCAGTTGTCTTAAGAAACTGACGTTAAAAACTCTCACACTTATTACGTCAGTTGTTAGTAAAAACTGACGTTAAAGGTCATATATTTAACGTCAGTTGTATTAAGAAACAGACGTTAAAAACACTCACACTTCTTACGTCAGTTGTATTACACAACGGGCGTTAAAAGTTTATTAGTTTCTGCAAAAACATTCATTCCTTTGACTACTATGCTACTTACCCATTCACCTTGTACCTAATCCTCTTAATGAGCATTAAGTTTATAGATAAGTTTTCAAGAAAATCAGAATAGCTTAGTAACTTCATCCACTGCTCCTATAAATAGCTTCCTTCCATCCTTTTAATTTTTCTGCTTCACAATATGGCTCTGCCATGGAGACTAACTTCATCACTCTTTCTTCCTATTCCTAGACTCAAAGATCTTTGTCTTAATGGTCAAACAATTTCTGAGTTTGTGTAAATCACATTACATGGATATTAAGGTTGGGTGAATCACGTAATGTGATTCTCTCACTTTATTTCATCCCCGTCATCTGATGAGCCTCTGTTTGACTGGTTTTATAACTAGTAAAGACCTTGGCTTTGTGCTAATTTTATATCATTTTTACCCAAATTAGACTTGATTGTCTCTAAGTAGTATTTTGAGTCTGTAAAGTGTTTTTAAGTTAATTTAGTTGATTTAGAGTGAATAAAGTATTTACTTATATTTTCTTATTTTCAGGTTAATAAAAGGAATAAATCTGGAGTTTTTCGCCCCGCGAGAAGGCTGCTCGCCACGCGAACCAGAAGGTGACTGTTCCTGAAATTGCAAAACTTTCTGTCTCGCCACGCGAATAAGGACTCGCCTCGCGAGTACCTGGAAGTCAGAGAGCATCACGGTTTACCCGTGTTGAAGGCCACGGGCGTTACAGTTGGGAATTTGAAGAGTTCGCCTCGCGAAGATATGCTCGCCTCGCGAGAAGACCAAGAGTTGCAGACCTTTCGCATAATTCGCCTCGCGAGGACTTGGATTCCAGAATTTATATATAAACTGCTCTATGGCAGAATGAAAAGGGAGTGAGAGTTAGGGGGTCAGAATTAGCCAGTTTTGGCTAGTTCCTGAACTTGATAGTCTTTTGTTTTTCTTAGTTTATTGTTTTCTTTTGTTATGGAGAACTAGTCTCCTAGATTAATCTACTGTAATTGGTTTCTGTTAACACTTGAGGTTCTGTATTCCATGTTTAGTTGCTTTTCTCTTTTCAATGCCATATTATATGTTTCTGTTTGTTATTTCAGTAATGTATAGTGTGGTATTGTTTCATTTCGGTGATGCTATGTTCCTATATATAATCGCGTTTGTTATTTCGCGTGTGTTCATTCATGTTCGTTTGTTCATGAGAGCTTAACCCCGTTTGTTATTTCGGGAATAGGAACATACATCTGTAGTAGCGGTTTTCGTTTGTTAATTGTTGCTACAACCGGGAGGGGATTAGTATCTGCTTAGGATTTGCATGAACCAATGATAGTGGGAAACTAAGAACAGTAGGTTAATCGCTTTTGTTTATTTGCTAATTTCTTAAACTGCTTTGTTTCTTTTCTCTGTTTTTGATTTGTTTTGTTAATTTAGTTTTAATCTCAAAACCCCCATTTCTAACTTTTACTAATTTTCTGTTAATAATAACAACACCTAAAGAGTCCTTGAGAGACGATCCGAGTTGTCGCTCTATACTGTATTATTTTCATAATCGCTCGTTCTTTTTGGCGCGTGGCGACAGCGCGGTCAAAAATTGGCACCGTTGCTGGGGACTCTTGTTTGTTGTTATTAGCAGAAAATATTTTAATAATAATAATAATAATAATAATAAATTTTGCTAATTAGTTTTGTCTGCTTTGTCTGGATGTTTGATTGCCATGGATAAGTATATGCGAAATTATGTGCAGAATGTTTATTATGAACCACCACCTTGCATGTATTATCCTAATTTTAGTGAGCCACCACCATACTATCATAGCCAAGTGACCACCTCTGCACCTTCCGAACCTTCCCTAGAGGACCTGTGCACCTGAGATGACCGCATGAGATAAGTGCAAATATGGAAGGACTGAGGCAACAAATGGCCGAGCAAACTCAACGGATGATAGAGGAATTTCAACAGAAGATGGAGGCTGAGTACCAGAGGGACCAAGCTGAATCTCGGAAGTTGTGGGCTCTAATTGATCAAGTTACCGCCAACTCAGCTGCAATGCTAACTCCACAGCCCATTGAAGAACATAAAGATTCACAAGTTATCACTGAAAATATTTCTGATGATGATTTTGATAATGTTTCTGTTGATGATGAACTGTGTGTTGAATCCCCTGATCCTAATGCTTGTTATTGTGATGGAACTGCTTTGTGTGTAGAATGTTTTACAGGTTTATACTTTTCAGGAAAAATAGAAAATGCAGATCGTTTTGCAGGTTTATTTTTTTCAGGAAACTTAGAAAAGGAGGATCAACAGGACATCTGCTCCCCCGTGCCTGAAGATAAAGAAGAACCTTTGGGAGTAGATGATGCAATTAAAGCAAATGCATGTGTTGAGAGTAATGGGGTGGATGCACTGTGTGAAGAATTTCCAGACATTCTAACTTTTTCTGATTCATTTTCTTGTGATATATGTACTAACTCTAACCTTTGTGTGGTGTGTGCTGAAATTTCTGCATGTATAGCAGGTGAAAAATTTGTTAGTGCAGTGGATGAAGACATTGCAGAAGTTAAAGCAGCACCGGTAACCGTTTCTAACTGTTTGCCACCTCCCCCTGAGGAGCCACCAGTGATGGATTTTGCACCCTTGGATTTTGCACCATGGCCAGTCCAAGAGGTTGAGCCCCACTTCTATTGGGGAGACTTTATTGAGAAGGAGGTCATCTGTGACCCGAGAGGTAGTGAGAAGTCCGCCGCACTGGGTGGAGTTATTATAATTGTCAAGTGCTCACCTCCGCATCAAAGCTGCAAGTTAGGGAGGCTTGGAATGAATTTCAGTCCTTTGGCTACCACGTGGGCCTTATGCTACAAGCAATGGGATCCTGGTGGAACCGCCCTGCAATGAGTTTTCTTTACCCTTTCTTCTTTTTAATTTTCTTTTGCTTTGCTTTGTTTCTGTTTTGTTTTCAATAAGGCTCCTGAATAATTTGAGAAGCTCAGGAGTTGTGTTTGTGTCTTGGTTATGGCAAGTTTATTGGATTTTATTAATTTTTGCATAGATTGATTGCATGATAGTGTTGACTGTTTTCCCCCTAGGACTTGAAAATTTTAGAAAAATGATCCCCATATGATTGAAAACTGAACTTTGAGATTTTATTATGATGGCATGATTTATGATAAGTTTGGGGTGATAGGAAGCACACACTAGGGATAGAATCTCAGTTAAACAATTTGTAAAAATGTCCAGGTGAGGTTTTGAGCCTCCAACATGTTTTAAACTGTGTGAAAATCATTTTTTAAGTTGCACTTTCCTGAATTTGATTGAATCTCTTTTTGGTTTGCATGATTATGTGTTTGCTTCAGATGATTTAGGCATGTTCTTTGTAAATAGCTACTTAGCCTAAAATAACCAAATCCTAATGCATGTTCCCTAGTTAGCCCCATTGAGCCTATTAGCCTGTTAATTCTTGATAACCTAATGTTATAAGCCCAAAAATCTGGAAAACCATGTTAACCCGATCTTAGGATTAGGAGAGCATGTAATCTTAGAATGGGTGCAAGAAACTAAGTTTGGGGTGGCTGCAAGGTGTAACATGTTGTTTGGGATTGAGAAGAAAATTTATGTAAAAAAAAAAAAAATTTGTGAAAAAAAAAATAATAAAAAAAGAAGAAAAGAAAAGAAAAGAAAAACAGAAAAAAACAATTAAAAATGCAAAAATGCCAAAAAGAAATAAAAAGGCTGTAGTCACCCATGGCAATTGGAAATGAAAATTAAGAATGGAACTTGAGTGAATTTCAAAGTGTAAATAATGTTCATGCTCTCTTAGTTCCTAGGGTCTTCAGCCTAATTCCTTTGTATATCCTACCCTTAGCCAGGCCCCATTACAACCCATAAAAGACCTTTTGATGTTGCTTGCATGTTTTCTGTGGGAACCATTAGGAGATGAAAATCAAATTTATGGGAAGTGCTCTTAAAAGTGAAATTGAGTGCAATGTTGCTAGCCTGACACAAACTGAGCGATTGAGTGAACACAAATTTCCCTTGTGAGGAAGGCAGTTGTTTGAATTTGGTGATCTCCCTCTTGTGTGTGACTTGGATCCCCTGCTTAGATTGATGATTGTTTGAATAATGAAATTCTCAATTGTTTAGAATAAATGAATGTGGGGATTACTTTGCTTGAAAGGGGGGAACATTGAAAGAAAAAAATTCTTTTGAAAAATTGCTTGAAATCTGTGGAAAGTTGATTGAATCCTTAAGTTTGCCATGTTTTGCCAGGTCTTGAGTCTTTTTAAGTTTTTAAGTTGTAGTTTGCTTGGGGACAAGCAAAGTTTAAGTTTGGGGTATTTTGATGAGCCTCTGTTTGACTGGTTTTATAACTAGTAAAGACCTTGGCTTTGTGCTAATTTTATATCATTTTTACCCAAATTAGACTTGATTGTCTCTAAGTAGTATTTTGAGTCTGTAAAGTGTTTTTAAGTTAATTTAGTTGATTTAGAGTGAATAAAGTATTTACTTATATTTTCTTATTTTCAGGTTAATAAAAGGAATAAATCTGGAGTTTTTCGCCCCGCGAGAAGGCTGCTCGCCACGCGAACCAAAAGGTGACTGTTCCTGAAATTACAAAACTTTCTGTCTCGCCACGCGAATAAGGACTCGCCTCGCGAGTACCTGGAAGTCAGAGAGCATCACGGTTTACCCGTGTTGAAGGCCACGGGCGTTACAGTTGGGAATTTGAAGAGTTCGCCTCGCGAAGATATGCTCGCCTCGCGAGAAGACCAAGAGTTGCAGACCTTTCGCATAATTCGCCTCGCGAGGACTTGGATTCCAGAATTTATATATAAACTGCTCTATGGCAGAATGAAAAGGGAGTGAGAGTTAGGGGGTCAGAATTAGCCAGTTTTGGCTAGTTCCTGAACTTGATAGTCTTTTGTTTTTCTTAGTTTATTGTTTTCTTTTGTTATGGAGAACTAGTCTCCTAGATTAATCTACTGTAATTGGTTTCTGTTAACACTTGAGGTTCTGTATTCCATGTTTAGTTGCTTTTCTCTTTTCAATGCCATATTATATGTTTCTGTTTGTTATTTCAGTAATGTATAGTGTGGTATTGTTTCATTTCGGTGATGCTATGTTCCTATATATAATCGCGTTTGTTATTTCGCGTGTGTTCATTCATGTTCGTTTGTTCATGAGAGCTTAACCCCGTTTGTTATTTCGGGAATAGGAACATACATCTGTAGTAGCGGTTTTCGTTTGTTAATTGTTGCTACAACCGGGAGGGGATTAGTATCTGCTTAGGATTTGCATGAACCAATGATAGTGGGAAACTGAGAACAGTAGGTTAATCGCTTTTGTTTATTTGCTAATTTCTTAAACTGCTTTGTTTCTTTTCTCTGTTTTTGATTTGTTTTGTTAATTTAGTTTTAATCTCAAAACCCCCATTTCTAACTTTTACTAAATTTCTGTTAATAATAACAACACCTAAAGAGTCCTTGAGAGACGATCCGAGTTGTCGCTCTATACTGCATTATTTTCATAATCGCTCGTTCTTTTTGGCGCGTGGCGACAGCGCGGTCATCATCCCTTTCACTTTGCTTTGGAAGCAAGTGATTGTGGATTCAAGATGATGCATCAAGGAATTCCACTGAAGAAGAAAGATGCAAAGATCCATTTCACTTTGCTTTCGCTGCTAGTGACTGAGGATTTATTTTGCATCATGGAATTCAAGTGAGGGAGGTGATGCATCCATTGGAGTTTCTGATGACAGAACTGAGAAGAAAATGATGTTGATGCAGAAACTTTTTTATATTTTAGGGCTATGTTGCAGAAATTTTTTATCTTTTAATCATGTAATTTTAACTTATGAATCGCTTCAATGACATACGATTTGATTATACATATAACTTGTTTTATGTTAAGTGTTTATTTATTTTAATTTGCACAAGAATTTGTTTACTAATTCAAGCTAATTAATAAAAATTAAAAATAAACTTGTATAAAAAAAGGTTTAGAAATAAAGTGCAGTACTATATGGAGTGATCTGCGTTAAGAGGGATAACAGGGACATGACAACCAATGAAATGAGTTTCATAATTATTTACGTCAGTTATTTATAGAACTGACGCAAATAGTGATTTAATATTTACAAACTGCCACCACATCATTTTTAACGTTAACTTAATTTATGACTGCCAAGTTCCCGTATATTAATTACATTATTTCCAATATTCATTCTGCACGTTTATAATATATAGGATTATTTACGTCAGCTATTTATTTAACTGAAGTAAAAATCAAACTTTTAACGCCGGTTGTATAAAAAACTGACGTTAACAATAAATATTTTTTATTTTAAAAACACTTTTAACGTCAGTTTTTTTAAACAACTGGCGTTAAAAGTGTATAGATATCTGCAAAAACATTCATTCCTTTGACTACTGTGCTACTTACCCATGCACCTTGTAACTTAATCCTCTTAATGAGCATTAAGTTTATAGATAAGTTTTCAAGAAAATCAGAATAGCTTAGTAACTTCATCCCCTGCTCCTATAAATAGCTTCCTTCCATCCTTTTAATTTTCTGCTTCACAATATGGCTCTGCCGTGGAGATTAGCTTCATCACTCTTTCTTCCTATTCCTAGACTCAAAGGTTTTTGTCTTAATGGTCAAACAACTTCTGAGTTTGAGTAAATCACATTACATGGGTGATAAGTTTGAGTAAACCACATTATGTGAGTTGCTCACCTTACCATCCTTCCGGAGAATCAGCTGCTGGAGGGCAAATCAGGTGCTCGGGTGTCACAGTTCCAAAACCTCAGCTTTGGCAGCAAGTGACCGTCATGGAAGTCTCTGGAACCACTGCCTTTGCTTGAAACAGATCTAGTGCACCTGTTTTTGCCTCTCTTGAGCTCTCTCATGCCCCCCGGTTTTCTGAGGTCTTCGGAGTATAACTTTCCCTTTGGCATATTTCATAAAACTCTCTGATGGGATGTAGCTTTAATGTTTAGGATTTTAAACCCTTTCAATGTAACTTTTTATAGGATTTTAAACCCTTTCAATCTTCTCAGATCGATCAGTATGACACTTCATGAATGAGACCCGGTTTGGGTTATTGATTCAACTTATACTTCGCACATATATTTTAGTTTTCAAAACAGAAACACAAAACATCAAAGCAATTCATGTGAAACTGAAACTTTGAGGAAGGCAATGCGGAAGGGATCGTATACTAGATAAAAAAATTATTAAAATAACCTTTAACGTCTGTTGATGTAAGGACTGACGTTAAAAGTGAAGTGACTTACTTTTAACGTCAGTTCTTTATCGAACTGACGTTAAAATGTTCACTGTTAACGTCAGTTTTTTATTGAACTGACGTTAGTAGTGAGTCACTTCACTTTTAACGTCAGTCATTAAAACAACTGACGTTAAAATTGAATTAATGAAGTCCGATATTTACAAAACTGCCACCGCCCCCTTTTTAACGTCTATCTTTTGGTTAACTGACGTAAACATTTACCGTCTAATATATATTTTCCACTAGTGTCTTTTGAGATATCTGAGTATTCTCAATGCTGCAGCATGATGTGAGATGGATGGCTTGGCCAAAAATTGTGAAAGTTATTGTACTGAGAAAGTGATGTCAGAACGGGTCGTGGTCAAATACAACAATCTACCAATCAATCTTCGGTACTCTTGAACATCTTCAAAAGGAGTGTCATCCTCTCTGTGTAATCGTACTTTACTGTCCATTCGGGAACTTGCAGGGTTGCAAGCAAGTAATCATGCATCAGTAATGAGCTCCAAAGCATACTTGCGTTGATTCACACCAATGCCATCTTTGGTCCTTGCTACCTCAAGTCCTAGGAAGAATTTCAAGTTGCCAAGATCTTTGATTTTGAAGGTGGAGTCAAGTGCTGACTTGATGGCATTAATTTCAGAATTATCATTGCCTGTGAGAATTACATCGTCCACATACATAAGTAGGGCAGTGAAGGATGAAGCTGTGTTCTTGACAAATAGTGAACAGACACTATTAGACTGAGTGTAGCCCAAGAAAACAAGAAAGGTGGAGAGCTTGGCAAACCATTGCCTACTGGCCTGTTTGAGGCCATATAATGATTTTTGTAACTTGCACACTTGTCCAGGCTAAGTGTTGGAGAGGCCATGGGGCAACTTCATGTAGACATCCTCTAACAAATCGCCATGTAAGAAAGCATTATTGACATCCAATTGCTTGAGGAACCAGCCATGAATGGAAGCCAAGGAGAGGATGAGCCTCACTGTTGTCATCTTGGCCACCGGAGAAAAGGTA
Source organism: Sophora flavescens (assembly GCA_030762895.1). Taxonomy (NCBI): domain Eukaryota; kingdom Viridiplantae; phylum Streptophyta; class Magnoliopsida; order Fabales; family Fabaceae; genus Sophora; species Sophora flavescens. The sequence continues at coordinate 205,035,139 of CM061065.1, read as the reverse complement.
TCTAGGTAATCAATACCTTCGGTTTGAGTGAAACCTTTAGCCAAGAGTCGTGCCTTATACCTTTCAACCGAACCATAAGCTCGATGCTTGATTTTGAAAACCCATTTACACCCAATGGGAATTTTACCCTTTGGAAGTGGAGTCAAGATCCATGTTTGGTTTGCTGCCAAGGCTTATAATTCGGCTTGAATGGCTTGCCTCCAACAATCATTCTTAATGGCTTGGGTATAACATATAGGCTCGACCTCAGTAGATATGGACAAAATGGAAGCTTTGTAAGAAGATGATAAAGTATTATAAGACAAGTAAGATTCAATAGGATAAGTTATGCTAGAAAGAGAATTAGTAGTAGCTAAGGCATCTGTAAGGTTGTATTGGTATCCTTGTAAGTAAGAGGGTGCCTTCTTAGTACTACTACTCCTTCTAAGTTGTTGTTTGTAACACCCGGGTGCCGACGAGGGCAGGAAGTGGTCACCGGTGCAAGAAGGCACCGACAAGGAGCGTCTCCTGGCAGGCTTCTAGGCGGAGGGACACATGAATGAACCGATAACACATCCGAATGAGAGGGATCCTGAGACTGTGTAGGTATGGGACTATACAGTTGAGGAAGGCTTATATGAATTGATTGGTACTACCTATATTAACAAGATGCATCTTCTTTTCGATAGCCCATCACTTAAGAACTCCATAGTTAAGCGTGCTTGACTTGGAGCAATTCTGGGATGGGTGACCTCCTAGGAAGTTTTCCCAGGAAGCGTGTGAGTGAGGACAAAGCACGCTAAAAAGATCCGTGTTGGTTTTTGGGGACAGTCGTCAATCCATAAAGCAGCCAGGGATGTTACAAATGGTATCAGAGCGGCGCCTCTCCCAGTACGGTGTGGTTCGGGGACGAACGGCACCGGCAAGGAGCGCTTCCTGGCAGGCTTCTAGGCGGAGGGACACATGAATGAACCAATAACACACCCGAATGAGAGGGATCCTGATGTTACATTATTCATGTGAGGGTGGATCTTGGTGAAGGATATAAATGTTGGGAGGATCTTGGTTAGGAAAATCAGGGTTATAATGAGAGGGTGAAGGTGAAGAGATGGTAGGGAGTGCAGGCTGTGCATGTTGGTCAGGGTGATGTTATGGTAGGGGCTGCATTATAGTAGTTGGTTAAATTGAGAGATGAGTAGAAGGTGGTTGGGTGAATTGTGCAGGCTGTGTAGAATGAGTTTGTGGTGGTGGCTGCAAAGGGTGAAGTGGCAACACATCATCATAAGCTGCAGGGTTAGAGGCATCAATATCAGGAAAAGGAAAGAAAATTGGAGAAACAGAATTGTGAGTGGTCTGTGCAAGAGGAAAAACAAATTCATGAAAAGATACATTTCATGATACAATGAGTTCTCTTGTTTTAAAATTCAAGACAATGAAACCTTTAGTGCCTGGTTTGTATCCTAAGAAAATACATTTACAAGCTCTTGGATCAAGTTTGGTTTTGGGTGCAGGAGTCAAGTTAGCAAAAGACAACCACGCAAAAACCTTGAGGTGAGTTAGATCAGGTAAAGTGTTAAAAAGCTTTTCATGTGGAGATATTTTGTGCAATAGAGGTGTGGGGAGAAAATTTATTATGTGAACAACATATATCACTATATAAGACCAATAAACTTTTGGCAAAGAACTTTGGTTCATCAGAGCTTTAGCTACATTCAAAATATGTTGGTGCTTTCGTTCTACAAAACCATTTTGTTGTGGAGTGTAGGTGCAACTAGTTTGGTGAATGATACCCTTTTTAGAATAAAACTGAGACATAAGAAATTCGGCTCCATTGTCACTCCTTATAGTTTTGATTTTAGCATTGAACTCTCTATGAGAACAACAAAGTTTTGCAGAAATTGTGATGTTTCTCCTTTGTGTCTCATTAATAAAATCCATGTGTATCGTGAAAAATCATCCACAATGGTTAAAAAATACTTGTGGCCATGAATAGAGGGGTTAGGGAAGGGGCCCCATATATCTACATGAATCAAATCAAAACATTTTATTGATTTTGAAGTGCTTACATTGAAGGGTAACTTTCTCTGTTTTGCTAAATGATATATCTCACAAATGTAACTTTTATTTGAAGTAACATAAGGAATGGATGAATGTAAAGTATCAATACAATCAATTGAGGGATGGGCTAGTCTAAAATGTCATATGCTAGGTGGAGGTAAAACAATGGAATTTACAGATGCACAATTATCTAAGGAGGCAGTAGCACAAAGGGGAATCTTCAAAACATACAATCCATGATGCACCTTAGCTGTACCAATCATCTTCAAGGTAACTTTCTCCTGGATGATACAAGAGGTAGAGTGAAAACTCAACGTGTAAGGTAAGGATGAGGTCAATTTTGTGATTGACAGTAAGTTGTAAGAGAAATCTGGCATAAATAGTACATCATTCAAAACAAGGTTTTGTGTTAAATGTACTGTACCAAGTAGCATGCTAATATCTCATTACCATTTGGGAGTTTTACTCTAATAGGCCTAATCCTATGATAAGAGGTATAACAAGAGATAGATGAACAAATATGGTCAGTTGCTCCACTATCTAGAATCCAAGTAGAAACAACAGAAGTTATAGGGATACCTGGATCAAATTGTGCAGGTTGTGCACCAGATGTAGATGACATGATGGTGCTTATGTGGTTGGATGAGTGAGTGGTAGGTTGAGAGAGTTGTGATTGTTGGAGGAGCTTCATCAATCCTTCATACTGCTTAGCACTCAAGCTAAACATAGAGTTGACATTTTCTTCTTTAGGGATAACACTTCCTTGGTCTGTTTCATCCTTCTCATCACTTATAGTGTTGGAGGCCACTGAATTCACATGTCCCTGATTTCTGAACTTAAAATTAGGTGGGAATATGTGCTTCCTGTAACAAGTATCAACAGTATGGTTATTCTTTCAATAGTATGGTTATTCTTTCCACGGTAAGTACAAACCTTGCCGTTGTTTGCACCTCTGCCACCAGAATACCTAACCAATTCACCATTTCCTCTTCCAAAACCACACCCGAATCCACTTCCTCTTCCTACAGCTGCAATCAATTTTGGCTCTGCCTTATAGCTAACTAAATGCATTTCTTGTTGAACCACTAAGGAGAACACTTTATCCAATGAAGGTAGTGGATCCATAAGCATGATTTGAGTCTTAACAGTGCTATATGACTCATTCAGTCCTTTCAAGAACTTGATTACTTGATCTTGGGTTCTGAATTTCTCAACATCGGTAAGAGCACTACAAGTGCATGTCACAGCACATGTACAACTTGGGAGAGGCCTGTAATCCTTTAATTCATCCCATAAAATTTGCAATTCAGTGAAGTAATTGGTCACGGAGAGCTCACCTTGCTTAAGAGCAATGATTAAATCCTCTATATCCGAGATTCAGAAAAGATCTCCCTGTGAAAGCCTAGTTTTCAATTTCTTCCATGCTTCGTAAGCATTATCACTTGAAGTGATACTTCGTGCGATTTGAGGTGAAACTGATCTCAAAATCCACTATAAAACCATATTATTCGCCTTCTGCCACATTGAAAAGGTTGAATCGGTTGTCGATGGATTCAGTATAGTACCATTCACAAACCCTAATTTGCTCTTCGCGATGAGGCTCATCTTCATAGATCTGGCCCATTGATGATAATTCTTATCATCCAAAACTGGAGAAACAAGAACCAGTGACGAAATTTCGGATGCGTGCACGAAATAGGGAGAATTTTGAGGATCTTCATTCGAACCTCCAGAATTCTGATTCGAGCTTGAAACTGTCTCAGTCATGGCACACCAACCATAGCAGAGCTCTGATACCATGTAGAAACCTAAACTTGGATGAAGAAATGACAAAGTTCTGATGAAATCAGAACTGAACAAGGCAAGCTTGTAATGCGCAAGAACAGTGCCAAAACAAGAACTAAAGAAATGAAATCAAGAGGAAGGAACTGAGTGATTGAATGATTGAAGATCAATGCTTCAATTGAATTGATCATAAAGTTAATGTCAGTATTTATACAAGTCAAGTTAGAAGTAACTGTCAACCAACTTCAGTTAAAACTAACTAACTGATAGGTTAAGACTAACTAACTAAAACTAACTTAAGTTACATAGATTTTCTCGGCTAAGACCCCCCCGCAAGCTGGAGCACCACAAATGTTGAGGAGAGTCGGCTTGGAATGAACATCCTTGTAAGCCTGAGATGGAAGAGGCTTTGTCAAAATATCAGTTAATTGAAGTGCTGATGGCACTGGTAACAACTTCAGTAGGCCACTGGTTGAGTGTTCCCTTACAATATGACAATTTAGCTCTATGTGCTTTGTTCTTTCATGAAAAACTGGGTTTGCGGCTATGTGCATGGCGGACTGATTATCACAATATAGCAGAGCTAGACTTATGGAAGTGATGTGAATGTCATTCAGCGAGTAAGAATGCCACTGCAATTCACAAGTGGTGGCAGCCATGGCTCGGTACTCTGCCTCACATGAGCTTCGGGAGACAGTAGATTGCTTCTTGGATTTCCAAGATATGAGGGAACTCCCGAGGAAGATGCAATACCTTGTTATAGATCTTCTAGTGTCAGGGCAAGTAGCCCAGTCATTGTCACTATATGCCTTAAATTGAACTGTGGAGCTAGCAGGGAAATAACGAGCAAGTGCAGGGCATCTCACTAGTGCAATAAGTGTTTTTTACGTCAGTTAAAATTGAGTTTTTATGTCAGAATACTAACTGACGTAAATACAGCTGACGTTAATAGTTAATATTTTAACGTCAATTGAGAACTGACGTTAAATATAAAACTATTAACGTTGGTTCCTTAACAAAACCGACGTTAATTTTGTTAAAACTAACGTCAGCGGTTATAAAGAACTGACGTTAAAGGTTTAATTTTAACGTCAGTTGTTTGATACAACTGACGTTAATAGGTTTTTTTTTTAAAATTCAGTTTTAAAATATCACTCCCCTCAGCTATCCCTGCATTCAGTAAATATCCCAGTAACACAGAATATCACACACATTACAGAATTGCAAAGGAAAAATGGAACAATGAGGGGACTTAAAACCAAAACCTATGTATAAAGTGAGTTATCATTATTAGAGTCATGTTAACCAGTGTCCTAAGGGCATTAGTTAAGGAAACCAAAAATAGTAAAGATTCATTGGAAAACCAAGTTCAACACTTTTTAAAATATGAAATGCATCAAGTCCCAATGCAAAATTCATTTTTTAAGATCATTAACCAATGCCCTAAGGGATATTCTCCAAATTACTCCATCCGTTCTTTTTCTTTGGTGTTTTAAGGTTTGTACAATAGATTAAGAAATCAATAATTTGTGTATATTTGTATTAAAATACCCTTATTTCTACCATTAATTGTTTACAAGTTCCAATGACATTTATCAATCTAAATAAACACTCCATACTCCACTAGGCCATTTGTGGAAGGTTTTGTCTATTTTCAAGACAAATCAACTTAGTTCTATATAAGGATATACATGGGGAAAAAAATTGGTCAATTACCAATTGTTTTGAAATAAAAACAATTAACTAAAAATACCAACAACAAAAAAAATGAAAGAACCGAGGAATATTAAACCATCCTTACTTATAATAATAATCATATTTAATTCCAATCTTCCATGTCACCGGGGGTTCGTTCACGGTGTTAGAATCTTCATCCACTCATTGTAAAAATTGGATTAACTCAAATTATTTGTTAGAATTAAAAATACAGTCCATATTTTTGTTCACATATCCAGCTGGCTTGGTTGGAGTGTTGGACGAATTTTCAATTTTGTAATACGATTAAATTCAGCCTTTCATGTTCATAATCTAGATGTGGTTGAGTTTAAAAGGTTACCATGTTACATACTTCATCCGTACCTTAATATTAGAAAGATATATTAATTTTCATAAATATTAAATATTAATTTTTAATATTATCCTTATTTATAATAAAATTTTTATTTACGAGATATATCAATTTTTCATATAAGTGAGTTTGTTCATTAATCAGAATGATTATTTTTAAAAATTTATATGAATATTAATTACAATTAACTCATCATAATATATTTCATTGATATATGTGTTTTAGGATTTTGTTTTTTATATTAAGAATCGGAGGGAGTACGTTGACATGCATATGTTAAACTTCCTTTATATTTAAGGTTCTAGGGATTGGGAATTAAGATTTTAGACATTGAACGACAGAAATGCCTGGGATTTTGTACACGATTAATGCTTCTAAATTAAGCTGGGTTTAGTTTAACTTTGACATTGTGTTCCAACCCTTTCACACGTGGATTTAACAATTTGGTCTGTCTCTGTCTCTCTGTGTGCACGTGTGTATGCTTGTTTCTTGCATTCAGAGGTAATTGACTCGATCGTTTTTGAATTCAAAAGTAAGGGGTTTCTTGGATGCCTCGTTTGTTTGAAAAATGGATTGACTGGTTCTAACAATTCTGAAGCAAAAGCGTAATCACTACGAAAGAAGAGCAAGGTTCTCCGGGAAATAAAAATAAAAATTTAAAATACAAGAGAAACGGATTTTTCCCAGATTCGGTATGTTGCGATCTGCTATAATGTTTGACATAACCATCATTCTGATTGGTATATTGAGTATATTACGTGTCTGTTTGATTCGGTCAAATCCGGTAGCATACGAAGGATGGTTTATACAGGATGAAAAAGTAGTTTTCTTTGATAATTATTTTTAAAATTAACATATAATATTTTTCAATAGCATATAGCATTTTTTTCCAAACTTTAGTTGAAGTAGCGCTTGAACTTATAGCGTATAACTTATCATTTTTTCTTTCACTTTTATCTCTACTATCTTAATTAAATTCCTCACTTATCCTTAACTAATAAAATAAAATAGCTAATCATTTAACATAGTATATAAATAAGAATTAATTTCACTATTTAGATTTATATTTAAAATTTGTGCCAAAAAAAATCTATATTTAAGATAAAATATAGAAAATATATTTTTTATCTATAAAAAAATAAAATTTATATAAAAATAGTATCATAAATATATTTTTATTTTTATTTTTATTATTCCCTTTATTTATTAAAAATAATTAAAACTAAATTAATATTAAAATAAAAAATATTTTATTTTTTAAAATAATAAATAATTAAAATAAATTAAAGTGCTAAAAGTGATAATTATTTTCAAAAAAATAATATATATATATATATATATATATATATATATATATATATATATATATGTGTGTGTGTGTGTGAGGTATGATCCATTGACACCAAGTGTAAGTTGTAACACCCCAATTTTCATCGCTTTCTTATATATGTTGTTATAGTTAAATATGGATATTTTATCCGAAACCTAGAAAATGATTTTTACTAAAACAAAAACATTTTTGAATTCTATGCAACAGAATGAAGTTCTAGTTAAATTTTAGGTTTGAAACTCAAACAAAAACCGATCTGTGTTCTCGCTGTCAATAGGAATTTACTGATCAGAGAACCTAATTTTGACTCGTGAACGAAAAATCAATGACTTTTACTTTGATCTCGAGTGATAGGAGTCATTTCGAAAATTTTCAAAATAATTAACGAAAGCGCGCAGAGGAAATTTGAGACGGGTAAATAACAGAACTAGATGTAGGGCAGAAATAATATGGAGCAGAGATGATAAAAATGATTGATGGGACTCGCGAAAATTAGTTACATCATAACATTTAATCTATGATTACACTATGATATATATTATTATATTGCCTAAACCCATTATTTCCTCCTAATTTAACCAAACAAGGCACTAAAATATCAAAAATCCTCTCCCCTCTATAAAACCTGAGAACCGGCGCTTTACATCATAACTTTTAATCTATGATTATACTATGATATATATTATTATATTGCCTAAACCCATTATTTCCTCCTAATTTAACCAAACAAGGCACTAAAATATCAAAAATCCTCTCCTTTTTATAAAACCTGAGAACCGGCGCCCCCCCCCCCCCCCCCCAACCCACCTCTCATATTTTCTTCTTCCTTCTTACACAAGTTTGTGAGCTAAGTAGCCATTGAAGCTTCATCAAGTTCCATTTCCTTCTCCAATCTTCTAACTTGAGTAAAATTTCTTATCATTGATCCTTGTTTTTCTCTTAACTTCATTTCTTGCTCTTCATGATCATATTAGTTTGAAGACCCATTTTCTATTTCTCATGAACTTGTATCTTTTATTGTTGTAGGATCAAAGTTCTGAGAGTTAAACTCACTTTATCATCTTCTTAATCATGTTGTCTTTGTTATTGTTTATGTTGTTGTCTGAAATAAAAATGAAACTCAAACCCTCACTCCCTCATGATTGCCGAAACTGACTTTGAGGGAGGGTTAGAGGTTTTGCTTCATTTTTCCAATTCTAACGCTTGACTCAAGCTCCCTAGGACCTATATGATCAAGCCCTAAGAGCTTAGGTTCAACAAAAACCTCTAGCCTAATTCCTAGGAGTGGCCGAAATTGATATGTAGGAGGATTAATAGGATTTTTCAAATTTTTAACTTGTAATCAATTAATTTGTGAAGGGTTCACTGAGTAGTTCAATATCTCAGACGATACTGAGGAAGCTGAGGGTTACACGATTCCTTCCAAGATAAGAAACTCTAATTTCTGAGGTAAAGGGAGTAAGCCTGATGAGTTCCCAGTAGTTATGTATTTAATATTATGAACTGCTTGGGATGTTTTATAATATGTTGACTGACTGTGGGAATGTCTGTTTATATATGTGTAGATATGTATATGAATCTTATATAATGTTAAGATAGTGAATATATATATATATATATATATATATATATATATATATATATATATATATATATTTCATGATGCTGAGATGTTAGAATTGATATATTTGAGGAATATGTGTGTGTGTGTGTTGGGGGGGGGGGGGGGTGTGACGTTAGTCATAGCTTATAAAGGAGGAATCTTATTTTATAAAAAATCTACGAATACAGAAAAGTGGAAATATGAATTATGGCTTTCTTTGGAAAGTGGAAAGGAAACAGAAAAGGACTAGATTTCTATGCTGAGATTCGAAGTAGATTTTGATTTCTGGGAAGCCAGACTAGCCTTCCTACTGTTAAGGACCTAGAGTCCGTTGATAAAATATTTTGAAAAAATCTTTAGCGAGAGTTTAAAACTCAATTGATATTAAATGTTTAGTTAATATCTGGAAAGATGATCTGGCAGACGTGCTGTTATTATCGAGTTACAGTTTTCACATAGGGTGGACTGATAAATTTGATAGTTACGGTCCAAAGGCATATTCTTGGGATTTTGGGTCTTTAGGGACATTCGGGCTCGAACTCCACGAAATGCTTGGGACTTTGCAACCTCTTGTCGTGGAAATTGGCTACCCTGCACGAATGTACTCAATAGGGGACTATCAAATATTATATAGGTGATACGCGAAATCCTAGAACAATTGGGAAAAAGACCCAATGGAGAGGTCACCCAACGTGAAATAATTATGTTATAGGAATTATCGCGGCCTATCATACTCGAGGAAGGGAAGTTAGGATCTCCGACGATTGTGTTAGAAAGTGGATATTGAAGTGTTAACAGAAAACTTATGAATAAAATCTCAAATCTGAACAATCTTATGAGATGAATATTATTATATGTTTAGATGGATCCCCTATATCACATGATACCATCGGGCTTCCTGGCTCATACGTTTGAGTTCCGCGATGAGGCTGGCGCGTGGGTCATCCACCCCGAGGCCCCCAGCGCATCATACATGGGACCACTGCAATCGACGAAGGGGACAGAGGAGGGTGTCACCTCGATCACTCACAGGTGAAGACCGTGGAGGTTTCGCTACCTCCCATCTGGACATTGCTTCGACACCTGGTAGAGTCTGGGAATACCTACCATCAGCCCCCATGATAAGCCTCTGGCTCATCTAGTTTTATGACTAGTATGACCGTGGTTTTGTGCCAATTATATCTCGTTTTCACCCAAATTAAGCCTGATTGTCCTCAAGCAAGGTTTTGAGTCCCTTAAGTAGTTTTAGGGTTATTTAGTCAGTTTTTGAGTCAAATAAAGCACTTATGGCTATTTCATGTTTTCAGGTTGACTTAGAGTCCAAGGAATGAAGGAAACAATGGAAATTGCAATCTGGAAACACTCGCCACGCGAGCAGATACTCGCCCCGCGAGAGTGAGGACCAGCCAGTGCCAGAAAAGTCATGTTCTCTGCCTCGCCCCGCGAGCTATTGCTCGCCTCGCGAGCCTGAAGTCAGCAAGCATTACGATCATCCCGTGACACCTATCACGGGCGTGAAGAGAAACCCCTGAAGACAGAGACCATCACTACCTAGCCGTGATAGGCATCACGGCTGTGACAACCCAGGTTTTGAAGACTCGCCTCGCGAGAATCACGCTCGCCTCGCGAGAATACAAATTCAAGAAGGCGCCATTTTAATATTCGCCTCGCGAGAAGACTCTCTCCTCGCGAGACTGCGCAGTTTCTGAAAGTTATAAATAGTTGTTTAGTGCAGAACAGAAGGATCTATCTTTTTGCTAATCCTTGTTTTCGAATTTCTCTGGTTGTATTGCGTTTTTGATGGAGAACTAATCTCCCTAGGTTGATCTGCTGTAATCGGCTTCCACCAACACTTGAGGTCTTGTAATTTCTGATTTAATTCTCTTCTCTCTTTCAATATCTATTCTATATTCTCTGTTTGCTTAATTCAGTTTGTATCGAATGGGTATTGATTTGTTTCGATGATTGTATGTTCCTAAACTTAATCGCGTTTGCTTAATTCGCGTGCGTTCAATTCGTGTTTGCTTAATTCACGAAGGGCTTCATCCGTTTGCTTAATTCGGAATTAGGAATATATGTCCCGTAGCGTCGGTTTCGCTTGTTAATCGATGCTACAATCGAAAAGGGATTAGACTCTGCTTAGGGCATGGAATTACATGAACCGATGATAGTGGGAAACGAAACAGCAGATTGATCGTCTTAGTCTTATTTGATAATCACGTAATTTGCTCTGTTTTTACGCTCTGTTTTCATTCTGTTTTTCCAATCAATTTCAAACCAAACACCCCCCCCCAAGAAACTTATTTTCTGCGATAATAGCACTACGAGAGTCCTTGCGATACGATACCCGAGTTGTCGCACACTAAACTACATTTTTACTAACCGCTCATCTTTTGACGCGTGCGCGACAGCGCGTCAAATTGGCGCCGTTGCCGGGGACTCTTGTTGTTATTAACAGAAAATTAAAAAAAAATGATAATTCATTGCTGAATTAGTTATGGCTGCTTTGTCTGGTTATGAATCTTAGTACTGCCATGGATAATTACATGCAAGGTTATATGCCTTATGTGAATTATGAGCCACCACCATGCATAATATATGCAAAGTTAGCCACCACCATGCATAATATATGCAAAGAGAATTAAATCAGAAATTACAAGACCTCAAGTGTTGGTGGAAGCCGATTACAGCAGATCAACCTAGGGAGATTAGTTCTCCATCAAAAACGCAATACAACCAGAGAAATTCGAAAACAAGGATTAGCAAAAAGATAGATCCTTCTGTTCTGCACTAAACAACTATTTATAACTTTCAGAAACTGCGCAGTCTCGCGAGGCGAGTGTCTTCTCGCGAGGCGAATATTAAAATGGCGCCTTCTTGAATTTGTATTCTCGCGAGGCGAGCGTGATTCTCGCGAGGCGAGTCTTCAAAACCTGGGTTGTCACAGCCGTGATGCCTATCACGGCTAGGCAGTGATGGTCTCTGTCTTCAGGGGTTTCTCTTCACGCCCGTGATAGGTGTCACGGGATGACCGTAATGCTTGCTGACTTCAGGCTCGCGAGGCGAGCAATAGCTCGCGGGGCGAGGCAGAGAACATGACTTTTCTGGCACTGGCTGGTCCTCACTCTCGCGGGGCGAGTATCTGCTCGCGTGGCGAGTGTTTCCAGATTGCAATTTCCATTGTTTCCTTCATTCCTTGGACTCTAAGTCAACCTGAAAACATGAAATAGCCATAAGTGCTTTATTTGACTCAAAAACTGACTAAATAACCCTAAAACTACTTAAGGGACTCAAAACCTTGCTTGAGGACAATCAGGCTTAATTTGGGTGAAAACGAGATATAATTGGCACAAAACCACGGTCATACTAGTCATAAAACTAGATGAGCTAGAGGCTTATCAAAATACCCCAAACTTGAACTTTGCTTGTCCCCAAGCAAACTAAAACTCAAAACGACTCAAGACTTGGCAAGCTAGAAGGATTTCAACCAATTCCGCACAAATTTCAAGCAATTCATCAAAACAATTTCCCTTCAATGTTTCCCCCTTTTCAACAATGTAATCCCCACAATCATTTATTCTGAACACCTGAGAATTTCATCAATTAAACAATCATTAATCCAAGCAGGGGATCTAAGTTACACACAAGAGGGAGATCACCAAATTCAAACAATCGCCTTCCTCACAAAGGGGTTTAGTGTTCACTCAATCTCTCAGTTTGTCTAGGCTAACAACATTTCACTCAGTTTCACTTTTAAGAGCACTTCCCATGAATTTGATTTTCATCTCAAAATGGTTCCCACAGAGAACATGCATGCAACATCAAAAGGTCTTTCAAGGTTGTAATGGGGCCTGGCTAAGGGAGGGATATACAAAGGTACTGGGCTGAAGTCCCTAGGAACTAAGAGAGCATGAAGCTGTTTACACATTGAAATCCCTACTCAAGTTCCTATTCTTATTCTTCTTTTTGCCTTGGGTGGCTACAGCCCTTTTCTTCTAATACCCTTCTTGACATTTTGCTTTTTTTTTTCTTTTTTAAATTTTTTTTTTTGAAAGATTTATTTTTGCCCTTTGGCTCCAACCTTTATTTTTTTTTCTTTTTCTCAATCCCCAACAACACATCATATCACTGTAGCCACCCCAAACTTAGTTTCTTGCAACCATTCTCTTGCTAAGCTTCCATGCTCTCCTAATCCTAAGATCGGGTTAACATGGGTTTTTCCAGATTTAGGCTCATAACATAAGGTCAACATGAAACAATAGGCTAATTAGGCTCAAAGGGGCTAACTAGGGAACATGCATTAAGGACTGGTTCAATTTAGGCCAAGTAGTTAATTTAAAGAAAATTTCCTAAATCATTTGATGCAAACACATAGACATGCAAACCATGAAGAGATTCAAGCAAATTCGGGAAAGTGCAACTCGAAAGCGATTCACACAATCAAAAACATGTTGGAGGCTCAAATCCTCACCTGGACATTCATGCAAATTGTTTGACCGAGATTCTATCCCTAGTGTGTGCACCCTATCACCCCAAACTTATCATAAATCATGTCATCACAACAAAATATCTCAAAGTTTAGTTTTTTTTTTTTTTTTCAAGTGGGGATCAATTTCCAAATTTCAAAAACCTAAGGGGAATCATCAACATAAATCATGCCATCTATCTGTGCTAAATCAACATAACCTACCAAGCTTGCCGACACAAGACTCACACACACGCTCTTGAGCTTCTCAAATTATTCAAGAGCTTTATTGAAAACAAAACAGAAATAAAGCAAGGAAAAGAAAATTTAAAAGGAGAAAGGGTTAAGAAAACTCATTGAGGCGGTTCCACCAGGATCCCACTGTCTGTAGCATAAGGCCCACGTGGTAGCCAAAGGTCTGAAGTTTGTTCCATGCTTCTCTAACTCGCAGCCTTGATATGGGAGTGAGCGCTTGATAATTATGGTAACTCTGCCCAGTGCGGCAGACTTCTCACTCCCTCTTGGGTCACAGATGACCTTCTTCTCAACAAAGTCTCCCCAATAAAATTGGGGTTCAACCCCTTGAACTGGCCATGGTGCAAAATCCAAAGGCTCAAACTCCATCACTGGTGGCTTCTCAGGGGGAGGTGGCAAATAGGACACTGATGTCTCCCGTGCTGCTTCAACTTCTGCATTTTCTTCATTCACTGCACTAACAAATTTATCGCCTGCTATACATGCAGAAATTTCAGCACACACCACACAAAGGTTAGTGTTAGTAGAGTCAATACATATATCACAATAAACTGAATCAGTAAAGGTCTGAATGTCTGGAAATTCAGCACTCAATTCATCCACCCCATCACTCTCAACACATGCATTTGATTTAATTGAATCATCTACTTCCAAAGGTTCTTCATCATCCTCAAGCATGGTGAAGCAGATGTCCTCCTGATCCTCCTGATCCTCCCGATCCTCATTTTCTACGTTTCCTGAAAAGAATAAACCTGCATAACATTCTATACACAAAGCAGTGTCAGTACAATCAGCACATGCATTAGAATCAGGGGATTCAACACAAAGTTCATCAACAGAAGTATTATCAAAATCATCCTCAGAGGTGTTGTCAAGAATAACTTGTGAATCTGTATGTCCTTCAAGGGGGTATGGAGTTAGCAGTGCAGCAGAGTTGGCGACAATTTGATCAATTAGAATGGCCAACTTCTGAGACTCAGCTTCTCCTCTCCGATGGCTTTCAAGACTTTGTTCTGTCATTCGTTGAAGATTTGCTTGAAATTCTGTCATATGTTGTTGCATCAGAGAAGCTAACTCATCCAGGCTGGGTTGGACTTCATTTACTCCAATCATGCCAAAACCACTACTAGACTCATAGCCTTCAGCAAAGTTAGGATAATATATGCATGGTGGTGGCTCATAATCAACATAAGGCATATAACCTTGCATGTAATTATCCATGGCAGTACTAAGATTCATAACCAGACAAAGCAGCCATAACTAATTCAGCAATGAATTATCATTTTTTTTTAATTTTCTGTTAATAACAACAAGAGTCCCCGGCAACGGCGCCAATTTGACGCTATTGTCGCGCGCACGCGTCAAAATATGAGCGGTTAGTAAAAATGTAGTTTATTTTGAGACAACTCGGGTATCGTATCTCAATTACTCTCGTAGTTCTATTATCGCAGAAAATAAGTTTCGTGGGGGGGTGTTGGGTTTGAAATTGATTGGAAAAAAGAATGAAAACAGAGCGTAAAACAGAGAAATTTAGGTTATTATCAAATAAGACTAAGACGATAAATCTGCTGTTTCGTTTCCCACTATCATCGGTTCATGTAATTCCATGCCCTAAGCAGAGTCTAATCCCTTTTCGATTGTAGCATCGATTAACAAGCGAAACCGACGCTACGGGACATATATTCCTAATTCCGAATTAAGCAAACGGATGAAGCCCTTCGTGAATTAAGCAAACACGAATTGAACGCACGCGAATTAAGCAAACGCGATTAAGTTTAGGAACATACAATCATCGAAACAAATCAATACCCATTCAATACAAACTGAATTAAGCAAACAGAGAATATAGAATAGATATTGAAAGAAAGAAGAGAATTAAATCAGAAATTACAAGACCGCAAGTGTTGGTGGAAGCCGATTACAGCAGATCAACCTAGGGAGATTAGTTCTCCATCAAAAACGCAATACAACCAGAGAAATTCGAAAACAAGGATTAGCAAAAAGATAGATCCTTCTGTTCTGCACTAAACAGCTATTTATAACTTTCAGAAACTACGCAGTCTCGCGAGGCGAGTGTCTTCTCGCGAGGCGAATATTAAAATGGCGCCTTCTTGAATTTGTATTCTCGCGAGGCGAGTCTTCAAAACCTGGGTTGTCACAGCCGTGATGCCTATCACGGCTCGGCAGTGATGGTCTCTGTCTTCAGGGGTTTCTCTTCACGCCTGTGATAGGTGTCACGGGATGACCGTAATGCTTGCTGACTTCAGGCTCGCGAGGCGAGCAATAGCTCGCGGGGCGAGGCAGAGAACATGACTTTTCTGGCACTGGCTGGTCCTCACTCTCGCGGGGCGAGTATCTGCTCGCGTGGCGAGTGTTTCCAGATTGCAGTTTCCATTGTTTCCTTCATTCCTTGGACTCTAAGTCAACCTGAAAACATGAAATAGCCATAAGTGCTTTATTTGACTCAAAAACTGACTAAATAACCCTAAAACTACTTAAGGGACTCAAAACCTTGCTTGAGGACAATCAGGCTTAATTTGGGTGAAAACGAGATATAATTGGCACAAAACCACGGTCATACTAGTCATAAAACTAGATGAGCCAGAGGCTTATCACCCCACCACAGCCAGCCGTTCCTACAGGAGTACCCGAGTCGCCGCCACCTGCCCCCATCGTCATTTATGGCGGAGAGGAGGAGGATGATGACATCCTGGTCGCCAAGGCACTTCCTGAGGCGGATCTCATTAAGGAGGAGCCTAAGGGAGAGGTACCGGAGTACGATCCTCTTGACGAGGAAATGGAGCCTGTGGAGGCTGATGCTGAGGGAGGATTTTCGCCAGACCAGTCGGACCCTGGGATGATCATGGAGGTCTCCCCAACGGACATATCTAAAGGGTCGTCCGGTGTTGATAGCTTAGTTCTTTTGAGGTAGTGCTAACTACATGGGGTTTTCTGTATATCTGGCTAATGAGAGCCAAGTTTTTGTTTAATGGCTTCCTCTGATGGACCTATATTTTTGTGTACCTATGTTTGTATATATTTTCTAACCCACTGTATGACTTTGTTATGATGACCCCTGGTTATATGGGTCTTAGTATAGTTTATGCATGATATATATATATATATATATATATATGTTGCTTATATATCTGTGAAGGTTACAAAACTAGTATCGTTGGGCGAACTTTTATTTTTATGTAAGGTTTCCCGAAAGTAACGATTGATAAGTGTATTATTTTCCGCATTAAGTAGAAATAAAGGATGGAACCATGTAATGCCAAGGGAGGTGTTACATCAGTGGTATCAGAGCTGGTCGAACCTTTCGGGATTCTTTGGGGAATAGGTCTATTATGTCTAAGTTGTGTAATCTCTGACTAAGACCTGTTTGAAATTACTTCTTGGAGTAATGGGTGTTATTAAGTGAGAGTATATCTCAATTTTGAGTTGAGATTTAACTGATTGTATCTTGTAGGTCAGTTATGGAAATTGAAGGGAGAGGTAGACGTGGTCAAGGACGTGGTCGCGGTCGTGGAAGAGGCTGTAGAGGTGGTCGGATTGCTGAACAAGGTGAATTTGAGGAATATTATGAAGATGTTGGTGGACCTGATTGTGCAGCTCAAGTGATGGCATGTATTTCTGCTGCTATTGCACTTCAAACTGTTGCAATGAATGCACAAACTCAAGTTGCTGCTGAGGGAAAAGGGATTAACAGCATTCAGACGTCAGAATCCACCACAATTTCATGGAGAGATTGATCCTGACAATGCGGATCTATGGATAGAAGAACTAGAGAAAATTTTTGAGTTAATTCATACTCAAGAGGAAGTCAAGGTTCCATATGCTACCTTCTTACTGTTGGGTGATGCTGAATACTGGTGGAAGGGAACCAGACAACAGTTAGTTGCGAATCATCAGGAAATCACATGGAATGTTTTTTGTGAGGTCTTTCTGGAAAAATATTTTCCTCAAAGTGCCAGAATTGAGAAGGAACAAGAATTCCTAGGCCTGAAACAAATGTCTCGATCTGTTTGGGAGTATGCAGTAAGGTTCGAGTCGCTTGCCAAATACTTTCGATTCTTTCAAGCACAACCCAATGAAAGTTGGAAATGCGAGAGATTTGAAGCAGGGTCGAGGTTTGAAATCAAGGAGTCTGTTTTGCTATTACAAATAAGGAATTTTCAAGCTTTGGTGGAGATGAGCCGGAAGGTTGAACAGATGAGGAAGGAGAATGACGGTCAAGGAAATGACGGAGGACCAGCCAGATCTAAGAATCAATTCCAAGATCAATGAGGGAAACAAGCTCAGGGGAAACCATATTACATACCACCTAGAAACAATCAAAACCAACAATCGTTCCGGGTTTGCCACCGATTCGAGATATCCAATTCTCCATCGACCTAATTCCAGGAATCAGTTCGATTTCTATCGCTCTATACCGAATGTCGCCCAAAAAGCTAGTAGAATTGAAAGCTTAACTGGAATATCTTTTGGAAAAGCAATTCATACGACCGAGTGTATCCCCGTGGGGAGCACCGGTATTGCTTGTGAAAAATAAAAACGGAGGTTCGAGACTCTACGTCGACTTCCGACAACTCAACAAGGTGACGATCAAGAAGAAATACCATTTGCCACGCATTGTTGATCTGATCGATCAATTGAGAGGGGCTGTGGTATTTTGAAAGATTAATCTAAGGACAGGTTACCATCAAATACTGGTAAAGATAGAAGATATACCCAAGACTGCGTTCAGAACTCATTATGGACATTATGAGTATCTCGTAATGCCTTTTGGAGTGACGAATGCACCTGCTGTTTTTATGGACTACATAAATCGGATTTTTCGTCCGTTTCTTGGTATATTTGTTGTAGTTTTCATTGATGATATTGTCATTTTCTCAAAAAGTCATAAGGAACATGAAGAACATTTGCGACAAGTTTTACAAATCCTACGTGAGAAGGTTTTGTACGCAAAACTCTCTAAATGCGAGTTTTGGCTCAACAAAGTAAAATTCTTAGGGCATGTGATCACTAAAGAAGGAATTGCAGTAGATCCTACGAAAGTGGAAGGTGTACTTTCTTGGGAAATACCAAAGACGGTGACGGAAATACGAAGCTTTGTTGGATTAGCAGGCTATTATCGAAGATTTATTGAAGGATTTTCAAAGATAGTGTCACCTTTGACTCAACTTACAAAGAAAGAACAACCTTTTGTATGGACTGAGAAGTGCGAGGAAAGCTTTCAGAAGATAAAAAGAAGACGGTACTAATACTTCATGAACCAGATGAACCTTATGAAATATATTGCGATGCTTCACACCAAGGCTTGGGCTATGTGTTGATGCAACATCGGAAGGTTGTAGCATATGTGTCACGACAACTGAAGACTCATGAGAGGAATTATCCAACGCATGATCTAGAATTAGCTGCCGTGGTTTTTGCACTTAAAATGCGGAGACACCATCTCTATGGAGCAAAGTTTGATATTTTTAGTGATCACAAAAGTTTGAAATATCTTTTTGACCAAAAAGAGCTCAACATGAGGCAGAGACGGTGAATAGAATTCTTGAAAGATTATGACTTCACTTTGCAGTATCATCCAGGAAAAGTGAACGTGGTACCAGATGCACTGAGTCGAGAAGCCATTCATATTTCAACTATGATGGTGAAAGAACTCGAATTAATTGAGAAATTCCGAGATCTCAATTTGATTATGGAAGTAAGCCGAGATAAAATCAGTTTAGGAATGATCAAGATCTCTAGTGGACTGATGGACGAAATACGAGAACAATAAGTTGTGGATGCATTTATCTAGGAGAAGAAAGACTTGATGGAAAAAGGAAAATCTACAGACAATCTGAAGGATCTGTGTACCCGATAATCCGGAGATGAAGCAAATGATTTTAGAGGAATCACACAAGAGCAAATTGAGTATTCATCCTGGATCAACAAAGATGTATCAAGACTTTAGACAAACATTTTGGTGGCCAGTCATGAAAAAGCAAGTTGCAGAGTATATGGCATCATGTCTGACTTGTCAAAAAGTAAAGATAGAACATCAACGACCTGGAGGAATGCTTACATCGTTGGATGTACCAGAATGGAAGTGGGACATCAGATCAATGGATTTCATAGTAAGTTTACCCAGAACTTCCAAAGGATTTGACTTGATTTAGGTAATCATAGACAGGTTAACGAAATCAGCTCATTTCTTGCCTGTCAAGACAAATTTCACTGCGGAGAAGCCTACTGAGGTTTACATCAAAGAAATAATCAGACTGCATGGAGTGCCTTCGAGTATCGTTTCAGATCGAAATCCAAAGTTCACTTCACGTTTCTGGGGAAGTTTGCAACAAGTGTTAGGAACCAAATTGCAATCAAACTCAGCATATCATCCTCAAACAGATGGACAAACGAAGAGAACAATTCAATCACTAGAAGATTTGTTGAAGGCATGTGTTTTAGATCATCGTGGAAGCTAGGATGATCTTTTGCCACTGATCGAATTTATATACAACAACTATTTTCATACAAGTATAGGGATGGCTCCCTATGAGGCTTTATATGGGCGAAAGTGCCAGACACCATTGTGTTGGTATCAATATGGAGAAAGTATGATACTTGGTCCCGAAATCATGCAACAAACGACAGAGAAAGTTAAACAATTCCGCGAACGGATGAAAGAAACTCAAAGCAGGCAGAAGAGTTATTCAAATCGGAGAAGACGACCTCCGAATTTCAAGAAGGCGAACATGTATTCCTGAGAGTCACACCCATGACTGGGGTAGGTAGAGTCCTCAAGTCCAGAAAACTCACTCTCAAATTCATTGGACCTTACCAAATTCTTCGCCGTATTGGTCCAGTAGCTTATCAAATTACTTTGCCTCCTTTTCTTTCAAACATTCATGATGTATTCCATGTCTCACAACTTAGGAAGTATATTCTTGATCCATCGCATACAATCGAACCCGATGAAGTACAATTAAAAGAAAACTTGTCTTATGAAGCATCACCAGTACGAATCCAAGATAGAATGATTAAGCAACTCAGGGACAAACAAATTTCCTTAGTCAAGGTTATTTGGAACGATAACACTGGAGAATCAACTTGGGAGATTGAGGACAAGATGAAATGACAATATTCTGAACTTTTTCCAGGTAAGTAATTTCGAGGACGAAATTTTTTTTAGTGGGGTAGTAATGTAACACCCAATTTTCATCGTTTTCTTATATCCGCTGTTATAGTTAAATATGGATATTTTATCCGAAACCTAGAAAATGATTTTGGCTAAAATAAAAACATTTCTGAATTCTATCCAATAGAATGAAGTTCCAGTTAAATTTTAGGTTTGAAACTCAGACGAAAACCGATCTGTGCTCTCACTGTCAGTAAGAATTTACTGATCAGCGAACCTAATTTTGACTCGTGAACAAAAAAATCAATGACTTTTACTCAGATCTCAAGTGATAGGAGTGATTTCAAAATTTTTCAAATTAATTAATGAAAGCGTGCAGAGGAAATTTGAGACGGGTAAAAAACAAAACGAGATATAGTGCATATAACACTCTGCTTTTCTATTAAGTGCTATGGTATACTTGTTTGGTTAGTTAAGCCTTAATACTTAGCTTGAGGGCTAAGTGGGGCTTCTAAGCTTGAAAATCCCTTCTCTTAGGCTTGTGCCTTGTGACCTTAAGAATCACAAGCACGACCGTGCTTATCAAGCAACACGACCGTGCTCGTTGTGAGTGAGTGTCTCGCTGACGCTGAGTTGAGCACACCCGTGCTCAACAATGAGCACGCCCGTACTCAATGGCAGGACGCGCTTCGCAAGCGCTAAGTCAAGCACGTCCGTGCTCAAGGAGGAGCACGACCGTGCTCGAGTCTGTGCCTTTATAAGCAGAATAGTAATCGAGGGTGTACATCATAAACCCTATTTTGATGACAGCAGCCACCCTAGTGCGGCGGAAACCCCTTTCTTCCCTATTTTCTCTAAACCCATTGCTTTGTTGGAGTTTTGGAGACTTATGGAACGTCTAGTTTGTCAGTGTTGATCGCTATAGGTAACGGTTCCTTCCCCTTTGAGTTTCCTTTTATGTTATTTGAAATTGGGAACTAATTGGTTGATGTTCTTGTTTGACCAAGGCTTGGAGAGTTAACTGAGCCGCTTAAGGGAACGTGACCAGCTCGTCGTTTAGCGTCTTGTTATGGAACCTTCAATCCAGGCATGGGAGAAGAATAGTGTATACACTAGGCTAGGGAGTAGCGTAAGATGAGGGGTTCCCATAGCCCTGGTCATTGTTGTTAATTTTTAAGAATGCCTATTTGTTATAAGTTGTTGTTAACTATTATCAATGCCATGCTATGTTAATTATGATTGTGCCTAAAATGTGTTAATGCCATGATTTGTCTGGTTGTATGAGTTATTGTTATGTTGTTAGTTGGCTAGTTGGTATGCCTCTTTGTTATTGTGGTTATGATGTTGAATGCTAAATAGTGTATATTGATGAATATCACTATGTTGAATGCCATTGGTTATTAATGATGATGTGATGAGAATGCTATTGACTATTGTTATGATGAATGTTGATTGGCTGATGTTGTTAATACGTTGAATATGTTAATAAGACTCTAATTAGTTTAATTAGGACTCTTAGTAAACATAGGAATTAAGGGATTAATTCCCCAATGCTTCATAAAACATGAACTATTGGTGAGAGGTGAGGTTTTATGCCAATTGGATTAGTCTAAGGACCCTAGGAACTGATTTAAGAGTGTTAGGAAGCTTTTGGCTCTAAGAACACGTTGAACTCTACCAAGAACAGTACCGCCCAGGAGCACGGCCGTGCTGAATAAGGAGCACGACCGTGCTCCCAATTAAATTCTGGAAGGCAGGTCGTGCATTGAGCATGGCCGTGCAGGACACTAAGCATGACCGTGCTCCACTTAAGTGACAGCACGACCGTGCTGGGTGTTAAGCACGCCCATGCTCCCCCTACTGGTCAGAACCTGAGATTAATGAATTAAAGGGGTGTTTACCCCAATTATCCCCAAATGATGAAATAATTCACTAATCGAATGATAATAAGTAGATAATTTAATTAAAGACTAATTAAGATAACAAAGAGTGATAAGTTGGTTAAGTCGGTGCCCTATGGGTTTCCGCATGTTGTTACGCTTTGGTGCTTTTTGGCCAAAGTGCCCTCGATGATTTTTGGTCGAGATGTTGATGAGTTGGACTTTAGCGCTTTTTGGCTTAGGGGGCCTTGACCCAGAATGGTTAAGGTGTTGATGTTGATGATGGTGATAAGTCTTGGGTGCTTATTGGCCCAAGCAGAGGAGGTGGTTGCCTTGTGTGTTGTTTGCTCATGCATTCATACGTTGAAGTTGAGTAGTGGGGGATGTTCAACATAGGGGAGGTCGTTCAAGTTATGATGATCTGGCATAAGTCTCGGGTGGTTCACCCAAGGTTTGGCGAACCGAGCGCCCCGAGGTGGCATATCCAGTTATAATACGTCGGCTATCCAAGGGGTTCAAGCATGGTTTGGTGAGCTGCCGGCGTTGGTGCTTTTATGGCCAATGTCGATATGTAACTCCAAAGTTGATTTCCTAAGATAGTTGGATCCACATGCATAACAGAGTAGCGTTGCACCGCATAGCATCTATTGACTGTGGACTTGTAATATGTAAATGATGATGTATGATGTTGGTTGCAACTCCTGATATGATGTATGTTCATCTTATTCCCTACTCTCATGCCATTGTGTTTACATGATTTCTGACTCCCTGTTTCCCTGTTTCTGTTGTTGCATGTATCTCTTATGCAGAGGATGGTGAGCAGCCAGTGGAGGAGTGACTCTAAGGAGCCACGACTCTAGTTAGGATGCTTAGTTTGTTTAGTTGTTTCAGGAGTTATAGTTGTTTCAGTTTCAGTTTGTTTCCATGATGTATCCGGATTTCGGTTATACTAGCTCTGTATATGACATCGGGGTTGGGTTTTCTTTCTCTGTCATGTTTATGTTTATCTTTTTAAAACTATGTTATTTCTGCGTTGTTTATGTTGAGATGTGAAACATTTTTATCCAAGTTTTAGTTTATTCAAATAAATGGATGTTTTTATATTTCCTCTTTTAAGTAAATGTTTTATATTAACGTGCGGGGTAGAAGGGTGTCACATTTAGTGGTATCAGAGCAGTTCGGTCCTGTCCGATCGTGGTATGAGTCTGTCGCGAGTCTTTTGTGTGTCTTGTTTGAATTGTATATACTTGTTATAGACAATGATGTTTTAAATTAGCAAGCCGTAGTTTTTCCTGCTTAAGTTCCCTGTGTTTAACAAGTTGTCTTGACGTTATAGGGACTTATGGCAGGAAGAGGAGGCAGAAACAATCAAGCAATCGTTGATGCGTTGGCACTCCTTGCCAATACGATCGGCCAAGTTCAGAACAACAACCACGGAGGACCAGCTGAGTTTCAGGGTCTTGACAAGTTCCAGCGTAACAATCCGCCGTCTTTCTGAGGAGCTTATGACCAAGGAGCTTTGTTATGGATGGGGCATATCGAGAAGATCTTCAGAGCTATTGACTGCAATGATCAGCAGTGGATTATCTTCACCACGTTAATGCTCACTGAGGAGGCCGAGCACTGGTGGGATAACTGTCGTCAGAGGGTGGTGGCTGAGGGTACAACAATCACATGGGCTGTGTTCAGAGATAGGTTCATGAAGAAGTATTTCCCTACGGATGTGCGTGACAAGAAAGAGATGGAGTTCTTGGCACTGAAGCAAGGAAGTGTGTCAGTGGGCGAGTATGCGACAATATTTGAGGAGCTGGCTAGGTATTACACACCTCATTAGATCATGGTGGATGACCGGTTAAAGTGCGTAAAGTACGAGGATGACTGTTGTGACTCCGGCAAGTGTATCGGGTCGTCGCAAGTAATAAAAACACGGTAAGATTCTACCGAGGTCGAACACAAGGATTGGGTTACCAATTCGGCTAATTTCGTAAGAAATTCAATAGGTTCAGTTAAGCGAAGAAAATTGTTGTGAGAGAGATTAAGATTGCAATTCAATTAAGAAATCGATTAAAGCTACGATGAATGAATTCAGAAATTTAAAAGCATCTAAGGTTTCGAATCCACCTACCCAATCATGCAAAGTACCCAAGTGATGATATTCTCCTCCCTAAATTCAATTTTAATGCCAACCGGGACCCCTAAATTCTCCTAAATCCACTTCCGTGCTCATTAGGACGTATTCGATGATTTGAGTTAATTACTTGCTAGGTCTCTTAACCCTAATCTCGAATTCTATTAATTCTTGTTCCCTATAGGTTGCATCGATCTCCTACTCACTCTCGTGAAATACTCGACCGATGTTCCCAATTCCAAGTTCTAAAACGCGAATCGCCGCTAGGCCTCAACACGCTTAACTAGTCGATCACGCTAGCATATAATCGACACAATGAAAACAGAATTGGAAAATCATAATTGAATTAAAGGAGAGAGAGTTACATTACATGAACACTATGCCGCCATGGGTGGCTTCATCGATCCCCTAGACAAGAGGATTAGTTCCTCATGTCCGTAACAACAACGCACGTACAATCGGAATTCATCCTAAGCCTATGAATTAAGAGAAAAGAAGAGAAGAAGAAATCCCAGAATAAGGGTTACAAAAGATCTCTGCAAATTCTGATCCAAAAGGTTCTCCATTCTGTTCTGATCTGCTCTATTTATAAGGAGGCCACGCGTCACGGCCGTGATGGCCATCACGGCCAGGCCGTGACGGCTTACCGCTCGGCGCACTCCGAGATTTGAACATTCGCGACGCGAAGGATGTCTCGCGACGCGAGTCTTCTTGTCACGGCCCGTGATGTAAATCACGGCCAGGCCGTGATGTTCTCTGCCTTGTGTGGATTTTAGGTCACGGCCGTGATATACATCACGGCTAGGCCGTGATGGTCTCGACTTGTATGGCTTTTAGGTCACGGCCGTGATATACATCACGGCCAGGCCGTGATGGTCTCTCGATTCTCGGTACTTTTCTGGAGTTCACACACTCGCGACGCGAAGAACGTCTCGCGATGCGAACCTTCCCGTCACGGCCCGTGATGTCAATCACGGCTAGGCCGTGATGGTCTCTGTCTTCCCGGATCTTCAAACTATCGCGGGCGAGCCTCCCTGCGAGAATGGCAATCTCCACTATTTGTTGACTTTCCTTAAGTCTTAGAGCCTCACTTATGGACCTGAAAACAACACAAGCAACCACAAGCGTAATTCTCTCCAAAATAACCTAAAGACTACACAAAAGACGCAAAACGAGTCAAAGTCCAACTTAGGAACAAAACAAGGCAAATTTGGGCGAAAACGAGAGTGAACTCGAATAAATTGCACGTAAACCCTAGTTTATCTAGTCATAAAACTAGATAAGCCAGAGGCTTATCAAAATACCCCAAACTTAAACCTTGCTTGTCCCCAAGCAAGCTTAAAACTCAAAAACGACTCAAGACTTGGCAAGCCTAAAGATCTAATCAATTTCGCACAAATTTCATGCGACTTTACAAAACAGTGTTTCTTCTTTGATTCCCCCTTTTTTTTATCAATGTAGTCCCCACATTCATCCACTTTAAACAATTGAGAAATTATCATTCATGCCATCATTACTCTAAGTTGAGGCTCAAAGATACACACAAAGGAAGATCACCTATTTCAAACAATTGCCTTCCTCACAAGGGCATTTAGTATTTCACTCGTTCGCTCAAGTTTGTCTAGGCTTTCAACTTTTTCACTCAATTTCACTTATCAAGAGCACTTCCCATGAATTTGATTTTCATCTCAAACATAGTTCCCACGAAAACATGCATGCAACATCAAAAGGTCTTTTAAAGGTTGTAATGGGGCCTGGCTGAGGGTAGGATACTCAAGGATATTTAGGCTTAAGTCCCTAGGAACTAAGAGAGCATGAGCATTAAACACATTTTCCACTTAAATTCCTTTCTTTCCATTTTTCATTTGGGCTCGGGTGACTACAACCTTTTCCTTGATATTATTTTTATTTTGCCCCTTTTCTTTTGGCAATTTTTGTTTTCTTCATTTCTTTTCTTTTCTTTTTGCCTTGGGTCAACCTTTATTTTCTTTTTCTCATCCCAATATGACACATGCCTTGTAGCCACCCCAAACTTAGTTTCTCACAACCTTTCTCTTGCTCATTTCCATGCTCTCCTAATCCTAAGATTGGGTCAACATGGTTTTTCAGATTTCGGCTCGTAATGTAGGGTCATCAAGAAACAATAGGTCAACTGGGCTCAATTTGGCTAACTAGGGAACATGCATTAAGGATGGTTCATTTCAGGCCAAGTAGTTAATTCAAAGAAAATTGCCTAAATCATTTGATGCAACACATAATCATGCAAACCATATAGAGATTCAAGCAAATTCGGGAAAGTGCAACTTAACAGTGATTCTCACATTCAAAAACAGAGTTGGAGGCTCAAATTCCTCACCCGGACATTTTGCAAACTGTTTGACCGAGATACGATTCCTAGTGTGTGCACCCCCTCACCCCAAACTTATCATAAATCAAGCAATCATAATAAATCTCAAAGTTCAATTTTCAATTTTTTAGTGGGGATAAACTTTTCTATTTTCAGAACCTAGGGGGAAATCATCAATGATCAAGTAATTCATGCAATCAATAATGCTCAATTCAATTAACATCCAACAAGCTTGCCGACACGACATTCATACAAAAACTCTTGATCTTCTCAAATTATTCAAGAGTGACAACAAAAACAAAACAAAAAGCAAAAAATAAAACAAAAGTTAAGAGAAGAAATAGATACCTTGCTTGGGTTGCCTCCCAAGTAGCGCTTGTTTAACGTCCCGAGCCTGACTCAAGTCGCCCCTGCAGGGTTAATCCCGGAGGAAGATCCTGCTTGCCATGCCATTCCTTGGCCTGTTCTTTGTAGGTTTGTGCACTTTTATATACTCGCAAGCTGTTCCCGGACAGCTCATTTAAGCCCAGCATCCTTCTATAATCCGCACGCACTCTCCACTCCGTGATGGTCTTTTTGGGGATCAACTTGTTGTCTTTATTGACCACCACGGTTGTGCTACCTTTCAACCTTGGTGCTTTACCCTTCTTTTTCTTGCCCTTGCAACTGAGCTCTTCCTTTGCACATTCTTCCCTTGGGAGACTCGGTATGGGTTCCATGTCTCGTAGCCACTCAAGGTAGACTTCATCCCCAGAAAAGGGCCTTTTTCCTCACTGTCTTTCTCATGAGATTCTACGACATCTTGTTGCAAGTGAAGGATCATTGTCTTCTCGAGTTGCCTTTACCTTTTCAGTTGGGTCCGCCACATCCACTCGATACACTTCCGACCTCTCTACAGGGTGCTTCATTGCTTCAAAGAGATTGAAGACTACCTCATCATCTTGCACCCTTAGAGTGAGTTTCCCTTGCCGCACATCTATCAAGGCACCCCCAGTGGCCAAGAAGGGCCTACCCAGTATGAGAGGAACCTCGGCATCTTCGTCCATATCAAGCACTACAAAGTCCGCCGGAAATATAAGCTTGTCCACCTTCACCAACAAGTCTTCGACCACCCCATAAGGATATTTTATAGAGCGGTCGGCCAGTTGGAGCGACATCCGTGTATCCTTAACTTCTTGGATCCCCAACCTCTTCATCATAGAGAGGGGCATCAAGTTGATGCTTGCCCCTAGATCACATAATGCCTTCCCCACAGTCATCCCCCCAATGGTGCAAGGTATCGAAAAAGAACAGGGATCCTTCAACTTTGGAGGTAGTTTTCTCGAAGAATGGCACTACACTCCTCGGTCAAAGCAACCGTTTCTTCATCTACTATCCTCCACTTCTTGGTGAGAAGCTCCTTCATAAACCGGGCATATGATGGCATTTGTTCCAAGGCTTCCGCAAATGGAATGTTAATCTGAAGTTTTCGGAAGACATCAAGGAACTTATTGAATTGCTTATCCTGTTGAGGCTTCTTCAATCTTTCCGGATCACGGAACCTTCATGTAGGGTGGAAGGTCTTGGGGTTCAACCCACTTCTTCCTTCGGAACTCTTCATCCACAAGTTTCAGCCTTCCCCCTTGCTCCCGGTCCCTTGTCACTTGCCAACCCTTCTTCCCTGGTTGCTCTTCCTCAATCGGTAGTTGTTCCGGGCCCTTGTCATCCCCGAGAACTAGTGGTACCCCTGCTAGGTTCCAACACCCTTCCGCTTCTAGTAGATATGACATTGCATTGTCCCTTGGGGTTGTTCTCGTACTACCGGAAGAGTGCCCGGAAGACGCTCATTAAGTTGCGTCGCGAGTTGTGCTATTTGTGTCTCCAGATTCTGAATTCGCGATCCTGTATGAGTCGCCAACTTGTCAATGGCAGTGGTCACCTTCTCAAAAGATGTACTTGTAAAGGTTGACAACTTCTCAAAAGCCAGCTCCCACTGTTGTCTTCCACCATCTGATATTTGCAACTGATTAGGCCCCGGAGGAGCTCTGCTGATTATTATTATTTGCTGAATTCCAATGTTCGGTCTCGAGACCTGTTGAGGTTGTTGCCAATTCTGTTGAGGGTGTTGTTGACCGGCTAGACCACCATTAACATCACTCCAAGCAAATCCCGGATGGTCTCTTCTCATGTAGCCCCTATTCTGATTTTGATTGTTCCTCTGATAATTGTTCTGGGGCACAGTGTCATAGAAGTTGTGGCAAGAGTCCACATGTTCTTGAGGGAAATTTAGCGGGCAATTATGAGTGTCATGATTTCCATTGCAATTTGCACAACCTGGAGCCATTCCCTCGTGTATAGCATTAATCCTCTTGTTCCCAGACAAAGCCTCATTTTGCATCTTCAAAAGTCTGTTTTGCTCTAAAATGGCTTCCATTGTCCTGAACCGATTCCACTCGAGGTCTCCCTACCACGGTTGTAATCATTATATGACATCTTCTCTAACAAGTGCCCATCCGTCCTCACCTGATAAATATACAAAAGAACCGCCACTGCGGCATCACGAGTTCATCTGATAGCGTCCTCTCAACCCATTAAAGAAATGTTGCACTTTGGAAACCGGGTCAAAGAACGCAGAGGGACATCTTCTCAACAAACCATTGTACCTCTCCCATGCTTCATTGTATGTTTCATCCTCCGTTTGCCTGAATGAAGTGACGGCTATTCTTGCTTGTGCCGCTTTTCGAGGAGGAAAGTATTTGGTTAGGAACTTCTGTGCCATTTGCTCCCAAGTTTCGACGTCTTTGTTCCTATCCAAACTGTCAACCCAATCGCGAGCGACATCCCTAGAGAGAGAGGGAAAAGTCGCAAGCGAAACTCATCCCGTGAGACTCCTCTTGTCTTCTCGTAAGTCACACGCCTCAAGGAAGCGAGTGATGTGTCTATGCGGGTCTTGCTTTCCACTCCCATCAAACCGATTCTCCGGAGAGCTGGAATGTGACACATGCTTCAACTCGAAGGAGTTCGTGTTCAGGTTGCCTCTCACAATAGAAGAGTCACAATCCACCAAGCTTGGTAGATCGTACTCGAAGAGAGGCTTGTAACGAGGAGGAGGAGGAGGAGGATTTTCTTCAGCCATGCCTTCTATTTTAATTGCTCCCAACCTCTTCCTTTCTCTGGCCTCTTTTCTTAATCGCCGCTCGGCCCCTGGTGATCTCGGAATCAAATAGCAAGTCCTCTGGTAGGAGGGTACCTCGCATACAAAAACAGGCAAAGACCAAGTGGAATCAAAGAAGCAGAGAAAAATAATAACAATTAAATAAAAGAAAATAAAACTAAAAGTCAGCTTAACCAAACAGCCGAATTTCCTAAAAATTAGGAAAATTGGTTGTGCCAATCCCCGGCAACGGCGCCAAAAACTTGTTGTGACTCCGGCAAGTGTACCGGGTCGTCGCAAGTAATAAAAACACGGTAAGATTCTACCGAGGTCGAACACAAGGATTGGGTTACCAATTCGGCTAATTTCGTAAGAAATTCAATAGGTTCAGTTAAGCGAAGAAAATTGTTGTGAGAGAGATTAAGATTGCAATTCAATTAAGAAATCGATTAAAGCTACGATGAATGAATTCAGAAATTTAAAAGCATCTAAGGTTTCGAATCCACCTACCCAATCATGCAAAGTACCCAAGTGATGATATTCTCCTCCCTAAATTCAATTTTAATGCCAACCGGGACCCCTAAATTCTCCTAAATCCACTTCCGTGCTCATTAGGACGTATTCGATGATTTGAGTTAATTACTTGCTAGGTCTCTTAACCCTAATCTCGAATTCTATTAATTCTTGTTCCCTATAGGTTGCATCGATCTCCTACTCACTCTCGTGAAATACTCGACCGATGTTCCCAATTCAAGTTCTAAAACGCGAATCGCCGCTAGGCCTCAACACGCTTAACTAGTCGATCACGCTAGCATATAATCGACACAATGAAAACAGAATTGGAAAATCATAATTGAATTAAAGGAGAGAGAGTTACATTACATGAACACTATGCCGCCATGGGTGGCTTCATCGATCCCCTAGACAAGAGGATTAGTTCCTCATGTCCGTAACAACAACGCACGTACAATCGGAATTCATCCTAAGCCTATGAATTAAGAGAAAAGAAGAGAAGAAGAAATCCCAGAATAAGGGTTACAAAAGATCTCTGCAAATTCTGATCCAAAAGGTTCTCCATTCTGTTCTGATCTGGTCTATTTATAAGGAGGCCATGCGTCATGGCCGTGATGGCCATCACGGCCAGGCCGTGACGGCTTCGGCTTCTGGCGCACTTCTGAGATTTGAACATTCGCGACGCGAAGGATGTCTCGCGACGCGAGTCTTCTTGTCACGGCCCGTGATGTCAATCACGGCCAGGCCGTGATGTTCTCTGCCTTGTGTGGATTTTAGGTCACGGCCGTGATATACATCACGGCTAGGCCGTGATGGTCTCTGACTTGTATGGCTTTTAGGTCACGGCCGTGATATACATCACGGCTAGGCCGTGATGGTCTCTGATTCTGGTACTTTTCTGGAGTTCACACACTCGCGACGCGAAGAACGTCTCGCGATGCGAACCTTCCTGTCACGGCCCGTGATGTCAATCACGGCTAGGCCGTGATGGTCTCTGTCTTCCCAGATCTTCAAACTATCGCGGGGCGAGCCTCCTCTCGCGGGGCGAGAATCCCCAGAATGGCAATCTCCACTATTTGTTGACTTTCCTTAAGTCTTAGAGCCTCACTTATGGACCTGAAAACAACACAAGCAACCACAAGCGTAATTCTCTCCAAAATAACCTAAAGACTACACAAAAGACGCAAAACGAGTCAAAGTCCAACTTAGGAACAAAACAAGGCAAATTTGGGCGAAAACGAGAGTGAACTCGAATAAATTGCACGTAAACCCTAGTTTATCTAGTCATAAAACTAGATAAGCCAGAGGCTTATCAATGACCTTCGTCCGAAGATCAAGCAGGCAATCAGCTACCAGGAGATCAGAGTTTTCCCAACCTTGGTGAACAAGTGTAGGATCTTTGAGGATGCCTACAAGTATGGAGTCGCCAGCTACAGGAATTCAGACAGCCAGGGTAGCAAAAAGACTGAGCAAAAAGATAAGGATAAGGGCAAGCAGCGTTATACTCCAACCGAGTGGGATTTCAAGAAGAGTGACAGAATGCCACAGTTTTCTCATGATAGGTTCAAAGGCAGCAGCTCTAATGCCTCTAGGCCCAAGAAGTGCAGCGCATCGGATCATTTCACTATCCAGTGTAAGGAACCGGACGTCATCTGCTTCAAGTGTGGCAAGTCTGGTAAAATCAATCAGGATTGTGAAGGAGCAAAGTCAGAACCTCCAAGTGCTAGCAATATTCAGCAGTCTCAAGCCAATCGACTGAAGACCACTGAGAGAGTCTTCACTCTTAGTGGAGCCGAAGCCTCCGAGTTTGATGACTTGGTCCAAGGTACGTGATTAATTAATGGGACCCTTTTAACTGTATTGTGTGACTCGAGTGCTAAGCACTCGTTTATATCGCTTGATAGGGTCAAGAGTCTTAAATTTCATGTTACCTTTCTGAGTTAAGATTTGATTGTTGCCACACCTACAAACAAGCCTGTTCTCACTTCACATGCAGGCAAGGACTATCATATTACTATTGATGATAGGACTTTTATTGTCGATCTTGTATGCTTACCTTTAAAACAACTTGATATTATTCTTGGCATGGATTGGTTATCTTCCAACCATGTCCTATTAAATTGTTTTGATAAAACCTTGATTTTTGGAACTCCTGAGGAGTCTAAGAATCCGACCTTTCTCTCTGCCAACCAAGTGAAAGCTTTGAGGAAAGACAAAGCCCAAGTGTTCATGATGTTGTCTTCCCTGGAAGTTTAGAGCCATCCTGATGTAGGAAGTGTACCTGTTGTACGAGAGTTTCCTGAAGTGTTCCCGGGGGATGTTTACGAACTACCCCCAGAGAGAGATGTGGAGTTCACCATAGATTTAGTACCTGGAACCGGACATATTTCCATAGCGCCCTATGGAATGTCTCCTCTAGAGCTAGCTATGTTGAAGGAACGGTTAGAGGATCTTATCCAAAAGCAGTTTATTAGGCCTAGTGTATCCCCTTGGGGAGCGCCAGTGTTGCTAGTGATAGTGTGATTTTACATGATGTTTCATATACACTTTTGCATGCATTTTTCATATAGATTAGGCATTCTTTATTTGATTTTAGTTAGTTTTTCCCTTGGAACGGGTGAAGCGGCTTCTTGGTGTTGTTTTGCAGGAATTAATGTAAAAATGCTCAGAATTAGCCTTGATGGAGCTTGGATGAAATAGAGCTTGAAAAGTGAAGAAAATGAGCCAAGCAGAGCCTATCACGGCCTAGCCGTGATGACCATCACGGCCATGATCAAGAAAACTGAGAAGAGCAGAAGGCAAAAGTCAGAAGATGTCACAGGAAATGCTCACCCCGCGAGAGGGTACTCGCCTCGTGAGACTGAAGACTGACTGTGCCAGAGAATTCAACCATTTCTGTCTCGCCACGCGAACCATGTCTCGCCTCGCGAGCCTGAGGAACAGAAGTCATCACGCCCAGACCCTGATGCTCATCACGGGCGTATTTGAGAATAACCTTATTGTCTCGCCTCGCGAGCCACTCTCGCCTCGCGAGCCACTCTCGCCTCCCGAGTGATCCAATCTCTGAAGACCAGATTTTTAACATTCGCCTCGCGAGCCAGGTCTCGCCTCGCGAGTGCGCGCAGAGTCTGATTGGTATAAGTTGTTGTTTTAGGGAAGAATTGAAGAGTTTTGGAGAGAGAGAGGCACTTGGAGGCTGCGTCTGGACTAGGGTTCCAACCCTAAGAGAGAGCTGAGTTAGGGGGTTGCTGTGACGACAGTGAGAAGCTTCAATGGAGTTCTCCCTTTCTTCCTTTCTCTATTGCTTTTCTGGTTTGGATTTCTCTTTTATGAGTAGTTAATCCCAGTTTGTTGGGATTAGATGTAACTAAACTAAACTTCATGTATTTATCTTGACTGATTATTCTGTGTTCATGCCTTCGTATTAGTGATTAATTTTCCATGCTTAATGCTTGTTGCGGCTAGCACCCCCATGACTCGATTTGTGTTTTGATATGCAATTGGGAAATTCGTATTAAAACCGGAATTGAATTTAATCACCTAGTAACCCTTGCGTCTAGGAATGGAGTTTGGTTTACTAGTAATCGCGTAATCCCTAATCCTAATGCAAATTCATTAATCTAGGCCACCTAAGGAATTAGGGTCTATTAGTGGATTTAGGCTCTTGCCATCCGAGGAATCGGAGTTTGAGTAATTTAGTGGATTGATTTTAATATTTGAAGCATGAATGGGAGGTATCTAGTCCTGGTATTGCATGAGGTAGAGGTTTGGTGAAGTCTAGTCCCAACATATCCTTTCTGCACTCCAAGTGTTTGTTGAAAGTCCCCAAAAAGACAAAAAGATTTTATTCCTTTGTTTTGTTTGTTTTGATTTCTCTTCATAGTCTAGATAGTTGCTGAGTTTTTGAATTGGTAATTGACATCCAATCCCCGTGGATACGATAACCGGTCTCACCACCGTATTACTTGCACGATTGGGTATACTTGCCCAGATCCGTCAAACAGCTAGTAAAGAAGAAAGATGGTAGTATGAGGTTGTGTGTCGACTATCGACAACTCAACAAGGTGACCATTAAGAATCGGTATCCCCTCCATAGGATTGATGATCTTATGGATCAGTTGATTGGAGCCTTTGTCTTTTCGAAGATAGATTTGAGGTCAGGGTACCATCAGATTTGGGTTAAGTCTTAGGACATCCTGAAGACAGCGTTTAGGACACGTTATAGTCACTATGAGTACTTGGTTATGCCCTTTAGTATGACCAATGCCCCTGCTGTGTTCATGGACTACATGAACAAGACCTTTGACCCCTTACTTGGATAAGTTTGTGGTGGTCTTCATCGATGACATCTTAGTGTACTCCAAGACTAAGGGGGAACATGAGGAGCACTTGAGGGTTGTCTTGTAGACCCTTAAGGAGAAGTAGTTGTATACCAAGATGTATAAGTGCAAGTTTTGGTTAGAAGAGGTTAGTTTCTTAGGTCACGTGATCTCAAAAGGTGGGATAGCCGTTGATCCGGCTAAGGTTGAGACGGTGCTCCAGTAGGAAGTGCCAAAGTCAGTGACTGAGATTAGGAGTTTCTTGGGTTTATCAGGGTACTATAGGAGGTTTATAGAATGTTTCTCTAAGTTAGCCTTACCCTTAACCCGTCTCACCAAAAAGGGACAGTTGTTTGTGTGGGACTCTAAGTGTGAAGAGAGTTTCCAAACCCCTAAGAATAGGTTGACATCAACACCAGTTTTAGTGTTGCCCGATCCTAGTAAACCTTTCATAGTGTATTGCGATGCATCGAAGCAAGGTCTAGGTGGTGTGTTGATGCAAGATAGTAAGGTAATAGCTTATGCTTCTAGGCAGTTGAAAACCCATGAGAAGAACTACCCTACCCATGACCTAGAGTTAGAAGCAGTGATATTTGCCTTAAAGATCTGGAGGCATTACCTGTATGGAGCGAAGTTTGAGGTCTTTAGTGATCACAAGAGTCTGAAGTATCTCTTTGATCAAAAGGAGTTGAATATGAGGCAGCGTAGGTGGATGGAGTTTTTAAAGGATTATGAGTTTGATCTAACCTACCACCCAGGGAAGGTCAATGTAGTGATTGTTGCCTTAAGCAGAAAAACCTTTGTTGAGTCACCGGCAAGTGTACCGGGTCGTCGTAAGTAATAAAACACGGTAAGTGATTACCGAGGTCAGACACAGGGATTGGACTACCAATTCGCGAGCAATTCGATACGTTTGGTCAAGTAACAGCAAGTGGTTGTGGAGAGAGAGAAAATAGGATCGCAATTCAAATTGACAAATCAAATAAAGATATCGTATTAAAATCTGAAATTAAACATCTAAGGTCACAAATCCACCTACCCAATCATGCATAGTACCCAAGTGATGATGATTCCCTCCCTAAGTTCAATTACAATGTCAACCAGGACCCCCAAATTCTCCTAATGACACTGTCGTGCTTAATAGGACGTATTCAATGATTGAATTAATTACTTACTAGGTCTCATAACCCAATCATCAAACTCTATTAAATCTGGTTCCTATAAGGTTGCATCGATCTCCTATTCACTCTCGTGCAATATTCGATCAATGATCCCAATTCAAGTTCTAAACGCGAATTGCCTATTAAGCCTCATCACGTTAACTAGTCAATCACGCATGCATATGATCAACGCAATAAATTCAAAATTGGAAAACAATAATTGAGATAAGGGAGAGAAACATACATCACATTGAACTACACCGTCATGGGTGGTTTCATTGATCCCTTAGACAAGGTGATTAGCTCCTCATGCTTGTAACAAGACACAAACAATCGGAGTTCATCATGAACGTAAAAGAAAAAAAAGAAAAGAAAATAGGGAGACGCAGCTCCAGAGAACAAGGATTCGTCCAAAACGATCTAAAAACAAGTGGTTAACCAAAAGTCCTTTCCATCTGCCCTAAAACAGCAATTTATAGATTTCAGATTCTGCGCGCGCTCGCGAGGCGAGTAGCCTCTCGCGACGTGAATATTAAGTTTTGGCTCCATCTGGATTTGAATGCTCGCGAGGCGAGGTGGTGTTTCGCGAGGCAAGACAGAGAGGATGACATTTCTGGCACAGTCAGACCTTCAGACTCGCAAGGCGAGATGGTGATTCGCGGGGCGAGACAGAGAGGATGACATTTTCTGTTTTGGCTGGTCTTCAGGCTCGTGAGGTGAGCTCCTGTTTCGCGTGGCGAAACCTCCAGAATTGCTTTTCCACTGTTTTCTTCATTTTCCTTGACTCTAAGAGCTTAACTTTTAACCTGAAACAATAAAAGAAAACGAAAAGCGTAATTCTACTCAAAATAAACTAAAAACTACTAAAAATGCATAAAATGAGTCAAAGTCTAACTTAGGAACAAAACAAGGCCAATTTGGGAGATTAGCGAGGGTGATGTTGGGTCACCGGCAAGTGTACCGGGTCGTCGCAAGTAATAAAAGAAACACGGTAAGAATTTACCGAGGTCGAACTCAGGGATTGGGCTACCAATTCAACTAATCCGCAGGAAATCGGATACGTTTGGTTAAGTGAGGAAAGTGGTTGAGAGGGAGAGATTAGGATTGTAATCTAAATTAACAAATCTAATAAAACTAAGCTATTAAAATATGAAATTAAAATGTCCAAGGTCACAAATCCACCTACCCAATATGCATTCCCAAGTGATGATGAATTCCTCCCTAAGTTCAATTACAATGTCAACCGGGACCCCTAAATTTTCCTATATCCACTGTCGTGTTCAATAGGACGTATTCGAAGATTGGATTAATTACTTACTAGGTATCATAATCCTAATCATCAAATTCTGTTAATTCGTGTTCCCTATAAGGTTGCACTAATCTCCTACCCACTGTCGTGCAATATTCAATTAGTGATCCCAATTCAAGTTCTAATACGCGAATCGCCGTTCAGCCTCAACACGTTTAACTAGTCAATCACGCTAGCATATGATCAACGCAATCAAATCAGAATTGGAAAACATCAATTGAGATAAGGGGAGAAAGACATACATCACATCGGATCTACACCACCATGGGTGGCTTCATTGTTCCCTCAGACGAGGGGATTAGTTCCTCATGCTCATAGACAAACAATCGGACATAACCTCCATACAAAATAGGAAAATAAAAAGGGAGACGCAGCTCCAAAGAGACAAGAAACTACCCTAAATGCTACTCTAAACAGTGGAAAAACTACTAGGATTAGTGGCCCTCCAAAAGCTCCCTCAAATCTGATCTGAAACAGCAATATATAGGGATTCTGTTTCTCGCCTGCTCGCAGGGCGAGCATACTTTCGCGACGCGAATATTAGTTTTGGCTCCATCCTGAGTTTGAATTCTCGCGTGGCGAGAGTGTGTTCGCGGGGCGAGTCTTCGAACCTTAATCTGTCACAGCCGTGACCTTCATCACGGCTAGGCCGTGATGGTCTCTATCTTCCAGGGTCTTCAGGATCTCGCGAGGCGAGCCAGAACTGATGACTGTTACTATTTTGCTGATCTTCAGGCTCGCGAGGCGAGCATCTACTAGCGGGGCGAGTATCTCCAGAATGGAAATTTCCACTGTTTCTTTGACTCGAAGTGCTTCCTTGACTCTTGGAGCTTCACTTCTAACCTGAAACAATAAAAAAGAAAAAAAAGGCATAATTCTATTCAAAATAGACTAACAACTATAAAAATTGCCTAGAACGAGTCAAAGTCCAACTTAGGAACAAAACAAGGCAAATTTGGGCGAAAACGACAGTGAACTCGAATAATTTGCACAAAAACCACAGTCCATCTAGTTATAAAACTAGATAAGCCAAAGGCTTATCAAAACACCCTAAACTTAAACCTTGCTTGTCCCCAAGCAAGCTAAAACTCAAAAAGGACTCAAGACTTGGCAAGCCTAAAGGAATCAATCGATTTCGCACAAATTTCATGCAATCAAAACTGTTTTTCTCCAATGATTTCCCCCTTGCATCAATGTAATCCCCACATTCATTTACTTTAAACAATTGAGAACTTCATCATTCATGCAATCATTAATCTAAGTTGAGGATCAGAGTCACACACAAAAGGAAGATCACCAATTTCAAACAATCGCCTTCCTCACAAGGGTATGTAAAATTTCACTCATTCGCTCAAATTCGTCTAGGCTATCAACTTTTCACTCAATTTCACATATCAAGAGCACTTCCCATGAATTTGATTTTCATCTCAAAAATGGTTCCCACGAAAACATGCATGCAACATCAGAAGGTCTTATAAAGGTTGTAATGGGGCCTGGCTGAGGGTAGGATATTCAAGGATACTAGGCTTAAGTCCCTAGGAACTAAGAGAGCATGAGCATCTGACGCATATTCTACTCAAATTCCTTTTTCCATTTTTCTTTTTGCCTCGGGTGACTACAGCC
Source organism: Sophora flavescens (assembly GCA_030762895.1). NCBI lineage: Eukaryota > Viridiplantae > Streptophyta > Magnoliopsida > Fabales > Fabaceae > Sophora > Sophora flavescens. The sequence continues at coordinate 204,996,052 of CM061065.1, read as the reverse complement.
TTTTCCTTGATAAACTTTTTGTTTTGCCCTTTTTCTTTTGGCAATATTTTTTTCTTTTTCTTTCTATTTTTTTTTATTGCCTTGGGTTTCAACCTTTATTTTTCTTTTTCTCAACCCAAAATGACATATCACCTTGTAGCCACCCCAAACTTAGTTCCTCACAAACCTTCTCTTGCTACGCTTCCATGCTCTCCTAATCCTAAGATTAGGTTAACATGGTTTTTCAGATTTTGGCTTATAATATAGGGTCATCAAGAAACAATAGGCTAATTAGGCTCAATGTGGCTAACTAGGGAACATGCATTAGGGATGGTTCCTTTTAGGTCAAGTAGTTATTTCAAAGAAAATTGCCTAAATCATTTGATGCAACATATAAACATGCAAACCATAAAGAGATTCAAGCAAATTCGGGAAAGTGCAACTTAACAGTGATTCACACATTCAAAAACAAAGTTGGAGGCTCTAATCCTCACCTGGACATTTTTGCAAATTGTTTGACCGAGATACAATTCCTAGTGTGTGCACCCCCTCACCCCAAACTTATCATAAATCGAGTAATCACAATAAAATTCTCAAAGTTCAGTTTTCAATTTTTCACATGGGGATCAACTTTTCTATTTTCAGAACCTAAGGGGAAATCATCGATGGTCAAAATAATTCGTGCAATCAATCTATGCTCAATTTAATTAAAATCCAACAAGCTTGCCGACACACTATTCATACACAAACTCTTGATCTTCTCAAATTATTCAAGAGTGACAAACAAAAACAAAACGAAAACAAAAACAAAAACAAAAATGAGAGTGAGGAAAAGGAAAGGGTGTTCCCTGATCAAGTTTCTATGGTTACCTCCTCATCCAATTGGTCTCACGGGCTCCCTTCTGTTGCATAGCATCCTGGAAGAACTCCTGCAAATTAAAACCTTAAGTGCGGATTCGCGAGGTGAGAGACAACTCGCGAGGCAAATCTGGAAAATTGTTATTCACACTTTCCAGAATAGCGAGGCGAGTAGTATCTCGCGAGGTGAATCTGGAATTCCAACAGATGATGATGCCCAGAATCGCGAGGCGACAGTATACCTCGCGGCGCGAGACAGAAAAGTGAGCAAGCCTCTGAGATTCAGGGCTTCTATCTCGCGCGGCCACTGTGGATTCGCGTGGCGAATCAAGTTTTTTTTTTTTAATAATATAAATAAAAATGTCAGAGACTAAAAATAAAGGATACCTAGCTTGGGTTGCCTCCCAAGTAGCGCTTGTTTAACGTCCCGAGCTTGACTTATTAATAAGCATCCACCTGGATCTCATAGCCTGTGGCATAAGGGCCAAGAGACGCTCATCATATCAAATCCTCCACCCGGATCCCATGGTTTGTGAAGTGGCCCTTGCAAAAGCAATACAACTCTATCCATACTTCCATCTAGCCCGAGTGTGAAAACTCCCTTGACCTCTGTAATTATGAACTTACTTCCTCACGGGTCAAATGGTGTTTTCTCGAGGAAGTGTGCCAGACAAGTGGGAGGGTCTAACTTACCAATGTCCACACATGCATGTAAGTCAACATATTTGTCCAATGCAGAAAATTCAGATTCCTTAGCAAGCATGGTGGAATCCACTACCACTTCGTCTTCATTTTGATCTATCCCCAAAACCAGAATTTCCTCAAATTGGGCTTCATGTGACTCTTGTACTAACTGCTTGCAAATCTCCTCAACTTGCGTTTTGAAATTCTGCATCACAGTTTCGATATTGTCACAGTTGGCTCTTGCCTTGGCCTCAGAGGTGGATAGCTCCTGGGAATATTGTTCTAGAGCAGCTTTCAACGGTGTTTGCTCATTCCATTCCCATTCCTCCTCATGCTTCATGATTACACTATAAGCTTGTGCATGAGGGCAATTACGTCCCCAATGCTAGTGATCTCCCAGGGTTACATTAGGCCCAAAGTGATATTTTGTAACACCGTCCAAGGCTGGAAAATAAATAGTCTCCATGATTTGCAATCCACCTTGAAAGGGTACCTCGCATACAAAACAGGGCCAAGACCAAGTGGGATCAAGAAGTAGAGAATAATAATAGAAATTAAAAATAAAAATAAAATAATAAAAAAAATAACTTAACCAAATAATCAAACTTCCCTAAAATTAGGAAAACTGGTTGTGCCAATCCCCGGCAACGGCGCCAAAAACTTGTTGGGTCACCGGCAAGTGTACCGGGTCGTCGCAAGGAATAAAAGAAACACGGTAAGAATTTACCGAGGTCGAACTCAGGGATTGGGCTACCAATTCAACTAATCCGCGGGAAATCAGATACGTTTGGTTAAGTGAGGAAAGTGGTTGAGAGGGAGAGATTAGGATTGTAATCTAAATTAACAAATCTAATAAAACTAAGCTATTAAAATATGAAATTAAAATGTCCAAGGTCACAAATCCACCTACCCAATATGCATTCCCAAGTGATGATGAATTCCTCCCTAAGTTCAATTACAATGTCAACCGGGACCCCTAAATTTTCCTATATCCACTGTCGTGTTCAATAGGACGTATTCGAATATTGGATTAATTACTTACTAGGTATCATAATCCTAATCATCAAATTCTGTTAATTCGTGTTCCCTATAAGGTTGCACTAATCTCCTACCCACTGTCGTGCAATATTCAATTAGTGATCCCAATTCAAGTTCTAAAACGCGAATCGCCGTTCAGCCTCAACACGTTTAACTAGTCAATCACGCTAGCATATGATCAACGCAATCAAATCAAAATTGGAAAGCATCAATTGAGATAAGGGGAGAAAGACATACATCACATCGGATCTACACCGCCATGGGTGGCTTCATTGTTCCCTCAGACGAGGGGATTAGTTCCTCATGCTCATAGACAAACAATCGGACATAACCTCCATACAAAATAGGAAAATAAAAAGGGAGACAGAGCTCCAAAGAGACAAGAAACTACCCTAAACGCTACTCTAAACAGTGGAAAAACTACTAGGATTCGCGGCCCTCCAAAAGCTAACTCAAATCTGATCTGAAACAGCAATATATAGGGATTCTGTTTCTCGCCTGCTCGTGGGGCGAGCATACTCTCGCGACGTGAATATTAGTTTTGGCTCCATCCTAAGTTTGAATTCTCGCGTGGCGAGAGTGTGTTCACGGGGCGAGTCTTCGAACCTTAATCTGTCACAGCCGTGACCTTCATCACGGCTAGGCCGTGATGGTCTTTGTCTTCCAGGGTCTTCAGGATCTCGCGAGGCGAGAAGCCTCTCGCGAGGCGAGCCAGAACTGATGACTGTTGCTGTTTTGCTGATCTTCAGGCTCGCGAGGCGAGCATCTACTCGCGGGGCGAGTATCTCCAGAATGGAAATTTCCACTGTTTCTTTGACTCGAAGTGCTTCCTTGACTCTTGGAGCTTCACTTCTAACCTGAAACAATAAAAAAGAAACAAAAGGCATAATTCTATTCAAAATAGACTAAAAACTATAAAAATTGCCTAGAACGAGTCAAAGTCCAACTTAGGAACAAAACAAGGCAAATTTGGATGAAAACGAGAGTGAACTCGAATAATTTGCACAAAAACCACAGTCCATCTAGTTATAAAACTAGATAAGCCAAAGGCTTATCAGGTGACTCGCCCAATTAGGCACAAAATATACCCCTTTTCTAGATGGAAACTAGATGAGTCAGAGGCTTATCAAAACACCCCAAACTTAAACATTGCTTGTCCCCAAGCAAGCTAAAACTCAAAAAGACTCAAGACTTGGCAAGCTTAAGGATTCAATCAATTTTTGCACAAATTTCCTGCAATTTAACACAACAATTTTCTTCAATGTTTTCCCCTTGCAACAATGTAATCCCCACATTCATTTACTTTAACAATTGAGAACTTCATCATTCATGCAATCATTAATCTAAGTTGATGATCCAAGTTACACACAAAAGGGAGATCACCAAATTCAAACAATTGCCTTCCTCACAAGGGCATTTAGTATTTCACTCATTCTCTCAATTTGTCTAGGCTATCAACTTTTCACTCAATTTCACATTTCAAAAGTACTTCCCATGAATTTGATTTTCATCTCAAAAATAGTTCCCACGAAAACATGAAAACAACATCAAAAGGTCTTTCAAAGGTTGTAATGGGGCCTGGCTAAGGGCAGGATATTCAAAGGTACTAGGCTATACATCCCTAGGAATTAAGAGAGCATGAACATTTGACACATTGAATCTCCACTCAAATTCCTTTTTTCCATTTTTCTTTTTGCCTTGGGTGACTACAACCTTTCTCTTCTAATACCCTTTTTTGACATTTTGTTACTTTTCTTCTTCTTCTTTTTTCTTTCTTTTGCCTTTGGCTCCAACCTTTATTTTTTCTTTTTCTCAACCCAGAATGACATATCATACCTTGTAGACACCCTAAACTTACTTTCTTGCAACCCTTCCCTTGCTAAGCTTCCATGCTCTCCTAATCCTAAGATCGGGTCAACATGGTTTTTTCCAGATTTTTGGCTTATAATATAGGGTCATCAAGAAACAATAGGCTAATCAGGCTCAATGTGGCTAACTAGGGAACATGCATTAGGGATGGTTCTTTTAGGCCAAGTAGTTATTTCAAAGAAAATTTCCTAAATCATTTGGTGCAAGCACATAAACATGCAAACCATGAAGAGATTCAAGCAAATTCGGGAAAGTGCAGCTTAAAAGTGAATCACACAATTATGAACATGTTGGAGGCTCAAATTCCCACCTGGACATTTTTGTAAATTGTTTGACCGAGATACAATTCCTAGTGTGTGCGCCCCCTCACCCCAAACTTGTCATAAATCAAGCAATCACAATAAAATTCCTCAAAGTTCAATTTTCAGTTTTTCACATGGGGATCAAATTGTCGATTTTCAGAACCTGGGGGGAAATCATCAATGGGTAACATGATTCATGCAATCAACCTATGCTAAATTTAATTGAAATCCACCAAGCTTGCCGACACAACATTCACACACAAGCTCTTGATCTTCTCAAATTATTCAAGAGCGAAATTCAAAAACAAAAGGAAAAGGGAAAAGAAAACAAAAACAAAGCAATTGGTTCCCTCCCCCACACTAAAGCATACATTGTCCTCAATGAAAGAACATAAATATAAAATAAGAGAGAGGGAAAAGAGAAGGTGTTCCCTGATCAAGTTGTAGTGTAGGTGGGCGCTTCCAAGGAAAGCTCTTCTACGGTTGCATCCTCATCAAATGGTCCCTCGGGCACCCGACCAATGACACTCCCGGAAGAACTCCCACAGCACTTCCTGATCTGGAAAAATTACAAATCCTAATTGCAGATTCGCGAGGCGGTACATCACTCACGAGGCTAATCTGGAAAAATTGTTCTTCACACTTTCCAGAATCGTGAGGCGAATAATAGCTCACGAGGCGAATCTGGAATTCCAACTGCTGATGATGCCCAGATTCGCGAGGCGAAAATGGTACTCACGACGCGAGACAGAAGTGTGAGTAAGCCTCTGGGATTCAGGGCTTCTGTCTCGCGAGGCCGCTGTGTATTCGCGTGGTGAATCTCTCATTTTTTTTTATATATATATAAGGTAAAATGACAGAAACTAAAAGAATAAAGGATATCTAACTTGGGTTGCCTCCCAAGTAGCGCTTGTTTAACGTCCCGAGCCTGACTCAAGTCACCCCTAAGGGTTAATCCAGAAGAAGAACCTGTTTGCTATTTGGGATTGATTCCCCATGGTAATGCTTTAGCCCTTGCCCATTTACCTTGAAGTTACCAGAGGCCCCTTCTAATTCTACTATCCCGTGCCGAAAAACTTGGAGGACCTTGAATGGTCCCGACCACCTTGATTTTAGACTTCCAGGAAAGAGTTTCAACCTAGAACTATTAAGAAGCACCATTTGTCCGGGCTCAAACTTCCTAGGCAAGATGTTCTTGTCATGCCATGCCTTAGTCCGCTCTTTGTAGATTCTTACATTTTCATATGCTTGCATGCAGATCTCGGACAGCTCATTTAAGTTCAAAAGCCCTCTATAATCGGCACATACTCTCCACCCCGTGATGGTCCTTGTTGGGATCAATTCATTGCTTTCATTGACCACCACGGTTGTGCCACCTTTCTTTGGGACCACATGAATTGGACTAACCCAACTACTATACGAGATTGGATAGATGATTCCGGCCTCTAAAGGTTTAATCACTTCCTCACGCACAGCTTCTTTCATTCCTTCCTTGTTTAGCTTTTCCCTTGCACCTTCATCCTCTGGGAGACTCTGTAAGGCTTCCATGTCTTTGAACCACTCAAGATAGTTCTCATCCCCCAAAGGGTCTTTTTCCTCACTATCATCATCATGGGATTTTACCAACACTTGTCCAAGTGAAGAACCATGGGCTTCTCTAGTTGCCTTTACCTTGACAGTTGAGTCCACCATATCCACTCGATACACATCCGACCTCTCAGCAGGGTGCTTCATTGCTTCAAAGACATTGAAGACTACCTTTTCATCTTGCACCCTTAGAGTGAGTTTCCCTTGTTGCACATCTATCAAGGCACGCCCAGTGGCCAAGAAGGGCCTACCCAATATGAGAGGGATCTCGGCGTCTTCATCCATATCAAGCACCACAAAGTCCGCCGGAAATATGAACTTGTCCACCTTCACTAACAAATCTTCGACCACCCCATAAGGATATTTTATAGAACGATCGGCTAGTTGGAGTGACATCCGTGTATCCTTGACTTCTTTGATCCCCAACTTCTTCATCATAGAAAGGGGCATCAAGTTGATGCTTGCCCCTAGATCACACAACGCCTTTCCTAGAGTCATCTCCCCAATGGTAATTGGTGTAGAAAAAGAACCGGGATCCTTCAGCTTTGGAGGTAGTTTTCTTTGAATAATGGCACTACACTCCTTGGTCAAAGCAATCGTTTCCTCGTCCACTATTTTCCGCTTCTTGGAGAGAAGCTCCTTCATAAACCTGGCATAAGATGGCATTTGTTCCAAGGCTTCCGCAAATGGAATGTTAATTTGAAGTTTGCGGAAGACATCAAGGAATTTACTGAACTGTTTATCTTGTTGAGGCTTCTTCAATCTTTCAGGATACGGTACCTTCATGTAGGGCTGGAGGTCTTTGGGTTCAACCCACTTCTTTCTTCGGAACTCTTCATCTACAAGTTTTAACCTTCCCCCTTGATCTGGTGCCTTGTCACTTGCCAACTCCTCTTTCTCAGGTTTCTCTTCCTCAACATGTGGTTGTTCCGGGGCCTTATCTTCCTGAGAACTAGTTACACCCCTGTTAGATCTCAACACCCTACCGCTTCTAGTTGCTATGGCATTGCATTGGTTCTTAGGGTTGTGCTCGGTATCACCTGGGAAAGTGCCTGGGAGACACTCATGTAGTTGCTTTGCGAGCTGAGCTATCTGCGTCTCTAGATTTTGAATTGCCGCCCCTGTATGAGTTGCCAACTTGTCAATGGCTGCACTTGTATTGATTGACAACTTCTCAATTGCCGCATTAATATTTTCTATAGCCAACTCCCAAGGTTGCCTTCCACCATCCGTTGTTTGCAACTGATTAGTCCCTGGAAAAGCCTGTTGAGTATTGTGTTGATGGATTCCATAGTTTGGCCTCTGATTTTGCTGAGGTTGTTGTTGCCCGGCTAGACCACCACTAGCATTACTCCAAGCGAAACCCGGATGGTCTCTCCTCATATATCCCCTGTTCTGATTCTGACTGTAATCATTCTGTCTGTTCCTCTGATAGTTGTTCTGGGGCACACTGTCATAGAAATTGTGGCATGAGTCCACATGTTCCTGAGAGAAGTTGAACGGACAACTATGAATGTCATGATCTCCATTACAGTTATCACAACCCGGAGGCATTCCTTCATGTATCACATTAACCCTTTTATTCCCGGACAATGCCGCATTTTGCATCTTTAACAGTTTATTATGCTCTAGAATGGCTTCTATTGTTGCAGAACTGACTCCACTTGAGGTTTCCCTACCACGGTTGTAATCATTGTATGACATCTTCTCCAATAACGCCCATCCATCCTCAGCTGATAAATTGGAAAAAGAACCGCCAGCTGTGGCATCACAATTCATCTGGTAGCGCCCCCTTAACCCGTTAAAGAAATGTTGAACCTTGGAGACCGGGTCAAAGAAAGCCGAATGATACCTTCTCAAGAGCACATTATACCTCTCCCAAGCTTCATTATAAGATTCATCTTCTGCCTGCCTGAAAGATGTAACGGCTACTCTTTCTTGTGCCGCTTTCTGAGGAGGAAAATACTTAGTGAGGAACCTTTGGGCCATTTGCTCCCATGTCCTGATACTATTGCGATCCAAGCTGTTAAACCAATCGTGAGCGACGTCCCTAACAGAGAGGGGGAGTATCCGCAAGCGAAACTCATCTTGAGAGACTCCTCTTGTCTTCTGCAAGTCACAAGCTTCAAGGAAGTGAGTGATGTGTCTGTGAGGGTCTTGTTTGCCACTCCCATCAAACTGATTCTCACGGATCTGGGCTGTGACACATCCTTCCACCCTGAAGGAATCTGTATTGAGGTTGCCCCTCACAATAGAAGAGCACAATCCTCCAAATTGGGTAGATTGTACTCGAAGAGAGGCTTGTAACGAGGAGGAGGAGGAGGAGGAGGGTTTTCTTCGGCCATCCTCTCAAAATTAATTGCTTCAAGCCTCTTTCGTTCTCTGGCTTCCTTCCTTAATCGCCTCTCGGTCCTGGTGATCTCCTAATCAAATAGCAAGTCCTCTTGTGAAAGGGTACCTCGCATACAAAAACAAGGCAAGACCAAGTGGAATCAAAGAAGTAGAGAGAAATAATAGTAAATAAATAGCAGAAAAATAAAAATAAAAACAGCTTAACCAAATAATCAAACTTCCCAAAAATTAGGAAAAATGGTTGTGCCAATCCCCGGCAACGGCGCCAAAAACTTGTTGAGTCACCGGAAAGTGTACCGGGTCGTCGTAAGTAATAAAACACGTTAAGTGATTACCGAGGTCGGACACAGGTATTGGACTACCAATTCTACCAATTCGCGAGCAATTCGATACGTTTGGTCAAGTAACAACAAATGGTTGTGGAGAGAGAGAAAATAGGATCGCAATTCAAATTGACAAATCAAATAAAGATATCGTATTAAAATCTGAAATTAAACATCTAAGGTCACAAATCCACCTACCCAATCATGCATAGTACCCAAGTGATGATGATTCCCTCCCTAAGTTCAATTACAATATCAACCAGGACCCCCAAATTCTCCTAATGACACTGTCGTGCTCAATAGGACGTATTCAATGATTGAATTAATTACTTACTTGGTCTCATAACCCAATCATCAAACTCTATTAAATCTGGTTCCTATAAGGTTGCATCGATCTCCTATTCACTCTCGTGCAATATTCGATCAATGATCCCAATTTAAGTTCTAAATGCGAATTACCTATTAAGCCTCATCACGTTAACTAGTCAATCACGCATGCGTATGATCAACGCAATAAATTTAGAATTGGAAAACAATAATTGAGATAAGGGAGAGAAACATACATCACATTGAACTACACAGTCATGGGTGGTTTCATTGATCCCTTAGACAAGGGGATTAGCTCCTCATGCTTGTAACAAGACACAAACAATCGGAGTTCATCATCAACGTAAAAGAAAATAAAATAAAATAGGGAGACGCAGCTCCAGAGAACAAGGATTCGTCCAAAATGATCTAAAAACAAGTGGTTAACCAAAAGTCCTTTCCATTTGCCCTAAAACAACAATTTATAGATTTCAGATTCTGACCGCGCTCGCGAGGCGAGTAGCCTCTCGCGACGCGAATATTAAGTTTTGGCTCCATCTGGATTTGAATGCTCGCGAGGCGAGGTGGTGTTTCGCGAGGCGAGACAGAAAGGATGACATTTCTGGCACAGTCAGACCTTCAGACTCGTGAGGCAAGATGGTGATTCGCGGGGCAAGATAGAGAGGATGACATTTGCTGTTCAGGCTGGTCTTCAGGCTCGCCAGGCGAGCTCCTGTTTCGCGTGGCGAAACCTCCAGAATTGTTTTTCCACTGTTTTCTTCATTTTCCTTGACTCTAAGAGCTTCACTTTTAACCTGAAACAATAAAAGAAAACGAAAAGCATAATTCTACTCAAAATAAACTAAAAACTACTAAAAATGCATAAAACGAGTCAAAGTCTAACTTAGGAACAAAACAAGGCCAATTTGGGAGATCAGCGAGGGTGACTCGCCCAATTAGGCACAAAATATATCCATTTTCTAGTTGGAAACTAGATGAGCCAGAGGCTTATCAACCTTGCACGTCTCCGCTTTGATGGTTAGGGAGATGGATCTGATTGAGAAGTTTAGAGACCTGAGTTTAGCTTGGGAAGTTACCCCTAAGAGCATTAGGCTTGGAACCTTGAAGGTTACCAACAGTTTGATGGATCAGGTTAGGGAGGGTCAGAGGTTAGACCGGTATCTCTTAGATCAGCGAGAATTACTTGTACAGGGTAAAGACCTTAGTTTTAAGGAAGGAAGCGATGGAGTCTTGAGGTTCGGAGACAGAGTTTATATACCGGACGTTTCGGAGCTTAGAAAGTTGATCCTTGAAGGACACATGAGTGGACTGAGTGTGCACCCAGGTGCCACTTGAAATAGACAACTATAAACACGAAAAGGGGGGTTGAATTGTCTTTATCAGAATTTAAACAAAGTTGAAAACTTTTCGCATACAGAAGCTTGGTTCAGACGAGTGGAAAGATACAGGACAGACAGGTGACCTGTCTGATGAAATTTTAACAGTGACTTAGGCAAACACACCACTTGATAAACGGATAAGAAAACTAAAGCAACTAAAGAGTTTATAAGGAAAGAGAGATTGACACGGTTATTTATCCTGGTTCATTCTTCAAAGCGAAGAGCTACGTCCAATCCTTGGCAGCACCAAGTTTTATCCACTATAACTGATCAGGTTACATACTCCAAGTATTGTTTGTACACCTAGCCTCTTTAGGATCCAAGACAAGTATTCTTTGCACACCTAGCCTCTTCAGGCTCACTCAGATTTGTTTGAGAAATTTGGTTTGTAATAAATACAACTTCAGACAGACAGATCTTTCACTAACACTCAGAGTGTGTTAAATGTAAAGCTTGGGAAAGTCTGCGTAATAACTTCAAATAATTGAAGAATACAGAATGAAAGAATGAAGATATTAATGTGCAGAATAATGGCTCTTTAATTCTATATGTATTCTCTATGTCTTCATCTTCAATGACTTCTGTATTTATAGTCTTTAAGCATTTAAGATCCGTTAGAGACATTCCCTCAGATGTTGGCTTCAAGAAGAACTTCATTAAATGCAATAGAGTTGTCCTGGGCAGCCATTAATGCAATAGGAACGTTGGTTGTACTCTAACTCGAAGGATCATGGTTTTATGCATCGTGAAACAGCCATATCAGAGTTATCAGAGAGCTTTTTGTACTTTGCTGAGTATACTTCCCTTTTCGTGTAAAGGACCAGAGGTACTAGGGAATAAAGCACGTTGGAAGCATTCTTTAACTGGTCTTTGGTTCTGATATCCGAGGTTGCTTGAGAGAGTAACTTCTGACTTTTCTTGATAAGTGTGAGACTGAGGAGGAGAGAAGGCTTCAAGTCTCTTTCTGATGGGACAGCCAACAAAAGCTTGTTAATTCCTTGGTTCTTCAACGAGTAACCTCAGACGAGTGTAGGAACTCGTGGAGAGATAGGTTGAAAACGTATCTTGAAAGAAGTCAATAATCCTAGTCAGCAGATAGGTTGACTTTCGCTTATCCAGACAGGTAGTCACCTATATGAACAGACAGATGATTCATACTGTTTTAATCTGTACACTAGATAGACAGGTTAGCAACCAATATGAAGGTTAATTAAATCATTAACCAATGTTCAGTTCTCATCAAAACTTAGGGAAATGCACATTAGACATTTTAGAGACTTAACAATCTCCCCCTTTTTTATGATGACAAACATTGATATGATTTAATGAACCTCATAAAATATCAACAAAGAAAATAGCATATATCAGACAGGTTGAAATTTTCTTAAGCGGACAGGTTATGCAGATGCTTGATCAGACATTAAGATTAATCATATAATCTGGTTAACTTAGTCACACATAAATTTGACTTGTTTTACTTTGAAATTATCAGAGCAATCTTACTTGCGATTTATTAGAGCAAATATAGCAACTATCGGAACATACTTTGATCGACATACTTTGCTCATATCAGAACATACTTTGTCCACATATTACTTTCTCATTAAGATCATATCACATTCATTCTCCCCCTTTTGTCAACAGTAAAAAGGAGTAATCATAAAAAAGTAAAGAGATAAGGAAAGTAAGAAATATATTTTATTCATCACGAGCTTTGATAAGTACAGGGCAGTTTACAACAGAGAAAAAAAACTACCTATATTGATTAAGTAACAAATATAAGGCAGCAACCCTTTGCTCTAAGAGCAGCCTAGCTTTCATTTCTTCATCCAGTTGTCTTCTTAAGTTTTCTACTTGTCCTTGAAGAGGATGAAAGTCTTGTAAGGCCACTGTCCTAGAAGTGGAGGCTTTTGTAGACAGGATTGAGGAAGAGACAAACATAGAAGAGTGCCAGGGTAAGGCTAAAACTGGGGGTGCCTTAGGTAGAGATGGGGGAGAGGTCATGGAAGGGAAGAAGAGTTCATGGAGAGTTTGAAGGGCATAGAAAGGAAGAAAGACAAATTTGAAGATGAGACTAATTATGACAAAGTCAATATCAGGTGAAGGAAACACACAGGAAAGTCTCTCGGACAGAGACAGTCTGGTGATGGTATTGGATAGGTGGGGGAATAGGTGTTTGAGCTGATACAGATGGAGGGACAGGTAATAAGGAATCAATATGACAAAAGAAAGAATTTGATCCAGTAATTAACATAAATAAATACCTAGACCTACGAGGTAGCATTACAACAGAAGCAAGATAGTGAGTTCCAGCTAATGTTCTAATGAAGATAACAATAGGTGGGTAGAAGAGGAGTTCTCTATAGGGGTTAAGAATATGAGGTGGAGGAGAAGGAATGACAGAGACATGTGAGATACTAGCAAGCAAAAGAGATTGTAGATCAGACACAAAGAGTCTCGATGATATGCCAGTTTGTTCTTTGGGAGCAAAGTCCCTGTGAACAACTATGTAGTGGCAGTCATCAGGTACAACAGTGAAAGAAGATTTTTGAGTTTGAAAAGAGTGGACAGGTGAAGAAAGAGGAGATGCAACAGAGAGAGGTTGAACAAAAAGGGCAAATGGAGAAGAGACAGATGGGGTGATGATACCTTGATGTAAGGGGGAAGGGAATGAAGGAGATGTCTGCTCTTCAGAAATCTTCAACTTCTTGTGAGAAGGAGACACTTGGTTATCCTCGAGTACAACTGTCTGAGCTCCTCCAGACAGGACTTCTGCAGTGTTAGCTTCTGCAGGCACTTCAGTCTTTGCAGGTATTGGGTAACCAGATCTTCTCTTTTTGGGAATGATTTCCAAAATGAAAATCTTCTTTGGTTCTTCTAGAACTTGCTCTGTCTGCTCCCCCTGAGCAGATGCTTCCTCTTTGCTAGGTTCAAACTCAACTTGTCTGACCTTGGCAAAGGTCTTCACCAGCTTCCTCTTCTTGCTGGGATGAGAAGGAACATCTACTAATTCCTCTGCTTCACTAGTCTTCCTCTCGGGAGAGGGTCTCCTCAACCTGAACCTCAAGGGCTCAACTGTCTAAGCAGAATCTTCAGACACTGAAGGCTGCAGCTCTGGAGTTTGGTCTTGTTTGTCCCCCTTTCCAGATGATTTGAATAGTCTCTCAGAAATGGGGACTTCTGACTCATCAGTGGAAACCACTGGTTCCTTTTCTTTCTACTCAACAACAGGCTTCTTCTTCTTCTGCTTCTTCTTATCATCTGCCTCCTCATCAGCAAGAGGGATTCCCTTGATGTCCATCATAAACAGTATCTTTCTGTCTATGGGTAGTGACATGTCGACAAAGTGAACATCACTGGGAACAAACATCTTGTTCCTGAAGACCCTTGTCAGCAACATCCCATAAGGATAGGTCTGCATGTTGGTTCTCTTGATCAGACTCTCAAGGTACATGTAGATAACTTCGTTGATGTCAACCTTGATTTTGTGGATCAAGTGGTACAAAGCAAATCTATCCATCTTGGTCACACTGTCTCGTGAGCCTTTCCTTAGCATCACGCACTCCAACAGCAATTTGTCCAGGAATATGCACTTGACCACCATGTTGACAGGTTTAGGGTTCACAGGCTTGGGAACACCATAGATGGCAATATTGACATTGTTAACTCCCATTTCATCTTCCCAGTTGGGTGTGAAGCCAGCTTCGATTCTCGGACATTTTGAGACAAGATCCAGAAAGCTGATGGGGAAGAGAAGGGTTATATCCCCCATTTCAGTCTTAAAGCTTTTGATTCCGTTGAGTCGGTTGGTGGCAACCACAGCATTTCCCCGGAACGTTTGAACGAGCTTAGGGTGAACAAGCTCCTTGATGTCGAAGAAATGAGTCCATTTGGAATACTCCAACTCTTCGGTGACATCCATACCTAGCTTCTTCATCTGTTGAAGATCAACAGTCTTTCCCGGAATGATCTTCTCTATCTTACTAACTTTGAGGTTGTATTTCTCAGTGATTTCTTTTGCAGAGAGATGCTTGGATGATTCCATTTTTGAGAGAAAATGGTTCTAGGGTTTCGAGAGAGAAGAGGGTTTCAGAGACGAAAAGACAAAGAGATTTTGGAATTTTGAAAACTTAAAGGTTCAACCTTTCTGATCTATTGTCTTTTATAGTCATAAAAGTAGAGGAGAGAGAAACGACATCTTTAATTCAAAACAGTACGATTTGTATGGGGAACCGCAATGCCCACTTAAGACATAATGAAAACATGGTTTCGAGATATATAAACTATCGTGCACATGATTGGCTTCAGATAAGGAATGGTATTAAACACTTAATAGTCATTTCAACAAAACTGTTGAATTCTAGCATAGTGACTCAGCAGAGTCAGACAGGTAAGCATAGACAAGTGATAAAGCACAGACAGGTTAACATTCAGACATGTCATTCAACAATGCAATGCATGTTTAGATTATCTCTAATAAATAAACACATTTTTTCTGCTAAGGGTTTAGTGAAAATATCAGCCCATTGATTTTCATTTTTAACAAACTTAATATCAAAGATGCCTTTCTGAATATAATCCCTAATAAAATGATGTTTGATTTCAATATGCTTAGCCTTAGAATGCTGAATTGGATTTTTAGTTAAGCATATAGCACTGGAATTATCACACCATACAGATATGTTATGCTAATAAATAGAGTAATCCTCAAGTTGATGTTTTACCCATAAGAGTTGAGAGCGGCAACTAGCAGTAGAGATGTATTCTGCTTCAGCAGTAGACAGTGCAATAGTTGTCTGCCTCTTGCTTGACCGTGAGACTAAACTTGCTCCAATGAAATGACATCCTCCACTAGTGCTTTTTCTTTTTGTTTTGTCTCCAGCAAAATCAGCATCACAATATCCCACTAATCTGTATTCTTTTGATCTTAAATACAAAAAAGTAAGATTAGTAGTTCCAAGTAAATATCTAAATATTCTTTTAACAGCCTTAATATGAGATTCTCTAGGATTAGATTGGAATCTAGCACACATAAAGACACTAAATTGAATGTCGGGTCTGCTTGAAGTTAAGTATAGTAGAGAGCCAATCATACCTCTGTAGACAGTTTAATCTACCATTTTACCTTCATCATCTCTGCTTAGTTGTGCATTGGGTTGCATAGGGGTTTTCATGAGCTTAGCATTTTCCATTTTGTATTTCTTGAGTATCTCCTAGGTATACTTTTGTTGATGGATGTAAATTCCATCACTTGTCTTCTTGATTTGTAATCCAAGGAAGAACTTCAATTATCCCACATGCTCATCTCAAATTCAGCTTGCATTAGATTTGAAAATTCCTTGCACAGCTTTTCATTAGTTGCTCCAAAAATAATATCATCAACATATATTTGAACTATAATAAAGTTCTCTTTAGAGCATTTCTTGAACAGAGTAGTGTCTACTTGTCCTCTAGTAAAACCATTATGCATGAGAAAAGAACTAAGCCTATCATACCATGCTCTAGGTGCTTGTTTCAAACCACATAATGCCTTTTTAAGTTTGAAAACGTGATCTGGTTTATCGGTATCCTCAAAACCAGAGGGTTGTTTAACATTTACTTCTTCTTCAATTATACCATTTAGAAAAGCACTTTTTACATCCATTTGAAACAGAGTGATTTGGTGTTGTGCAGCATATGACATTAAAATGCGTATGGCTTCTATTCTAGCTACAGGTGAAAAGGTTTCAATATAATCAATACCTTCTTGTTGGTTATAGCCTTGAGCTACTAACCTTGCCTTATTTCTGACAACTTTACCATCTTCATCCAATTTGCTTCTGAAGACCCATCTTGTTCCAATAACAGACTTGTTTTTAGGCTTAGAGACAAGAGTCCAGGCATCATTTCCGGTGAACTGGTTAAGTTCTTCTTGCATAGTAAGAATCCAGCTTTCATCCTCAAGAGCTTCTTCAATGCGTTTTGGCTCCAATTATGATATAAAAGCCACATTGCTTGATTCTCTTAGTGTGGATCTGGTTCTTACTCCTTCAGAAGGATTTCCAATAATAAGGTCCTTAGGATGATGAGTGTTGAACTTCCAATCCCTTTTGAGATCATCATGAAGATCTTGACTTGTCTGCTCCACTTGTCTGTCAGCCTCAAGCACAGGTTCTGTCTTTGTCAGATCGGGTTGTTGAATTTTTGGCTTGTTTATATCAGGACCTGCAAGATCATCTTCTAGATCTGATAATTCTTTATCAGTCTTTAATCCATCATTGAATTTAACATGAACAGATTCTTCAATAATGCAAGTTCTTGAATTGTAAACTCTAAAAGCCTTAGACATTTCAGAATTTTCTACGAAAATACCTTTATCTACCTTAGAATCAAACTTTCCATGATTATCTCTAGTATTCAGAATAAAACATTCACATCCAAAAGCATGAAAATAAGATATGTTGGGCCTTTTTCCTTTCGACATTTCATAAGGAGTCTTCTTTAGAAAATGCCTAATAAGTATTTTGTTTTGTACATAACAAGCAGTGTTTACAGCTTCTGGCCAGAAGTACTTAGAGAGATTATTTTCATTGAGCATAGATCTAGCCATCTCTTGCAGAGATCTGTTCTTTCTCTCAACCATTCCATTTTCCTGTGGAGTTCTAGGTGCAGAGAAATTGTGAGAGAACCCATTCTCCTCACAGAACTATCTAAACTGCTCATTTTCAAATTCTCCCCCATGCTCACCTCTAAGGGTAGAAATGCAGAAACCCTGCTCATTTTGTACTCTTTTTCAAAATACTGAGAAAGTCTTAAAGGATTCATCATTGTGGGTAAAGAAGAGTACTCATGTGTATCTAGAATAGCCATCAACTATGACAAATCCGTATTTTCTTCCAACAAGGCTGGCAACACTAACTGGTCCAAACAGATCCATGTGTAACAACTGAAGAGGTCTAGAGGTTGATACTTGGTTTTTAGATTTGAAACTTGATTTTATCTGTTTACCTCTCTGACATGCATCACACAAGACATTTTTCTTAAAACTAATATCAGGTAATCCTCTCATAAGGTTATTCCTTTTTAATTTAGAAATTAGTTTCATACTAGCATGTCCTAGTTTCTTATGTCATAACCATCTCTCATCCTCTTTAGACATCAGTCAGGTTAAACTTTGATCTGAGAGATCAGACAGTTCAATCTTATAAAGGTTTTGTTGCCTTTTAGCTGAAAAGAGGGTTTTACCACAACAGTCTTTAACTATGCATACATCCTTGG
This sequence comes from Sophora flavescens, assembly GCA_030762895.1. Classification (NCBI taxonomy): domain Eukaryota; kingdom Viridiplantae; phylum Streptophyta; class Magnoliopsida; order Fabales; family Fabaceae; genus Sophora; species Sophora flavescens. The sequence continues at coordinate 204,978,097 of CM061065.1, read as the reverse complement.
TAAAGGAACACATCAAATCCACTATCACATAATTGACTTATGCTAAGCAAATTGTGCCTTAATCCTTTAACCATAAGAACATTAGATATGGAGGGAAGAAGGGGTTTACCACCAATAGTACCAATTCCTATAACTTTTCCTTTCTGATTTCCTCCAAAGGCAACATGTCCTCCTTTCTTAAGTTGGAGGTCTAGGAACATAGACCTTTCTCCTGTCATATGTGTTGACGAAATCTAGGCAAGTATACCTAGTCGTACAAGTAATACGGTGGTGAGACCAGTTATCGTATCCACAGGGACCGGTTTCCAATTACCAATTCACAAATCAAGCAACTATCTAGACTAAATGAAGAATCAAGAGAAGTCAAAACAGAAAAATAAAAGCAATAAAATATTTTTTTTGTTTTTTTTTGGGAACTTTTAACGAACACTTGGAGTGCAGAAAGGGATGTTGGGATTAAATTTCACCAAACCTTAGCCTCGTGCAATACCAAGACTAGATACCTCCCATTCATGCTTCAAATATTAAAATCAACCCACGAAATTATTCAAGCCCTGATTTCTCATATGGCAAGAGCCTAAATCCACTAATAGACCCTAATTCCTTAGGTGGCCTAGATTAATGAATTTGCATTAAGATTAACGATTACGCGATTACTAATAAACCAAACCCCATTCCTAGGTGCAAGGTTTGCTAGGTGATTAATTCCAGATCAAGAAATGATAAGAACGTCCCCATTGCAAATCAAATCTTAGAATCAAATCATGGATGATCAGACCATAACAAGCATTAAGCGTATGAATTAAACACTAATACGAAGGCATGAACACAGATTAATCAATCATGGTAAATACATAATATTCAGTTTGGTTACATTTAATCCCAACAACAGGGATTTAGCTACTCATAGAGAAAGCCAAAACTAAAACAGTAGGGACAAAGGAAAGAAGAAGGGAAAGAAGAGACTCCATTGGAAGCTTTTCCCAGCCATCGGCCTCCTTTGATTCTAGGGTTCCAGTCCTTCCTCAGCCGCAGCCTCCAAGGTCATGATAAAAGTCCCTAATTTTCTGTTTGTGGCCGTGTCTGTCTCTGATATTGGCGCTGTTGTGGCTAAAATATATATAGCAAAGTCATATTCATGCTAACTTTAAGGGCTTCTATCCTCTAATTTAGTTGTCAATTCCCAATCATATCTTATCAAGATTTAATTAGATGATAGAATGCACAGCAACAATTTTGTTCTTTCACGCCGTGGCCTTGTCCACTTTATTTCCATTCAATCTTTCATGTGGGCCCTTGATTTGCTTTGCCATAAACATTGCTACATTAATGTTTTTATTTGTCAAATCCCAAGCTTCACGTTGGCAAGTCCTTGGATTGAGTTCAAGATATATCTCCTTGCATGTGATTGATATTCTTTAATGACTTCAAATCTTCTAAATTAATTGCCCAATCAATATCTTCATCTTCTATTTTTATGGTAAGTCATTAATATCCAAATCATCCAATCCATCAGTTAGGCCTCTCACATTGCTGCTGGACTTTTGTCAATTGTCATTAAATATTTCCATTCCAAATTAAATTGGAGTCATCCAATATCTTCAATTTTCAAGCTCCAACTTAATCCAGGCTCCATTATGGCTCATCTGGGGCATTTTCTCTTTAATTTCTGCAAAACAACACCACGAAACCACCTTACCCGTTCCAAGGTAAAAACTAACTAAAATCAATTTAAATATGCCTAAACTATATGAAAATACATGCAAAAATGTACATAAAATATGATGTGAAATCACACTATCAATATGATGCGAGGAACCACTGTCCAGGTACCAGCAGTGCTGTTTTCTTTATCCTGTTGAGGACATCTGCAACAAAAATTATTTGATCTTTAGGTACCCATATTTTTCTGGGTCCTTTTCTATTAGTTCTAGGAGTCTGTGAAGACTTCCTTATCTTCTTATGGATACACTTAGACATAACATGTTCATTTTTTCCAGAGAAGTTACAGACAGGTGTAGACTTGGTTACAGTTGACTTAACAGATACTGTAGAAGCTTTAGTTGATACTTTATGATGTGTCTGATGGACATATCTAATACCTTCTTTGTTAAGAGAGTGCCTCTGACAGCCAAGTAGCTTAGTCAGATTGTCTCTACAATTAACAATTTTGGCAAGATCAGAAGTGAGCTCTTCCATTTTCTGTTAAATCTTTTCAACTTCTTCTGATGGTGATGTTTCACTTGAGATCTTAGCTTCATTAGACTTTTCAGTCTTCAGCTCACTGTTCTCTTTAGCCAGCTTCTCACACTCTTGAGATTTCTGTTTATGCTCGCTGGTGAGCTTTACATACTCTCTCTTAAGGGATTTGAAGGCCTTAGATAAGCAGTTGGGTTCCTCCAGCAACTCCTCATAGGCATCAAGTAATTCCTCATAGTCGGGATGTACCTCATCATCTGAGTCTGAGTCAGTGTTGGCCATCAAACAGAGATTGGCTTCTTCCTTTGTTTCTTCATCAGAAGATGTTGACTCTAGATCCTCTCAAGTAGCCCCATCATTCCTTTTCTTCTTCTTCTTGAAGAATTTCTTAAAAGGGGCCTTCTTGAGTTGAGGGCATTTAGCCTGGATGTGACCAGGCTTCTTGCATTCATAGCAGACAATTGAACTTTTGTCTGTTGGAGTGGATTCTTTGAAGCTCACTACCTTCTGTAGGAGAAGCTTTATCTTCCTGGTCAGGAGAGACAATTCTTCATCACTCTCAGAATCCTCGTGTTCAGACAGGTCAACATCACTGGATGACTCGTCTGCCTTTAGAGCCTTGGAAGCTTTTGCTGACTTTTGATCATATTTCAGATCAATTCACTTGCCCTTCTTTGGTGCAACTCCATCTCCAAGTTCTTTCTCGTGAACAGTGAGTGTTCCAAGAAGTTCATCCATAGTCAAGGTAGTGAGATTCTTGGCTTGAGAGATAGCAGTGACCAAAGGTCTCCACTGTTTAGGTAGACTTCTCAGAATATTTCCAATCTTCTCAGCATTGGTGTAGACTTTGCCAAGAGATTTTAAACTGTTGACTATAGTTTGAAATCTTCCTATTTGACCAACAGATTCTCCTTCCTCCATGACAAACAGTTCATATTTTCTGACAAGTATGGCAATCTTTGACTCTTTGACTTTGATTGTTCCTTCATGTGTGACAGCTAAGGTGGCAAAGTCACAAGCACATACCTTCTCAAACTCCTCAGGAGTGAGAGCACAAATGATGTTATATCTAGCTTTGTGGTTCAGCTCTCATTTTGTCTTTTCTGCAGTAGTCCACTGAGCTTTTGGTTTATCAGTGTCATCATCATTCTTGGAAATGAATGGACCATCTGTAATAACATCCCAGATATCAGAGTTTGTAGATAGAATGAACCATTGAAATCTATCTTTTCAATAGTTGTAGTTTTCTCCATTGAAGTAAGGAGGTCTGATTAGGGAAGCTCTTTCAGTCTGGTGACTTCCACTTGAACTAGCTCCAGCAGTCATGTCTATTCTTCAGGACCTTTTACCTCTACACTGTGAGATGCTCAACTCAGAGGCTGAGCTCTGATACCAACTAAAATAGACAACCATAAACACGAGAAGGGAGGGTTGAATTGTGTTTATCAGAATTTAAACAAAGTTGAAAACTTTTCGCATGCAGAAGCTTGGTTCAGACGAGTGGAAAGATACAGGACAGACAGGTGACCTGTCAGATGAAATTTTAATAGTGACTTGGGCAAACACACCACTTGATAAACGGATAATAAAACTAAAGAAACTAAAGATTTTATAAGGAAAGATAGATTGACACGGTTATTTATCATGGTTCACTCTTCAAAGCAAAGAGCTACGTCCAGTCCTTGGCAGCACCAAGTTTTATCCACTATAACTGATCGGGTTACATACTCCAAGTATTGTTTACACACCTAGCCTCTTCAGGCTCCAAGACAAGTATTCTTTGAACACCTAGCCTCTTCAGGCTCACTCAAATTTGTTTGAGAAATTTGGTTTGTAATAAATACAACTTCAGATAGACAGATCTTTCACTAACACTCAAAGAGTGCTTTAAATGTAAAGCTTAGGAAAGTCTGCGTAATAACTTCAAACGATTGAAGAATATAGAATGAAGATATTAATGCATAGATTAATGGCTCTTTATTGCTATATGTATTCTCTATGTCTTCATCTTCAATGACTTCTGTATTTATAGTCTTTAAGCATTTAAGATCCGTTAGAGACATTCCCTCAGACGTTGGCTTCAAGCAGAACTTCATTAAATGCAATAGAGTCGTTCTGGGCAGTCATTAATGTAATAGGAACGTTGGTTGTACTCTTACTTGAAGGATCATGACTTTATACATCGTGAAACACCCATATTAGAGTTGTGCAGATAGCTTTTTGTACTTTGCTGAGTACACTTCCCTTTTCATGTAAAGGACCAGAGGTATTAGGGAATAAAGCACGTTGGAAGCATTCTTTAACTGGTCTTTGGTTCTGATATCCGAGGTTTCTTGAGAGAGTAACTTCGGACTTTTCTTGATAAGCGTGAGACTGAGTAGGAGAGAAGGCTTCAAGTCTCTTTCTGATGGGACATCCAACAAAAGTTTGTTAGGTCCTTGGTTCTTCAAATAGTAACCTCAGACGACTGTAGGAACTCATGGAGAAACAGGTTGAAAACGTATCTTGAAAGAAGTCAATAATCCTAGTCAGCAGACAGGTTGACTTTCGCTTATCCAGACAGGTAGTCACCTATATAACCAGACAGATGATTCTTACTATTTTAATCTGCACACTAGATAGACAGGTTAGCAACCAATATGAAGGTTAATTAAATCATTAACCAATGTTTAGTTCTCATCAAAACTTAGGGAAATGCACATCAGACATTTTAGAGACTTAACACCACTAAGATGTATCAGGATCTTAAGAGGATGTTTTGGTGGCCTAGGATGAATAAAAATGTGGCTGAGTTTGTGTATGCGTGTTTAGTGTGCCAAAAGGCTAAGATAGAACTTCAAAAGCCGTCAGGAAAGATGCAACCGTTAAGTATCCCATAATGGAAGTGGGATAGTATTTCCATGGATTTTGTGTCTGGACTCCCTAGGACTACAGCTGGTTCTGAGGCTATATGGGTTGTTGTGGATAGACTGACTAAGTCCGCCCATTTCATCCCTATGAATATGGAATATCCTTTGGAAAAGTTGGCCAAGTTGTACATCAAAGAGATAGTTAGACTACATGGTGTACCCTCTAGCATAGTATCGGATAGAGACCTGAGGTTTACCTCTAGATTTTGGAATAGTTTGCAAGAGGCCTTAGGTATCAAGCTTAGGCTTAGTTCAGCTTATCACCCACAGACCCACATACTATTGGTCAATCTGAGAGAACCATCCAGTCCTTAGAGGACTTGCTTAGAGCTTGTGTGCTAGAACAGTCAGGTAGTTGGGGCAAGTTTTTTCCCCTGATAGAGTTTACCTACAACAATAGTTTCCATTCCAGTATTGGGATGGCACCCTATGAAGCTCTTTACGGAAGGAGATGTAGGACACCCTTGTGTTGGAGCGAACCTGGTGATAGTATTGTACTAGGACCTGAAGTGGTGCAAGAAACCACGGAGAAAGTAAGGATGATTCAGGAAAAGATGAAAGTGGCACAAAGTAGGCAGAAGAGCTACCATGACAAAAGGATGATGGCGCTCGAATTCCAGGAAGGTGACCACGTCTTATTGAGAGTTACCAAATTTTGAAAAGAGTCGGCGAAGTCGCCAACCAAATAGCCTTACCACCGTCCTTGTCGAACCTTCATAGTGTCTTTCATGTGTCTCAACTCAGAAAGTATGTTCATGACCCAAGTCACGTGATAGTCCCCGATGCCATACAGTTAAAAGAGAACTTGACTTTTGAGGTACTGCCCCTTCGAGTCGAGGATAGGGGGTAACGCAGCTAAGGGACAAGGAGATACCTTTGGTCAAAGTCGTTTGGAGTGGGGCTACTGAGGAAAGTGCTACATGGGAGCTGGAAAGCAAGATGATGGAGTTGTACCCGCACCTTTTCAATCAAGGTGAGTAGAGATTTTGAGGATGAAATTTTTATAAGAGGGGTGGAGTTGTAACACCCTGTTTTTCCGTTAAGTGCTTTGGTATGGTTGTTTGGTTAGTTAAGCCTTAAGACTTGGCATGAGGGCTAAGTGGGACTTCTAAGCTTGAAAATCCCTTCTATGAGGCTTATGCCTTGTGACATTCTGAGTCACAAGCAAGGTCGTGCTTGTCAAGCAGCACGACCGTGCTCGTTGTGAGTGAGCATCTCGCTGACGCTGGGTTGAGTTGAGCAGGCCCGTGCTCAACAGTGAGCAAGCCCGTGCTCAATGGCAGGACGCGCTTCGCAAGCGCTAAGTCAAGCACGCCCGTGCTCAAGGAGGAGCACGACCGTGCTCGAGTCTGTGCCTTTATAAGCAGAACAGTGATCGAGGGTGTACGTCATAAACCCTATTTTGACGACAGCAGCCACCCTAGTGTGGCAGCAACCCCTTTCTTCCATATTTTCTCTAAACCCATTGCTTTGTTGGAGTTTTGGAGACTTGTGGGAACGTCTAGTTCTTCAGTGTTGATCGCTATAGGTAACGGTTCCTTCCCCTTTGAGTTTCCTTTTCTGTTATTTGAAATTGGGAACTAATTGGTTGATGTTCTTGTTTGACCAAGGCTTGGAGAGTTAACTGATCCGCTTAAGGGAACGTGACTAGCTCGTCATTTAGCGTCTTGTTGTGGAACCTTCAATCCAGGTATGGGAGAAGAATAATGTATGCACTAGGCTAGGGAGTAGCATAAGATGAGGGGTTCCCATAGCCCCGATCATTGTTTTTAATTGTTAAGAATGTCTATTCGTTATAACTTGTTGTTAACTGTTATCAATGCCATGCTATGTTAATTATGATTGGGCCTAAACTGTGTTGATGCCATGATCTGCCTGGTTGTATGAGTTATTGCTATGTTTTTAGTTGACTAGTTGGTATGCCTCTTTGTTATTGTGGTTATGATGGTGAATGCTAAATATTGTATATTGATGAATATCGCTATGTTGAATGCTAAATATTGTATATTGATGAATATTGCTATGTTGAATGCCATTGGTTATTAATGATGACGTGATGAGAATGCTATTGACTGTTGTTATGATGAATGTTGATTGACTGATGTTGTTAATACGTTGAATATGTTAATAAGACTCTAATTAGTTTAATTAGGACTCTTAGTTAACATAGGAATTAAGGGATTAATTCCCCAATGCTTCATAAAACATGAACTGTTGGTTAGAGGTGAGGTTTTATGCCAATTGGATTAGTCTAAGGACCCTAGGAACTAATTTAAGAGTGTTAGGAAGATTTTGGCTCCAAGAACACGTTGAACTCTGCCCGGAACAATATGGCCCTGCCCAGGAGCACGACCGTGCTGAACAAGGAGCACGGCCGTGCTCCCAGTTAAATTTTGGAAGGCAGGCCACGCATTGAGTACGGTCGTGCAGGACAGTGAGCACGACCGTGCTCCACTTAAGTGGCAGCACGACCGTGCTGGGGGTTAAGCACGCCCGTGCTCCCCCTACTGGTCAGAACCTGGGATTAATGAATTAAAGGGGTGTTTACCCTAATTATCCCCAAATGATGAAATAATGCACTAATCGAATGATAATAAGTAGATAACTTGATTAAAGACTAATTAAGATAACAAAGAGTGATAAGTTGGTTAAGCCGGTGCCCTATGGGTTACCGCATGTTGTTACGCTTTGGTGGTTTTTGGTCGAGATGTTGATGAGTTGGACCTTAGTGCTTTTTGGCTAAAGAGGCCTTGACCCAGAATGGTTAAGGTGTTAATGTTGATGATGGTGATAAGTCTTGGGTGCTTATTGGCCCAAGCAGAGGTGGTGGTCGTCTTGTGTGTCGTTTGCTCATGCATTCATAAGTTAAAGTTGATTAGTGATAGATGTTCAACATAGGGGAGGTCGTCCAAGTTATGATGATCTGGCCTAAGCCTTGGGTGGTTCACCCAAAGTTTGGTAAACCGTGCTTCCCGAGGTGGCTTATCCAGTTATGATACGTCGGCTATCCAAGGGGTTCACCCATGGTTTGGTGAATTTCCGGTGTTGGTGCTTTTATGGCCAATGTGGATTTGTAACTCCAAAGTTGATTTCCTGAGATAGTTGGATCCACATGCATAACAGAGTAGCGTTGCACCGCATAGCATATATTGACTGTTGACTTGTAATATGTAAATGATGATGTGTGATATTGGTTGCTATGCCTGATATGATGTATGTTCATCCTATTCCCTATTCCCATGCCATTGTGTTTACATGATTTCTTACTCCCTGTTTCCCTGTTTCTGTTGTTGCATGTATCTCTTATGTAGAGGACGGAGAGCAGCCAGTGGAGGAGTGACTCCGAGGAGCCACGACTCTAGTTAGGATGCTTAGTTTGTGTAGTTGTTTCAGGAGTTATAGTTGTTTCAGTTTTAGTTTGCTTCCGTGATGTATCCGGATTTCGGCTATACCAACTCTGTATGTGACATCCGGGTGGGGTTTTCTTTATCTGTCATGTTTATGTTTATCTTTTTAAAACTATGTTATTTCTGCGTTGTTTATGTTGAGATGTGAAACCTTTTATCCAAGTGTTATTTTATTCAAATAAATGCATGTTTTTATATTTCATCTTTTAAGTAAATGTTTTATATTAACATGCGGGGCAGAAGGGTGTCACAGTGCAGAAATAATGTGGAGCAGAGATGATAAAAGTGATTGATGGGACTCATGAAAATTAGTTACATCATAACTTTTAATCTATGATTACACTTTGATATATATTATTATATTGCCTAAACCCATTATTTCCTCCTAATTTAACCAAACAAGGCACTAAAATATCAAAAATCCTCTCCCCTCTATAAAACCCCAGAACCGGCGCTATCACCCCCTCTCACACACTCATATTTTCTTCTCCCGTCTTACACAAGTTTGTGAGCTAAGTAGCCATTGAAGCTTCATCAAGTTCCATTTCCTTCTCCAATCTTCTAACTTGAGTAAGATTTCTTATCATTGATCCTTGTTTTTCTCTTAATTTCATTTCTTGCTCTTCATGATCATATTAGTTTGAAGCCCCATTTTCTATTTCTCGTGAACTTGTATCTTTTGTTGTTGTATGATCAAAGTTCTGAGAGTTAAACTCACTTTATCATCTTCATAATCATGTTGTCTTTGTTATTGTTGATGTTGTTGTCTGAAATAAATATGAAACTCAAACACTCACTCCATCATGATTGCCGAAACGGACTTTGAGGGAGGGTTAGAGGTTTTGCTTCATTTTTCCAAATCTACCACTTGATCCAAGCTCCTTAGGACCTATATAATCAAGCCCTAAGAGCTTAAGTTCAACAAAAATCTCCAACCTAATTCCTAGGAGTGGCCGAAATTGATATGTAGGAGGATTGATAGGATTTTTCAAATTTTTTACTTGTAATCAATTGATTTGTGAAGGGTTCACTAAGTAGTTCGATATCTCAGACGATACTGAGGAATCTGAGGGTTACACAATTCCTTCCAAGACAAGAAACTCTAATTTCTGAGGTAAAGGAAGTAAACCTGAGGAGTTCCCAGTAGTTATGTATTAATATTATGAACTGCTTGAGATGTTTTATAATATGTTGACTGACTGTGGGAATGTCTGTTTATATATGTGTAGATATGTATATGAATCTTATATAATGTTAAGATAGTGAAGATATATATATATATATATATATATATATATATATATATCATGATGCTGAGATGTTCGAATTGATATATTTGAGGAATATGTACATATATATATATATAGTTATTTGTGTTGTTGAATATTTGTGAGACTGGTTGAAGCGTGACGTTAGTCATAGTTTATAAAGGAAGAATCTTATTTTATCAAAAATCTACGAGTACAGAAAAGTGGAAATATGAATTATGGATTTCTTTGGAAAGTGGAAAGGAAACAGAAAAGGACAAGATTTCCGTGCTGAGATTCGGAGTAGATTCTGATTTCTGGGAAGCCGGACTAGCCTTCCTACTATTAAGGACCTAGAGTTCCGAGACGTCGGACTAGAGTCTGTTGATAAAACATTTTGAAAAAATCTTTAGCGAGAGTTTAAAACTCAATTGATATTAAAAGTTTAATTAATATCTGAAAAGATGGTCTGGAAGACGTGTTGTTGTTATCGAGTTACAGTTTTCACATAGGGTGGACTGATAAATTTGATAGTTACGGACCAAAGGCATATTCTTTGGCTTTTGGTTCTTTAGGGACATTCAGGCTCGAACTCCACGAAATGCTTGGGGCTTTGCAACCTCTTGTTGTGAAAATCGGCTACCCTGCACAAATGTACTCAATAGGGGACTATCAAATATTATATAGGTGATACGCGAAATCCTAGAACAATTGGGAGAAAAGACCTAGTGGAGAGGCCACCCAACGCGAAACAATTGTGTTATAGGAATTATTGCAGCCTATCATACTCGAGGAAGGAAAGTTAGGATCTCTGGAGATTGTGTTAGAAAGTGGATATTGAAGTGTTAACAGAAAACTTACGAATAAACTCTCAAATCTGAACAATCTTATGAGATGAATATTATTATATGTTTAGATGGATCCCTTATATCACATGATACCATCGGGCTTCCTGGCCCATATGTTTGAGTTTTGTGATGAGGCTAGCGCCTGGGTCATCCACCCTGGGGCCGCAGCGCATCGTACACGGGGCCATTGCAATTGATGAAGGGGACAGAGGAAGGTGTCACCTTGATCACTCAGCAGGTGAAGACCGTGGAGGTTCCCTAACCTCCCATCTGGACATTGCTTCGACACCTGGTAGAGTCTAGGGATACCTACCATCAGCCGCCACCATAGTCAGCCGTTCCTGCAGGAGTACCCGAATCGCCGCCACTTGCCCCCATCGTCATTTACGGCAGAGAAGAGGAGCCTGAGGACAAGGTACCGGAGTACGATCCTCTCGACGAGGAAATGGAGCCTGTGGAGGCTGATGCTAAGGGAGGATTTTCGCCAAACCCGTCGAACCCTGGGGATGATCAGGGAGGTCTCCCCAACGGACATATCTTGAGGGCTATAGGGTGTTGATGGCTTAGTTCTTTTGAGGTAGTGCTAACTCCATGGGGTTTTCTGTACATCTGGCTGATGAGAGCCAAGCTTTTGTTTAGTGGCTTTCTCTGATGGATCCCTATTTTTGTGTACCTATGTCTGTATATATTTTCTAACCCACGATATGACTTTGTTATGATGACCCCTGGTTATATGGGTCTTAGTATAGTTTATGCATGATATTTTATATATATATATATATATATATATATATATATATATATATATATATATATGTTGCTTATATATCTGTGAAGGTTACAATACTAGTATCGTTGGGCAAAATTGATCAACAAAAAAAAGTATCGTTTGGTGAAATTTATTTTTATGAAAGTTTTTCTGAAAGTAACCAGCGATAAGTGTATTATTTTCCGCGTTAAGTAGAAATAAAGGATGGAACCATGTAATGCCAAGGGAGGTGTTACATAAGTCAAAAGACTTACACCAAATCTGGACCATTAAACTTAGTTAATCTTACGGTTTAGAATTTCTCGAATAAAAAATTAGAAAAATTTAGAAAGAAAGTCACATGTGCATTTCTTCTTTCTTTTCTGTCATCACCCTTTTCCTTCTTTGTTAGGGATTTAGCAGAAACAACGAACTCATCGGTGTCACCATACCCACCGTCGCCATACAGAGGTGTTGTCCGTCGGAGCAGCTACAATGATAAGCCTCTGGCTCGTCTAGTTTTATAACTAGTAAGACCATGGCTTTTGTACTAATTATTCGAGTTTAATCTCGTTTTCGCCCAGATTTGGATTTAACTGTCCTCAAGTAACAGTTTGAGTCTCTTAAGTAGTTTTAGGATATTTTAGTTAATTTTGAGTCAAATAAAGCATTCACTGCTATCTCATGTTTTCAGGTTAATGAGAAGAGCAAAAAGGGAAGGACACTTGAAGCAGAAGCCATCACGCCCAGGCCGTGACACTGGTCACGGCCATGATGAGCTACCCATGAAAGTCTGAAAGCATCACGGCCCAGCCGTGATACCCATCACGGGCGTGATGAGAAGACCCAGGAAGTCAGAATTGATCACGGCCTAGCTGTGATGGAGGTCACGGCCGTGACAGATCAGCACCCATGGACAGAAAGGATCACGGCATGGCCGTGATAGGCATCACGGCCGTGACAGACCAGAATTTGAATGCGTGCCCTTGGCAGAATTGGTCACGGCCTGGCCATGATGGTGATCAGCCTCTGGCTCATCTAGTTTTATGACTAGTATGATCGTGGTTTTGTGTTAATTGTATCTCATTTTCGCCCAAATTAGACTTGATTGTTTTCAAGCAACATTTTGAGTCTGTAAAGTATTTTTAGGTTAATTTAGTTGATTTGGAGTCGAATAAAGCACTTACTGGTACCTCTTGTTTTCAGGTTAATAAAGAGAAGCAATTCTGGAGTTATTCGCCTCGCGATCCTGAAGCCTCACTGTGCCAGAAATGTCATCCTCTCTGTCTCGCCCCGCGAATCACTGTCTTGCCTCGCAAGAAATCCAAACCCTGAAGGACAGAGACCATCACGGCCTAGCCGTGATGAAGGTCACGGCTGTGACAGATTGGAATTTGAAGTCTCGCCTCGCGAATACTCGTCTAGCCTCGCGAGAAAGCTAAACACTGAAGAGCTGTTCATAATATTCGCCTCACGAATCATGTCTCGCCTCGCGAGTGAGCGCAATCCAGAATCTGTATTTATATCTGTTTTAGGGCAGAACTGAAGATCTCTCTCTTTTATCATCTTCTTTTCTTTTAGATTAGGACGGCTGCGAATTTAGGTTTAGAGTTTTGTGTTCCCTTTGTAATGGAGAACTAGACTCCTTTGATTAATCTGATGTAATCGGGTTTCGCCGCCACTTGAGGTTTTGTAATTCCTAAACTCATTGCTATTCTCTTTCAATATTTGTTCTGTATGTTCAGTTTGCTTAATTCAGGATTATATAGAATATGTATTGATTTGTTTCGATAATTGTGTGTTCCTAAACTTAATCACGTTTGCTTAATTCGTGTGCACTCAATTCGTGTTTGCTTAATTCACGAAGGGCTTAATCCGTTTGCTTAATTCGGAATTAGGAACATATGTCTCGTAGCGTCGGTTTCGCTTGTTAATTGATGTTACAATCGAAAAGAGATTAGAATCCGCTTAGGGCTTGGATTTATATGAACCGATGATAGTGGGAAACCGAAAGCAGTAGGTTGATCGTTTAGCTTATTTGGTAATTATTTAGTTTGCATAGTTTTTCTGCTTTGTTTTCTTAATTTAATTTCATATCCAAACCCCCCAAATCTGACTTTTTCTGTTAACAACAACCCAAGAGTCCTTGTGAGACGATACTCGAGTTGTCGCCCCCTATCTACATATTTTTACAAACCGCTTGCTTTTTGACGCGTGTGCGACAGCGTGTCAAAAATTGGCGCCGTTGTCGGGGACTCTTGTTGTTATTAACAGAAAAAATAATAATAATAAAAAAAAATTGCATTACTGAATTAGTCACGACTGCTTTGTCTGGTTGTGAATCTTAATACTTCCCATGGATAATTACATGCATGGTTAATGCCTAATGTTGATTATAAGCCACCACCATGCATATATTATCCTAACTTTGATGAGCCACCACCATGCATATGTTACCCTAACTTTGCTGGAGGTTATGAGTCTAGTAGTGATTTTGGCATGGTTGGAGTAAATGAAGTGCAACCCTGCTATTCTGGCCAACATAGTGAAGGACAGGGCATCTTGGATGAGTTAGCTTCTTTGGTGCAACGGATGGCAGAGAACAATCAACGGATGGCAGAGAACAATTAACGGATAATAGAAGCTGGTTTTCAGAAGTTGGCCATTCAAATTGATCACATTGTCTCCACCTCGGCTGCACTGTAAACTCAACATCTCCTCGAAGAACATACAGATTCACAAATAGTTGTTCTTGAAAATACTTCTTTTGAGCATAATTTTGATAATGATGTCAAGAATACTTCTATTGATGGACTGTGTGTTGAATCTCCAGATATTCACACCTTTCCTGATTCTATCTATTATACCTCATGTGCTGATTGTAATGAATTTGCTTCGTGTGTAGCATGTTTTGAAAGGTATGAACAGCAAAACGTCCATATGAAACATGAGACACATGAGGTTGAGGGCCCTGTTCGGACAGGGAATATAGAAAATGAGGATCAGGAGGACAGCTGCTTCACCATGCTTGAGGATGATGAAGAACTTTTGGAATTAGATGATCCTATTAATTCATATGCATGTGTTGAATGTGATGGGATGGATGAACTGTGTGTTGAATTTCCAGACATTCAAGCCTTTTCTGATTCAGTTTGTTGTACTATATGTACTGATTGTACTAACACTAACCTTTGTGTGGTGTGTGCTGAGATTTCTGCATGTATAGCAGGTGATGGATTGGATAATGCAATGAATGAAGAACGTGCAGAAGTTGAAGCAGCACTGGAGGCCCTCTCTACCTATTTGCCACCTCCCACTGTGGAACAACCAGCGATGGAGTTCAAGCCTCTGCCCGAAAGACTGGATTTTGCATCCTTGAATATGAAGACACTATGGCCAGTCCAAGAGGTTGAATCCCATTTTTATTGGGAGGACTTTGTTGACCAGGAGGTCACCTTTGACCCGAGAGGGAGTGAGAAGTCCGCCGCACTTGGCGAGGTCACCATAATTGTCAAGTGCTCACCTCCATATCAAGGCTGCAAGTTAGGGGACCATGGAATAAGCTTCAGTCCCTTGTCTATCACTTGGGTCTTATGCTACAAGCCATGGGATCCGGGAGGATCATATTGCAATTTGAGCATTCCTTGGCTGCTGTATCACAGACAGTGGGATCCCGGTGGAACCGCCTCCATGAGTTTTCTCTAAACCTTTTCCTTTTTAATTATCTTTGCTTTGTTTTTTTTTTTTGTTTTCTTTTTGTTTTCTTTTAGCTCTTGAATAATTTGAGAAGATCAAGAGTATATGTGTGAGTCTTGTGTCGGTGAGCTTGTTGGTTTTTTATCAAAATTTGCATAGATGGATTGCATGATATTTGTTGACTGTTGATGATTTTCCCCCTAGGTTTTGAAAAATTGAAAATTGATCCCCATGTGAAAAATTGAAAATTAAACTTTGAGATATTTCATTGTGATTGCATGATTTATGATAGGTTTGGGGTGATAGGGTGCACACACTAGGGATAGAATCTCGGTCAAACAATTTGCAAAAATGTCCAGGTGAGGATTTGAGCCTCCAACATGTTTTTAATTGTGTGAATCACTTTTGAGTTGCACTTTCCCGAATTTGCTTGAATCTCTTCATGGTTTGCATGTCTATGTGTTTGCATCAAATGATTTAGGCAATTTTCTTTGAATTAGCTACTTGGCCTAAATTGAACCAGTCCCTAATGCATGTTCCCTAGTTAGCCCCGTTGAGCCTAATTAGCCTATTGCTTCTTGACGACCCTATGTTACAAGCCAAAAATCTGGAAAAACCATGTTAACCCAATCTTAGGATTGGGAGAGCATGGAAGCTTAGCAAAAGAAAGGTTGCAAGAAACTAAGTTTGGGGTGGCTGCAAGGGTATGATGTGTTGTTTGGGATTGAGAAAAAGAAAAAAAAAATAAAGGTTGGAGCCAAAGGGCAAGGAAAAAAAAGTGCAAAAATGTCAAAAAGGGTATTAAAAGAGAAAGGTTGTAGTCACCCAAAGCAAAAAGAAAAATGGAAAAAGGAACTTGAGTGGAAATTCAATGTATCAAAATGTTCATGCTCTCTTAGTTCCTAGGGACTTAAGCCTAGTACCTTTGAATATCCTACTCTTAGCCAGGCCCCATTACAACCTTAAAAGACCTTTTGATGTTGCATGCATGTTTTCCGTGGGAACCATTTTGAGATGAAAATCAAATTCATGGGAAGTTCTCTTAAAAGTGAAATTGAGTGAAATGTTGATAGCCTAGACAAAAATTGAGCAAATGAGTGAAACACTAAATGCCCTTGTGAGGAAGGCGATTGTTTGAATTTGGTGATCTCCCTTTTGTGTGTAACTTAGATCCCTTTCTTAGATTACTGATTGCATGAATGATGGGATTCTCAATGGTTCAAAGTAAATGAATGTGGGGATTTTATTGTTGCAAAGGGGGGAATCATAGAGGAAAAATTGTTTTGTTGAAATTGCATGAAATTTGTGCGAATTTGGTTGATTCCTTTAAGCTTGCCAAGTCTGAGTCTTTTTGAGTTTTAGTTTTCTTGGGGACAAGAAAAGTTTAAGTTTGGGGCATCACGGCCGTGACAGACCATAATTTGAATGCGCGCCCTTGGCAGAATTGGTCATTGCCTGGTCGTGATGGCCATCACGGCCGTGACGCGTACCTGATCTATAAAATGGCCGTGACGCGTACCTTGATCGCGTTTGCTTAATTCGCGTGTGTTTGTCGTGTTTTCGTAATTCACGAGTGCTTCAACCCATTTGCTTAATTCGGGAATTAGGAACATATATCTCGTAGTGTCAATTGCGCTTGTCTAATTACTGCTACAATCGAAAAGAGATTAGAATCCGCTTAGGGCATGGAATTTATGTGAATCAATGATAGTTTGGAAACCAAAAACAGTAGATTAATCGTTCTAGCTTATTGATAATTACTTAATTGCATTGTTTTTCTCAATTGAATCATTCAACTTCAACCCCCCCCCCCCCCCAATTGATTTATAGGTTAATAATAATCAAAGAGTCCTTGAGATACGATACTCGAGTTGTCGTGCCCTAACTACAGTTTTTCCAATCACTCGTTTTTGACCCGTGTGCAACAGCGGATCAAAAATTGGCGTCGTTGTCGGGGACTCTTGTTGTTATTAACACATTTGTTGATACATTTAGTTCTGGCTACTAGATCTGGTTGCTCTGACTTATTTGATTTGGATCCTGAAATTGAGAGAACTTTGCACACACGTCGTAGAGCAATTCAGGCTAGCACTAGTTCACCAACCAGTAGTGATTCTGATTCTGCACTTGCTTTTGATAACATGGCTGATCAAAGAACATTAAGACAGCTTGCTGCTCCTGATGTTAATTACAATGGTTTATGTATTGAATATGTTGATGTCGTTGCTCCTTTTGAATTGAAATCTGGTTTAATACACTTGTTGCCAAGGTTTAGTGGTCTTGCAGGTGAGGATCCGCATAAGCATCTGAAAGAATTCCAGGTTATTTTTTCTACACCTTTGAGACCTGAAGGAATAACAGAAGACCATATCAAGCTGAGAGCCTTCCCATTCTCACTTCAAGGTGCGGCGAAGGATTGGTTGTATTATCTTGAGCCGAATTCCGTTACAACCTGGAATGATTTGAAGAAAGTCTTCCTAGAGAGGTACTTCCCTGCCTCCAGAGCTGCATCTATCAAGAAGGAAATATGTGGTATTATACAAGGCAATGAGTCATTGGCCGAGTACTGGGAGAGATTTAAGAAGTTGGTGTCCAGTTGTCCTCAGCACCAGATTTTCGAGCAGCCGCTTATTCAGTACTTTTATGAGGGATTGCTGCCAATGGATAGAAACATCTTAGATGATGCTAGCGGGGGAGCACTTGTTGATAAGACTCCAGCTGCTGCCAAGTCATTGATTGAGAACATGTCACTCAACTCCCAACAGTTCACAACCAGAAACAACTCTGTCGAAACAAGGGGTGTGAATGAGATCCATGTTTCTTCTTCCAACAAAGCTCTTGAAACCAGACTTGATGAGCTTACTTCTTTAGTGAAACAGTTGGCAGTGGATAAAGCTCAAACAGCAAGGTTGTGTTGTATTTGTACTTCTCCTGAACACCTGACCGATGCATGTCCCATTCTGAATGATGAGTCGGTCACTGATTTGCCTCAAGCTTATACAGCCAATCTTTACAATCAAGGCAACAATCAGAACAGGTACAGCATTCCTGACCTTTCCACTAATAAGTACCACCCCAACTGGAGAAACCATCCAAACCTTCGGTATGGAAACTCATCCACACAACAACAACCACCAATGTTACCGCTGGCACCACCACAGAATTCTCCCCAAGTGACCACCTCTGCACCTTCTAGACCTTCGCTAGAGGACCTTGTCAAGCAAATGGCTGCAAAAAATCTCCAGTTTCAGCAGCGAACGGATTCTAGTATTCATGCTTTGCAGACACAGATTGGACAGCTTGCCACTTCGATGAATGCCATGCAGCAAGCTCAACGATCGAACCAACTACCTGCACAAACAGTGGTGAATCCTAATGTCCCAAATCCTAATGTGAGTGCAATTTCTTTTAGATCCGGGAAGATTGCAGAACCAGACCCTAAAAAAAATAAGAAAGTTGTTGAGGTAACACCTGAACCTTCTGTTGTTATTGAGGTTGAAAAAGAGTATGTGCCACCAATTTCCTTCCCACAAAGAGTACTGAAAAATAAAAAGATTGATGGGGAAGACAAAGAGAGAGAGATTCTGGATGTGTTCAGAAAAGTGGTGGTAAACATTCCGCTTCTTGATGTGATTAAGCAGGTTCCGAAATACGCAAAGTTTCTGAAGGATTTGTGCACACACAAGAGGAGGTTGAAGGGAAATGAGAGAGTCAATTTGGGGTGAAATGTTTCAGCCCTCATTCAACCTAAACCTGCACCTGAGAAGGTTACCGTCTCAGCCCTCAATCAGGCAATGCCACATAAATGCAAGGATCCGGGAACTTTTGCCATTCCATGTACCATTGGGGATAATAAATTCGACAATTGCATGTTGGATTTAGGATCTTCTATTAATGTCATGCCTACTTTTGTTTTCAACAATCTCGATCTTGGTCCTTTGGAGCATATAGGTCTTACTATTCAGTTGGCAAACAGGACCAATGCTCGCCCCATTGGAGTAGTAGAAGATGTGCTTGTTCAAGTTAATGACCTGATTTTCCCTGCTGATTTTTACATTCTGTATATGGCAGGAGAAACGAATTCAAGCAGATCACCAATCATTCTGGGCAGACCGTTCATGAAAATGGCGAAAACAAAGATTGAAGTTGACGATGGAACCATGCCCATGGAATTTGGTGACATTGTTGCAAAATTCAACATTTTTGATGCTATGAAGCATCCCTTGGAAGAGCATTCTGTTTTTCAAATAGAGTTGCTCTCTGAAATTGTTGATGAAACTTATGATGATTTGGTTGCAGCTGCTGATTTTCCATCTGTTTCTGGTTTTGATGATGTTTACTCATGTGATGACTGTACCAACACTGACCCTTGTGCTGTTTGTGCTGAGATTGATGCTGCCTTGCAGGATGACAGTGTAAATGAAGCTGTTTATTCAGCTGAAGTTCTTGACAGCACGGTTGCCCCAAACATACCATCTATTGAGCGGCCACCCTCCTAAGAGCTTAAGCGACTTCCTGAAAATCTGAAATATGCTTACTTGGAGAGGAATGAAAAACTTCCGGTTATAATTTCCTCTAACCTTGATTTTGACCAGGAAACTAAGCTCTTGGAGGTTTTGAAGAAGCATAAGAAGGCGATTGGGTGGACCATGGCCGACATACCAGGTATTAGCCCATCCAGGTGTATGCATAGGATTCTTTTGGAGGACGGGGCTAAAACGTTTAGGCAGCCCCAAAGGCGGCTTAACCCCTTGATTCTTGATGTTGTGAAGAAGGAGGTAACGAAACTCGTGCATGCAGGTATCATATATCCTATCTCTGACAGTAATTGGGTGAGCCCAGTGCAAGTTGTACCTAAGAAATCTGGACTCACAGTGGTAAAAAATGAAAACAATGAACTTGTTCCCACTAGAGTTCAGAATAGCTGAAGAGTTTGTATTGATTACAGGAGGTTGAACCAAGCTACTAGAAAGGATCACTTTCCCTTGTCGTTCATCGATCAGATGCTTGAACGGCTAGCTGGTAAATCACACTATTGTTTTCTTGATGGTTTTTCAGGTTACTTTCAGATCCACATTGCACCAGAGGATCAAGAAAAGACAACCTTTACGTGCCCTTTCGGCACATTTGCTTACAGGAGGATGCCATTTGGTCTTTGCAATGCCCCTGGCACATTCCAGAGATGCATGATTAGTATTTTTACTGAATATACTGAGAATTTCATGGAAGTGTTCCTGGATGATTTTACTGTTTATGGTTCCTCATTTGATGCATGCTTGAGTAGTTTGAATCTGGTTTTGGAAGGATGCATTGAAACTGACATTGTTTTGAATTATGAAAAATGTCATTTTATGGTTGAACAGGGAATTGTTTTGGGGCATATTATTTCTAAAAAGGGTATTTCAGTAAATCCTGCTAAGATTGAGGTGATTTCTACACTGCCTTACCCATCTTGCGTTCGCGAGATTCGCTTTTTTCTTGGTCATGCAGGTTTTTACAGGCGCTTCATAAAGGATTTTAGCAGGATAGCTCTTCCTCTGTCAAACTTGTTGAAGAATAATGCCATTTTCAACTTTGATAACAACTGCAAAAAGGCGTTTGATTTCTTGAAGAAAGCCTTGACCTCTACCCCCATCATCCAGCCCCCTGACTGGACCCTTCCTTTTGAGATCATGTGTAATGCTTCTAACTATGTCGTGGGGGCGGTTCTTTCACAAAGGGTGGACAAGGCTGCCCATGTCATCTATTATGCTTCTAGAACTTTAGATTCTGTACAGGCTAATTACACTACCACTGAGAAGGAACTTCTAGCTATTGTTTTTGCTCTTGATAAATTCAGATCATATTTGCTAGGTTCCAAGGTTGTTGTTTTCACTGACCATGCAACTTTAAAGTACTTGTTGAAGAAACCAGAAGCAAAACCGAGATTGATTCGGTGGATGTTGTTGCTCCAAGAGTTTAGTGTGGAGATTAAAGATAAAAGTGGAGCTGAGAATTTAGTGGCTGATCACTTGAGCAGAATAGAGAGGGATAAAGATCCTTCCCCCATTCAGGATGACTTTCCTGATGAGCAGCTTTTACAGTTACATGGGGTAACTCCTTGGTTTACTGATATTGCTAATTATCTTGTTGCTGGTGTTTTTCCGACAGGTCCAACTAGATCACAAATTCACAAACTCAAGAGTGATGCCAAATATTATGTTTGGGATGATCCATATATTTGGAAATTTGGTAGTGATCAGGTAATTAGGAGATGTGTCCCCGACTATGAGATTGAATCTATTTTGCATTTTTCTCATGCTTCTCAAGTAGGGGGACACTTTGGGCCACAAAGGACTGCAAGGAAAATCCTAGATTCAGGTTTTTATTGGCCCACTATTTTTAAGGATGCTTATGATATCTACCGCACTTGTAAAGAGTGTCAGATAGCAGGTACAGCCATCACTCGTAAGACTGAAATGCCTCAGCAACCTATGCTTTTGTGAGGTGTTTGACGTGTGGGGAATTGACTTTATGGGTCCTTTCCCTCATCTTTTGGTTTTCTCTATATTTTGCTTGCTGTTGACTATGTTTCAAAGTAGGTGGAAGCTATCCCCACTAGGACTAATGACTCTAGAGTTGTTGCAACCTTTGTCAGGTCCAATATCTTTTGTAGGTTCGGAATACCTCGTGCTATCATAAGTGACCAAGGCACTCATTTCTGTAACCACACCATGGAAGCTTTACTCCGAAAGTATGGAGTTGTGCACAGGGTCTCCACTGCATATCATCCCCAAACTAATGGGCAGGCTGAGATCTCAAACAGATCTTAGAGAAAGTGGTGCAGCCAAATAGGAGGGACTGGAGCCGCCGTCTGGAAGACGCACTATGGGCTCAAAGAATGGCTTTCAAGACACCAATAGGGATGTCTCCCTATAGGCTTGTGTTCGGTAAGGCATGTCATCTGCCTAAAGAAGTTGAGCATCGTTCTTATTGGGCGGTCAAAAGTTGTAATTTGGAAATGCAAAAAGCAGGCATTGAAAGAAAACTCCAATTGCAACAGCTTGAAGAGCTTAGGTTGGAAGCCTATGATAGCTCTCGTATTTATAAAGAGAAAACTAAGCACTTCCATGATAAGATGATTTCTAGGAAGGAATTCTCTGTGGGCCAACAGGTTTTATTGTTTAACTCCCGCCTAAAAGTGATGGCTGGGAAACTTCAGTCCAAGTGGATTGGCCCATTTATTGTTACTGATGTTTTCCCTCATGGTGCGGTAGAGATAAAAAGTGCAGGTAGCAACAAGGTTTTTAAGGTTAATGGGCAGCGCTTGAAGCTATTCCATGAGAGCTCGGTGCTTGAAGATGCAACCGTTGAAGAGCTCTCCTTGGAGGAGCCCACCTACACTACAACTTGATCAGGGAGAACCTTCTCCTTCCCTCACTCTTATTTTATATTTTTGTTCTTTCATTGAGGACAATGTTTGTCTTAAGTGTGGGGGAGGGAACCAATTGTTTTGTTTTTGTTTTGTTTTCCTTGTTTGTGTTGCTTTGAGTCGTTTGTGTGCGAGTCTTGCATCGGTAAGCTTGAATGGACTCTAATTAAATCTAGCATGGGTTGATTGCATGATATATGTTGACTATTGATGATTTCCCCCTAGGTTTTGAAAATTGAAAAATTGATCCCCATGTGAAAAATTGAAAATTGAACATTGAGAAATTCTATTGCGATTGCATGATTTATGATAAGTTTGGAGTGAAGGGGTGCACACACTAGGGTTAGAATCTCGGTCAAACAATTTGCGAAAAATGTCCAGGTGAGGAATTTGAGCCTCTAACATTGTTTTTGATTGTGTGGATCACTTTTAAGCTGCACTTTCTCGAATTTGCTTGAATCTCTTCATGGTTTGCATGTTTATATGGTTGCATCAAATGATTTAGGCAATTTTCTTTGAAATAACTACTTGGCCTAAATTGAACCATACCTAATACATATTCCCTAGTTAGCCACATTGATCCTAATAAGCCTATTGTTTCCTGATGACCTTATGCTATAAGCCAAAAATCTGGAAAAACCATGTTAACCCAATCTTAGGATTAGGAGAGCATGGAAGCTTAGCAAGAGAAGGGTTGAAAGAAACTAAGTTTAGGGTGGCTACAAGGTTTGATATGTCATTCTGGGTTGAGAAAAAGAAAAAAAATATAAAGGTTGAAGGCAAAGGCAAAGGCAAAAAGAAAAAGAAGAAAAGAACAAAAATGTCAAAAAGGGTATTAGAAGAAAAAGGATGTAGTCACCCAAAGCAAAAAGGAAAAATGGAAAAAGGAATTTGAGTGGAAATTCAATGTGTCAAAATGCTCATGCTCTCTTAGTTCCTAGGGACTTAAGCCTAGTACCTTTGAATATCCTACCTTTAGCCAGGCCCCATTATAACCTTTAAAAGACCTTTTGATGTTGCATGCATGTTTTCGTGGGAACTATTTTGAGATGAAAATCAAATTCATGGGAAGTGCTCTTGAAATGTGAAATTGAGTGAAAAGTTGATAGCCTAGACAAATTGAGCGAATAAGTGAAATATTAAATGCCCTTGTGAGGAAGGCAATTGTTTGAAATTGGTGATCTCCTTTTTGTGTGTAACTTGGATCCCCAACTCAGATTACTGATTGCATGAATGATGGAATTCTCAATTTTTTAAAGTAAATGAATGTGGGGGTTACATTGTTGCAAGGGGGAAAACATTGAAGAAAAATTGTTTTGTAAAAATTGCATGAAATTTGTGCGAATTGATTGAATCCTTTAAGCTTGCCAAGTTTGAGTCTTTTGAGTTTTAGTTTGCTTGGGGACAAGCAAAGTTTAAGTTTGGGGTATTTTGATAAGCCTCTGGCTCGTCTAGTTTTATAACTAGTAAGACCATGGCTATTGTACTAATTATTCGAGTTTAATCTCGTTTTCGCCCAGATTTGGATTTAACTGTCCTCAAGCAACAGTTTGAGTCTCTTAAGTAGTTTTAGGATATTTTAGTTAATTTTGAGTCAAATAAAGCATTCACTGCTATCTCATGTTTTCAGGTTAATGAAAAGAGCAAAAAGGGAAGGACACTTGAAGCAGAAGCCATCATGCCCAGGCCGTGACACTGGTCACGGCCGTGATGAGCTACCCATGAAAGTCAAAAAGCATCACGGCCCAGCCGTGATACCCATCACGGGCGTGATGAGAAGACCCTGGAAGTCAGAATTGATCACGGCCTAGCCGTGATGGAGGTCACGACCGTGACAGATCAGCACCCATGGACAGAAAGGATCACGGCCTGGCCGTGATAGGCATCACGACCGTGATAGACCAGAATTTGAATGCGCGCTCTTGGCAGAATTGGTCACGGCCTGGCCGTGATGGCCGTGACGCGTACCTGATCTATAAAAAGGCACCAGGACAGACAGAAGAGAGACCAGTTTTTCACTGTTTTACAAATTTTTCTAGGGTTTTTGTTTATGTTTGTGATGGAGAACTAATCACCAGAGATTAGTCTGCTGTAATCGGTCTCCGCCGACGCTTGAGGTTCCATAATTCCCGATCAAACTGCTTTTCTCTTTCAATATTACGCTATATGCCTTGTTTGCTTAATTCAAGTTTTATAGAATAAGTATTGATTAATTTCGATGATTCTATGTTCCTATACCTTGATCGCGTTTGCTTAATTCACGTGTGTTTGTCGTGTTTGCTTAATTCACAAGAGCTTCAACCCGTTTGCTTAATTCGGGAATTAGGAACATATATCTCGTTGTGTCAATTGCGCTTGTCTAATTGCTGCTACAATCGAAAAGAGATTAGAATCCGCTTAGGGCATGGAATTTATGTGAATCAATGATAGTTTGGAAACCGAAAACAGTAGATTAATCGTTCTAGCTTATTGATAATCACTTAATTGCATTGTTTTTCTCAATTGAATCATTCAACTTCAACCCCCCCCCCCCCCCCAATTGATTTATAGGTTAATAATAATCAAAGAGACCTTGAGATACGATACTCGAGTTGTCGAGCCCTAACTATAGTTTTTCCAATCACTCATTTTTGACTCGTGTACGACAGCAGATCATACAACAGTAAAATAAAAACAACCAAATAATCAACAAACTTTACCAAAAGCTAACAATCAGTGCTATCTACGTATGTACACTATGGGACCTTCTTCTTATTATACATAGGGGCAGCGGCAACGCCTGTTGAATGAGAACCCTTGCACCGCGGCGGCAGCGAGTGTGGTGACTCCGGAGAGTTCATTGTTTCTAATAAATCCCTCACATAGAAGAAAAGGCCGACACGTGACTTTATTCACTACAAAAAAAAACCTATTTAGCGACCGAAGATTTCGGTCGCTAAACATGATAATTCGGTTGCTATACTGTATAGCGACCGAATTAGCGACCGAATTAAGGGGGTAGCAGAAACCCTGGTCGCTAAATGTTAAGCGGCCGAAATTATATTTCGGTCGCAAATCTGCGACCGATATTTCGGTTGCAAAAGTATATATTTCGGTCGCCGTATAGTTGGTCGCATACCAGCTCGCCTAATTTGGTGACCGATATTCGGTCGCTATTTCGGTCGCAAAATTTTGATTTTTTTTTTCCTGTAACGATCCTGTCGACCAAATATAGTTTTTCAACTATTACCCCATTGATTTTTAATTTCTGATATAAACAAAATACACCAATATTTTTTTTAAATAAATAGAAAACATAAATATGATGTACTAACGATCCAAAACACCACAGTCAATATGATCAAGAAAACATATACATTAATTAACGCAAGTTTAATAATGGTTTATAAAAAAAAGTTTAATAAGTATTAATTAACGATCAAAACATAAAAATACACCACAGTCAATAAGTACTAATCAAAATATCAAAACTCATCAATCTTCCAAAGGGATGAACATGTAGAAACGAGAAGCCCCAAGGTACTTAAACTTTGCCAATGCACCAGTGGACAACAAATACAACTCCCTGATACCATTTGTATCTGTTGCAAAATATGGGCGATCCTCATGGATTACTATATTCCCATTGAACAGATTTCCGTTTTTGTCTTCAATAGTCACAACACGCGGTATTTGTTGTCCCCAACGACGGTAGAATGATCGCGAGATTGAAATCAAATCCTGCAAATACACAAGAACAATTTAGTAAATGATTAGTTTATGCCTTAACCATCATTACGTGAATCCGATCGTTATTCTTAAGTTGATGAGATACTGTACCTGGTCTATATGGATGGCTGTCTCAAAACATTTAGTCGGGTCCATTTTCTGATAAAACGATAAGTAAAACAAGTCATATGTCTCAACTTCATCAAGTGATAATAAGAAAAGATGGAAAGATCCATGTAACATACTATCATGTTAAAATAGAACAAAGAAATGCAACTTCACATGCAACTTTACATATTAGCAAACATAGTAGTTTTCAAGAAAGCAGATGCTTTTACGTCGTTTTGAAGGATGGTCATAGAGAGGATTAGCATGGTTACTACCTTTGGATGCCAAATGGTGTTTCACAATCATTTAATCATAAGATTGAATAACTTAACTCATAAATCAATCTATCGCTTAACAACTAATGACATAAAACAAAACACATAAACCATTCACATGAGCATTCTATAATCTCTCAATCTATCGCTTAACAACTAATGACATAAAATAAGAATCATAAACAAAATAGTTCTACAGAAATAGTTATAAGGAAAACACTGAACCTATGTCCATACGGGTTTTCAGGACAGCAACTATAACATCTCCTTGTAAACAATATAACAAACACCTGTCAAGCAAGATCCTTTAACATATCTATTCTCACATATTGGCATATCAACACCATCACAAAATCAAAACCAAATTACAATACACATGCAAACAACACATAATTGCAAATGCATGCATAAATATTAAATTATCAGCACACAATCAGCATCTTGCCTTTCAGGCAGGATACCTTCCTATTGAGCTCAGCTCTCCACTAACAAACAACAAGATATATAGTAGTGATAATAAGAAAAGATGGAAAGATCCATGTAGCATACTATCATGTTAAAATAGAACAAAGAAATGCAACTTCACATGCAACTTTACATATTAGCAAACATAGTAGTTTTCAGGAAAGCAGATGCTTTTACGTCGTTTTGAAGGATGGTCATAGAGAGGATTAGCATGGTTACTACCTTTGGATGCCAAATGGTGTTTCACAATCATTTAATCATAAGATTGAATAACTTAACTCATAAATCAATCTATCGCTTAACAACTAATGACATAAAACAAAACACATAAACCATTCACATGAGCATTCTATAATCTCTCAATCTATCGCTTAACAACTAATGACATAAAATAAGAATCATAAACAAAATAGTTCTACAGAAACAGTTATAAGGAAAACACTGAACCTATGTCCATACGGGTTTTCAGGACAGCAACTATAACATCTCCTTGTAAACAATATAACAAACACCTGTCAAGCAAGATCCTTTAACATATCTATTCTCACATATTGGCATATCAACACCATCACAAAATCAAAACCAAATTACAATACACATGCAAACAACACATAATTGCAAATGCACGCATAAATATTAAATTATCAGCACACAATCAGCATCTTGCCTTTCAGGCAGGATATCTTCCTATTGAGCTCAGCTCTCCACTAACAAACAACAAGATATATAGTAGTGATAATAAGAAAAGATGGAAAGATCCATGTAGCATACTATCATGTTAAAATAGAACAAAGAAATGCAACTTCACATGCAACTTTACATATTAGCAAACATAGTAGTTTTCAGGAAAGCAGATGCTTTTACGTCGTTTTGAAGGATGGTCATAGAGAGGACTTTTCCTACCGGAAGTGCCTAGATAACCTAGTAAGGATGGTCATCAACAACTATTTCCCGGAAAGCTCCATTTCCTAATAAAACAAATGAGTAAAAAACCAGAGTTGTTTTCATAATATTGTGTACAAAGCTGCTTTCTAATGTGAATAATGTTTTAATGATGACGGCCCGTCATGCATGTGCCTGGCAAACTGTGCCTAGCCCTTCATTTTATCTAACCCTATACTTAATCCTTCATTATCTAAGAGACTCGCTTTTGTTGGCTTCAAGAAGAGACTTTCTAATTAAGCTCATGGACTTTAAATTAGTAAATGAATATTAACAACAACAAAGTCATGCCATTTACGAACTAATAACACTTTATCAATTCATTCCAATGCTTATAATGTAAATATATATAAATATGATTCCATAATCATTTCCAAACAAGTTATCAATAAATACATATCAAATTATTCTAATTACATTGATTCATTGTTATTGAAAGATTTTTATTTTAAAGAGAATAAACTATTCTTCATAGCAATCCAAATGTATGAACATTCTCTGATAGAAGTACCAGCCTTCAATAAATTTACATCAAATAAGGTACACTCAAATACAATGAAATAGACCATGGTCATTTCATGTGCTTTCTGAAATCATCAATCACCAAAAAGAAGTGATTCAGAAACTGAAGAACCATGGGTGAATAGTCTATCAATAGAATGGTTTAAATTACTTACATAAAGTTATAGACTTCAAGTAACAAATGTTAAATTAAATTAATAGATAAAGCTTGATAACCATATATACCCCTCATATTCGCAACCGTGCAACAATTAATCTTATGACTTCTCTCACAAAACGAAACAAAAAAATGAGATGGGTAATAAATAGGAAACAATTACCAATACTCAAGCAAAAAAACGTAATTGGCAAAGTAGCCACACTTACTCTCCTGTCAAAACTCTTTGCTCTCCCTGTAATTTTACCTTCTCTTAAGCAACCCGTATCATATTCTTAATTTTCTAGTTCAAACAAATCTCACATATCTCATATCAAAACATATCTTCCACAAATCTCAGTATTAAATATAAGATATGAATCTATTAACAAGATTAATTACAAATTAATGTCTGTAATATCAGTCTCAATCTCTTTTATCCACAATTTATTGCCATTATCTCTACATCTCTACAACACATCTCAATTAATGTCACCCCTTCATATACCTTTACCAATTCCCCAAACAAGTATTTATAACCCATAAGAATTAAACTTGACAAGTAACCACTAACCACCATAATTTTTTTTTATAAACAAGCCAGTCGTGTACATTAGAAACAATGGTAAGGTCTTATTTTAAACAAATCTCACATCTCATATAATGACATCTATTATATGTATCTTAATATTCATTACATGATATAAATATATGAATGAAAATTGAAAACCACAGTAATTTTTAAATAGGAATTTACATCAACATTAATCACAACTTACATTAGAAACAATGGTAAGGTGTTCTACTCAATCACAGTCACCTATATCACAACTCACATGAAATACACAAGTAGCTCTTCTCAGTAGTAAGCAATAAACCAAGAAATGAAACAATGAAGCAAAATAAAAAATTATACATAGAGAGTCCATGCATGGTTACCTCAAGGCAGAGCAGGGAATGCACAAACTGAGGAGAGAAGAGGGTAGGAGGAGCTCTGCCCGTGCGTGGTGACCGGAGAGCTGCGTATGGCGGCCTGAAACAGAGGGGGCGGAGTATGGCGGCCTGAAACAAAGGGGGGGATTAAAAACAGAGCAGGAAGAGGGGAAAGGAAGAGAGGAGAGGAAGAGGGAATAGATGGAAGAAGAGGAGGAGGAGGACGGAGGCTTACCGGAGACGGCGGTGGTGGCGGTGCCCAATGCACGGTGGTGGCGGCCTGAACGCGAGGGAGAAGATCGAAGATGGGTGAGGGTGGAAGGAAGAGAAGGCAGAAATGAGGAAGAAGGGGAAGATTTCACGATTTTATGGATTTATAATTTAGCGACCGAAATAATCGGTCGCTAAATCGGTCGCCAATCACTTAAATAAAAAAATGGTCGCTAAATTCGGTCGCGGGATGAGTTAATTTGAAATTTGAATTCATAAATTTAGCGACGGAGAACTCAATCGGTCGCTAACACGCGCGATTTTAATTTTTTTTCCGCGCCGTTTAGCGACCGAATTAATATCGGTCGCAAATGTAAATAAAATTTAACCGTTGCATTTAATTCGGTCGCTATTTCGGTCGCTAAGAATACATAAAATTTCTGGCTTTCAACCGTTGCATTTAAGTCGGTCGCTATTTCGGTCGCTAAGAAGGGATAAAATTACTGACTTTTAAGTTCCTTCATATAGCGACGGAAATAGCGACCGATAGCCCTGCTACGCTCTATTTCGGTCGCTATTTCGGTCGCAGTATTATCTCTAATCACTATTTCATGTAGATCCTACAATCGGTCGCTAGTTCGGTCGCAAAAAGCAACCGAAAAATTCGGTCACTAGTTTCGGTCGCTAAACAACCTTTTTTTTGTAGTGATTTTTTATTTTTTAAAAAATTTTGTAATTGATATATTCTTAACCATAAGATTAACTAAGTTTAATGGTCCAGATTTGGTGTAAGTGGTGTCAATGGATCCTACCAATATATATATATATATATATATATATATATATATATATATATATATATATATATATATATATATATATATAATCATTTTACATTTACCAGCTAGTCTAACCACTAGTTTTACCAAACACTTCAAATACAATCTGCTAGCTAATTCGCTATCCGCTAGTTTTAACCAAACAGCCGTACATCTCATTTCCTTCAGGTTTTGTTAAAAGACACACAAATTTAAACTTATCTGAAAAATACATTTCACCCCATTAATTTTGTTAACCGTTGATTAAGTTAATAGATTTCATTAAAATATTCTTTTTAGTCTCATTATTTCTTTTTTTTGTTACAAAGGCTAAGAAAGTAAACACAATAAAAGAAAGCTTTGAACCTTGACCTCATTAGCTTTGAAATAACTAAATGAAGTGGATGAGAAAATTAAAATTTAAAATAAAAATAATATCATTTTTCATTAGTAAGTTGAGTTGGTCGCTTTGGAAACTTGAAAAATCATTTTTATAAGGGGATCAAAAAATATTATTAGTAACATGGAGAAGGCTAAACCTTTTTTTTAAAAAAAAAAATTAAAAATAATCTTAACTACCAATGTGGTGTTGGTCTAGTGGAAGCAACTAGCCCCCATAAGGAGGAGAACCTGGGGAACCTGGGTTCGAATCCTTATGGAGTCACCCCCATTGGGATGCAGAGAACCAATGGGTAAAACCCTGCTCAATCAGTCGAACCAGAGATTAGTCCCATAGCGGGCCCGAAAGGCCTAAGCCATGGGAATACTCTAGTGGACCCACTAGGCCCAATGGGCTAATCAAGGTGGGTTCCTAACCAAAATAATAATAATCATAACTACATTAGTTAGCACCCGCCAGAACACTAACTCTCTACTACTCGAGTTATTACGTTAAGTGTTATGATCCCCTATAGACCTTAGGAATAATTCTCTACATGGATATTTTTACTCTCTCTTTTCTACTCAAATTACAAACTAAAAAACAAAATGGGGAAAGCAGTAGAAAGAAGGCGATAGAAGCAAAACACAACACAATAGCAAGAGAATGGGGAAGAAAAAACAAAACAATTCATTCATCGCTAAAGAAATGACTCTTCGTCCAAATCTCCACCATTCTAGACCACTGCAACGTCCCCTACAGAGAAACCCCTATCCACCTCGACGTTCGCCTAAACAACCCATTCGCCGCTCACTTCCTCACCATTGTTGTGGCCAACGTTTCCCTATGGAATTCCTCCGTTTGGAATTCCTTGTAGGAAGATCTATGTCGCCGTGCCTCCGACATTGCCCTCGTCCTTCTCCACCTCCACCATCGCAATGTGTGGTCCAAGTGATGCCAATATCTCCCCCGTGTCATTGTCGTCCTCCATCAAATGAGGGACTTCTACATAGAAATCTCCTCCCACTTTGAGAGCTCTGTCATTCCCGTCATCGGTAAGATCACCATCTTCGACATCTACAAAATCTAGAAGCAATAGGAACCTTCGCGCTGACACCTTCTTTCACCAATTTCTGCCTCCTTTCAAACACTGCTCTTACTGTAAGCATAAAACCCCTCATCCCTTGAATTATCGATCTCAATTTCATGCCCTAATGTAGATTCAAATATATCTCCAGCTTCTTTCTATTCCTTATGTAAGAAAAGATGGTAGTGTTGTTGGGCTTTTTATTGAACCATAGGTTGGGTCGTGTGTTGAACTGAAACTTATTAAAAATTTATACTATTTTTATTTTGAATGTTAACTTTGTTAACAACTCAATCTAGTTATTTCAAAGCTACTAAGGTTAAAAGGAATATTCCGTCGGAATTTGTTGACTTAATTAACAATTAACGAGGTGGGGTATATTTTTTAGGTATGTTTGGGGTTTTGTGTCTTTCAACAAAACCTCAAGGAAAGGGAAGGGGAGATGTAAATTACTCAAAAATATATCTGCCCATAACAATAATATATTTACGCGATACAAAACAAAATGGTACATGTATATATTATATTGTTATCTTCATTTTTTTAATCTCTCCTTCAAAGATCTCATCAAATGGGGAAACATTTTTTCATGTGGGTCCCCCACATATTTTATCTCCACCCTTACCTTCCTTCGACACCCTTTCCAAACAATACAACTCCATTCCTCTCTCCGACTTCTTTATTCTTCATTTTTTTTTTTGTCCAAAATCCACTGAAACCATTAAACTTGTTGTATATCCAAATCCACTTGAACACCATTGAGTAATTTGTGTATCACATAAATTTTTATACAAATTTACATAGATTTTAAAAGCTTAACATGTTTTAAATTGAAATAAATGATATGCATAGTTATGTTTAAAAGGTTTCTAATTTTAAACAAGAAAAAAATTAGAAATGAGACACTTTGAAATAGTAGAACAAGAGATTCAATCACTCATAATGAAATATATTATAAATTAATAGATAGAGACGGATTTAGTTTTTTTTAATGAGTAGGATGTGATTTTAATCTTTCGTATGAACATAAAATAAAATAAAAAATGGACTAAAAAAGAAAATCATAAAAAATATATAAAGGATTTGATATAATTATTGTGATCGGGGGAGCGCCAACCTCGGGAGATCTTCTTTCATGGGCCGTGAAATTTCTTCACGGGCTAAGTGAAGAACCACATAAGTGAATTTGACACCACATCTTGACCCAACACTTTAAGGCCATGTTTGTAAGTTTTGAAGGAGATAATGTGAAGTGGTTAAAAATGGAGTATAATAGAGAAGTAAAAGTATATCACTCTATTATTTGCAAGTTTAATGAAGAAATTTAGGGAGATCCCAAATGAGACATCCCATTGTGCCCCGGTGTTTTATTAGCTTAAAACCTTATTAATTAATTCCTTAATTGCGCGCTTAGCATGAAAAGTACGTAAAAATTAAAACTTTATCATATAACTTCTATAAATTAAACACACCAAGGTTGTAATATATATAAATACACACCTGTTTATTTATTACATTACCAAAATACTGTTGAGGGAATCCTCTCAGTAGGATCCCTCACAGGCATAAACTTAAAGTAAAAGTCATACTTAGTGGAAACATATAAAAATACTCCTTCTTAGACACACTATCCATACTATCTATACTCTACTCGCCATGGATCACAGCTCAACCTCCAGCGTTTGGTTCGTAAGGAGTTCCATCCAATTCCTCAGCAACCTCTGTTTCATACAGAGCTCCATCTAGCTCCTCAGCAACATAATCCTCCATCGGATCTTCTAATGTAAGTAAAGTAACCCACAAGAATATAGAAACATAGGGGATAAGAAAACAGTTCTATCATCAAAAAGCGGAAAAGAGTCATAGTAAATCATACAGTAATTGTCACAGACAAACAACGCACATAACTAACAGATCACCCTCAAGTTAATATATCATCCTCTTCCCCCAATCTCATGCTACTCAAATACACCATAACTGTACACCTAATTCCTAAGGTGGAAGTGGTCTTACGAGAACTCTTGATTTTTACGTGTATTATATTCCCAATACACGATGTATTATATTACCAATACACAGAAGTGTTTTACGTGTACTATATTACCAATACACGGTGTATTATATTACCAACACACAGATGTCCTTGCGTATTATATTACCAATACACAGATGTCCTTGCGTATTATATTACCAATACACTTTTGTCTTTGTGTAATAACCAATACACTTTTGTCCTGGTGTATTATATTACCAATACACGATTGTGGACAACAACACCTATACTTGAATCTCACCAACCCGTTTTAACAACATCCTAGTGCCTTAACCTTCCATTAGAACTTGACACGTATTCTATGCCATAACACCTCTTTAACATACATCATCTAGGTTAGGCACTTCTAAATCATTATTATCCTCACACCCAAAACAATCATCTCTTAGACAACAAATATATCTTTGCTTAAAAAGCACTAAGCATAATAATACAAACCAGGCAGATCATGCATAACACAATATCAATCAAAATATTCTCATATCACCAATCATAGCACAAAATCCATTCAATAAAGGTAATAAAATCAAATCAACCATCAACAATATAAAATCAACATAATACCGATAAACCTACAATCCCCGAATCGCCATTGGTTTTTCATAAAAGGTTTCCAATGTGATTTTGGTCTTGTCGATTACTCGATTACTAGTGGGGTTTAGGTCGCCCTACACAATTATTATATAATCTACTACTTATCCATTCCGACGATAGGTTGGTTCTTTCCCCCACCTGGGTTATCACCGGACTCCCGAACTCGAAGCTCCTCGTTGTCACACCACAAAGTACTAACTCCACCTTCTGTGAAGGTAAGGAGATTAGATGCTCGAAGAGGTATACCACGAACGTCCTCGTTTCCTCCGCGATGGAAGTCTAAGGTTATGAACACAAAATCACAAGTTAAAATCAAACAAGAACACTAAACCACAAGGTATAGGTTCGACCAAGACTAGTTCTTAGTGTTAGAGATTCCCGAAAATTATACAACTCATGGATTTATGATCCTTAAGTGTTAGGAGTTCATAAACAATGATCACTTAACAAAATTGAATTAAAATCCCACTAAGTTATAGACTTGGGTATTCGGCCAAGGCTAGTAAAATAGGCTAGCATTCACTAAACTTTCCAATCTCTTAGGTTTAGCATCCATATGTATTAAGGAGCTCAAAACCATGATCATTTTGGAAAAATAAGAACAAAGTATCCTAGGTCCATAACCTTCTAGGTTCGGCCTTCATAAGATTTATGGGTTAGAAATCCTTAAACTTTCCAATCTCTTAGACTTAACATCCAAATATCTTATGGACCTCAAGTCCATGATCATGTTGGAAAACAATGGAAACTTAAACATTCCAATCTCTTAGACTTAGCATCCAAATATCTTATGGAGCTCAAGTCCATGATCATCTTGGAAAAATGAAAGTAGTACATCCTAGCTTTAATAACATCGAATAAACAAGTTAGAAATCCTTAAACTTTCCAATCTCTTAGACTTAGCATCCAAATATCTTATGGAGCTTAAGTCCATGATCATTTTGGAAAAATAAAAACTCAAACATCCTAGTACCTAAACACTAAGTTTCGACCACCATAGGATGATGAGGAAAAATATTGTTTGTTTAACAATAACTCTCAGGTTTAGAATCACAAGGTATTAAGAGTTATAAATCCATGATCATACTTGGAAAGTTGAAACATAGTATCCTAGGCTTACTTATTCATATTTTCAGCAATCATAGGAAACAGCTATCAAAACTTCCAAGATTTATAGATTTAAGATCAATGGATAGTTAGAAACTCAATCACATGATCATATTCCAAAAGTTGAAACTAAAACTTCCTAGATCACAAATGCAAGCATTCGACCTTCATTGGAAGAGATAGGTAGAGATTTTTGTTTTACATAACCTCTTCGTATGTGAAAATATAAGTTAATACAAGACTATAGAAAGTGGTTTCAACTCAAAAGGAGTTTTCTACCATTTTAGAGAGATTTTAGAAGTTTAAAGCATATAAAGAACACGTAAAGTAAACTAAGAAATAAAAGATGAAACTTGCAAAAAGATTCATATGAGAGCATTACCCTTAGTATAAGGAAGAACTTTAATGAAGAACTTAAGTAGAAAAGATGAATAAAAACTAAAGCTTTAAGAGCTTGAACTTTTAGAAGAAAGATGAAGATGAAGATTTAATGGAGGTTGAAGGAGGAAATTGATGAAGTGAAAATGAAATGGGTATATATAGAGAGGGGAGAGAGTGACACGAAATTGAGGAGAGAGGAATGAGCTTGGAGAGCAGGTTTTGACCTTGTGCCTTGTTTGGTTGAAGAGGAAAGAGAAAAATAGGTTTTTAGAATATAATATGATATATTTCAAAAAGTCCATCATGACCACTTTTTAGGAGGTAGCTTAAGCCATATCTCTAGTGAGTCACCTCACTCCCTCATCTCACCTCAAGCCTTTTATGTATCCTATTCTGCTCCATTTCGTACCCGGTTGCATTTCCGATCATAATTCTTCCGACGTTTTCGCCCGAATAAAATATTATATTTTATTTTTGAACGAAAATTTTCAAAATAACCAAAGTTAAAGAAAACATAATAAAAACACTAACTATCTCGTTCGTGGGTCAAAATTAGGTTTTCTGCTCGATAAACTATGCCGCGGTGAAAACGCAGACCGACTTTCGTCTGAATTTTCAACCGAAAATTTTACCGTAACCCTCTACCATAAAGTAGACTATGAACATGATTTTATTTTAATCAAAAACACTTTCTAACTATCAAATTTAAAATATAATTTAATTATATTTTAACCGGTTGAACATCATAATTAAAATCAGGCTGCTACATCAAACCCCCAACTTGGAGGTCATAAAAATTGGAGAGTTTGGGCAGGATGGAGTGATTTAGTTTACCATCATAAACCATCACACTCCATTACTTAATAAACTCTCAAACAACAAGTTAATACTTTTCAATCACTCTACTCGAGTACTAATCACCCCACTCCATCTTCCCAAACATATGCTAAAGCCCACTCCACCCCACTTTAAAGAATGTGGTGTCCATTAACAAGGCCCAATAGTTTGTAGATAGCTTATTCTTTACACCCCTCAGAACGACGTTGTTTTGGGGGTGTTACTTTGAAAACTTCATTTAGCTTATTGACACTCTTCGCGGGACTTAAGCGCACAAGTACACAGGCTTCTTCAACAAGACAACAACTCAAGAAGCCTCTGTTCCTTTTCGACAACCCTCTGCAGCTCCGCTGATATGCCTTGTTCACCGGTCGCCGGCGCCGCACTGTCGCCGTTCAGCGGCCGTTCACTCGCTTCTAATCGCCTCTGCTCATACGCTCTATCGCGTGTCTCCCGCCATCGCCACTGCTCTGTTCTTTTTGCCGCTCGATGCCTCGACCGCCACAGCGTGTCTCCATCCGGCTTCGACCGCCTATCACCGCCACGGCGCCGTCGAGTGTCTTTGTCTAGCCTGTTCTGTTTGTCTTCTGCTCCAGGTAAGAAATATCTCTCTAAAATTTGTTACTTGTTACCTGTTCTGCTTCTCCTTGATGAATGATGAGGATCATTGTTAGTGTTAGTTCATTTCATTGAGCTTTTGGAGAGGATAAAAACTACATTCAATATGGCAAGAGTACTTAAAACTAAAGGTTAGGGTTATACATTTATACGTCCCTGGACCCTGCAAGTTTAGAATAAATTGAATAAGTGATGATCATTGGTTGTGGAAAACTAAAACTCTGGTTAATATTGGTTTGGAATGGGTTAATATTGTTGCTGGAATAGATTAGTATCATGTGATTTAATGTACTAATTTTATATTTTGCAGCAGTGTTATAATTTTCTCGGAAATAAACAATGATGAAGAATAAGAAAATTGATGCATTTTTCAAGAGAAAAAATTCCAACCAAGATGAAAATTGTAGAGCTTCAACATCTTCACTTCAAGAGCATCCTTCTAATGATCAATTCAACCGGATGAGCAACCTTCCAAGATTCAAAAAGTCACGATTGATGGAGTTGGTGTGAGTTCTTTAGAGCATGAACCTGGAAAGCGCCCCCAAATTTGGAGCTCACATTTTCCTTCTATTTGCAGTATGATAAATATGTATGATGCAAATTGTGTGGTTCTTCAGGAAATTATGGATAATGGAAGTGATTATTCTAAACGTGAGGATACTAATAGTGCTTATAATATTATGACCTCATTCTACAGCCACTATAGAAAGATCATTTTCAACAATGAAGATAGTCAAGACAAGATTGGATAACGATAGTGCCCACCGTCTCCACCTAAAATAAATCACTCCCAAATCTCAACCACGCGTTGAGACATCCCTGGTACACACCAAATAAAAATAGTGCCCTTTCTTCCAAATTTGAAAGTAGAAGAAAAAGTAAAAAAACCATCAAAAGTAAAAGCTATGAAAACAATTATCCAAAAAAAAATTTACTATGAATTCCATTATTATTATTATTATTATTATTATTATTATTATTATTATTATTATTATATATGATATGATATGATCAATGGCCCAACCCAAAATGAGAACGAGGTAGAAGTCCAAGTTCCCAAGGGAGAATCCTAGGTAAGGTAGAAGTCCAGGTTGGCGTGTATGATCCAGCATGTCAGCATGCCATTGGAGAAGTAGATGTGTATTCTCCAACTCTCAAATTCTTTTCTTTTCCATTTATTTATTTATATTTGCCATTTTGCATATACAAACCTTTGAAAAAACGAGAACACTGTTCCTTCAAAACATAAAAAAAAAAAAAAAAATCCAGTTCCACATTGATCTAATTGAATTCGCAAGAGAGAATGGACGCGATTGATTCCGTCTTCGATCCCCTTAGAGAATTCGCCAAGGACAGCGTTAGGCTCGTCAAGCGTTGCCACAAACCTGATCGCAAAGGTGAGAACGAAACCCTAATCCTCTTCCATTAGATTTTTTTTTTTTTAATTTCTGATTCGGATTTCTGTGAT
Source organism: Sophora flavescens (assembly GCA_030762895.1). Classification (NCBI taxonomy): domain Eukaryota; kingdom Viridiplantae; phylum Streptophyta; class Magnoliopsida; order Fabales; family Fabaceae; genus Sophora; species Sophora flavescens. The sequence continues at coordinate 204,938,991 of CM061065.1, read as the reverse complement.
GTGAATCTTAACTCCTCCGATGTGTTTGTTTTCTAGAATTCTCTAAAGTCGCTGTGCGTACCGCGATTGGTTTTGTCGTGATGGGATTCGTGGGCTTCTTCGTCAAGCTCATCTTCATCCCAATCAACAACATCATCGTCGGATCTGGTTAGGTAAAAACTTATATTCTTTCACAAAATTCAGTTGATGTTATTTTTTCAATTTTTATTCACTTTTCTGTATTACTCTATTTTTGGATCCTGCATGTGATCTCCGATCTCTCTGTTTTTTCTGCCCATGTTGGAGAATGTGATTTGGATTTTTGTTTATTGTTTTTTGTTTGTTGTTGTAAGTTTTTAAAATTTTGTTCCTTTCAATGGCTTATCTGTTTGAGTTGTTGTCAGTATTGTCCTGTGGTGGTTTGAACAATTTGACGTGAAGGTTTAATATGAATAAGGGATCTAAAGTGAAATTTGTTCTTTTTTTGGTGCTCCATTCGTTTACTTTTATGATGTGTCAAGCATAATGGAATTGGTTGTTTGAGAGTTTTGTTCAATTAATAATGGAAAAGAAAGCCTGAATGTCTGCTTGTTATACGAATTAAGATCTACTACTTCTTTTTCATTTACTGCTTTCCCCCTCATGAGATCATTCTTAGATGGCATGATGAAAAACGACTGCAAATTTCCCCAATCAACCAGTATTTTGCTTATATCAGTGAATTTTATTGTTGCTACATTGACTTTTCTGGTGGTATAACCTTGCAAAAATTCCCTCTATCCTAATGTGTTCTTATAGTTTACTCCCCGAATCCCTGTCATAATTGATTGGTGACCTTTTCTTCTCCAACTGTGGTGTGTTCTATGTTCTATGTTGCTTTTAATCTTCTTGAATGATATTTTGCTAATCATTCAACATGCATAGTCAAACATCTTAGAGCAGTTACTGCATTGTTAAATGTCTAATTATAATTATTTCCTTAGGAGGAGTCTATTAGCTGTTACCTATGCTATGCCCTCAGGAGACTATGCAATTTCTACCTATCTCTGTAATGAGATTATTTACCGTTGCAACTTATGTGAAGGACTTCTGTTTTGGAATATCAACATTCTTTATGATCAGTTTAATGCTATTTTTCTTTATTTTGTCAGTTACAATATTGGTTGTTTAACTTGTTTTGTTGATGATCTTCTTTTCAAATGTTATCGAGCATTGAGTTGAAATTTGAATTGATTGAATGCTGAGCTTGAGATGAGACACTAAGAGGCATCATACGGCATAAAGGATACAAAAAATGTGTCTTTATCAAAGTGTGTAAAATGAATAAGTGGGCTAACTCTTGGTTATCTCTGCAGGATGAGGGGAACTACGATCGCCTAAGAAATTTTGTGAAGCAAAAGGAGGCAGAGAGTTCCCACTTGAATAGATCATTCAATGCACTTGAATGGTTTAGTTCTGCAGTATTTCATTTTTTATTTTTCTTTCTTTCTTATCATCCGGACTTTACAGTTTATTTGAAATGTAAAACTTTGTTTCTCTATGTGTTAGACCTTGACACTTTTTGTTTTGATATAGGAAAAGGTGAAAAAATAGTTGAGGAATTGTAGTTCTGCTTTGAGACTTTGTTTACTTTGCATTCTAGTTTCTTTTATGAACAAATCCATGGTACAACGCGTTAGTTGAGTGTTTATTCACCCCCATTGGATCGAATCTGAGCTTCAAGTTTCAACAGAATATAGTTGAAGGGTGATGGTGGCACTCACATGCAAGGCCACAGCTACATAGGTATTCGAGACAGTTATGTTTCATTTTACAAATTTACGGTAAATAATATCAATCATGCCAATCCCGCTTGTCCAATGACTTGCTCAATTTCATCTCATTAGTGGGCAGTAGTTCAAGGCTTGGCTACTCCATCCTAGCCCAAGATACAACGGTGATTAGCATGTGAAATGTATAAAGTAGGGATCTACAATTGGACGGGTAAAACTTGGGTGTTTCCTAACGCTACTTGCTACAAGAAATTTTATGATAAAATAAAATGAAATAATATTAAGTAAAGTCTAAAGAACAAAGTTCCGGAAGAGTAATCATGGCTAATGCTGGACAGATGGTTAATTAGTGTGTGCTTATTTTAACCTAGAATTCTGTTTGGCCCTCTTTACCAAGCTCTGAAGGGTGTAGCAATAGCTCCAGGTTTGCGTGCATAGGATAATTGATTTTAGATGTAAAATGGGGAACAATTTTTTTGATGATATAAAATCGACAAAAGGAAAAGCTTTGCTATTTAGTAAAGTAAACAAATAAGATAGTATTTATTCTTGATTGTAGAAGTATGTTATGATAAACATTAAATGATATTAGGGTACATACATCTTTATCTTTATATGCTTATTTTTCTTTAGATAAGTTTGCTTTTTAAAAATATGCTTGATTGCTATATCATAAAGGGTGATTGTTGGTGCTATGGGATGACCTCTCCCCGTCAACAATTACATGATTTGTGGTTGAGTTCTAGGATCTCGTCGGGTTAATGGTTTATCTTGACTTTGGAATGAGTAAACCCCACCTTCACCCAAACATCACCTTTGGTAGTACTAGTAGGGATCATTTCTCAATCCAAGTATTATAGGCAACATCTTTGGGTCATAGGCCTACGTCAACAAGCAACATAGGTCAATCTAGGCCCAATCCAAGAAATCCACCATGATCAATCGGTGCCTTCTAGGGTGCACCAACAGCAAAACTGGTGCACCATTGCTCCTGTTTGACTGAGCAACCTGGACCAATAATATTACCAGATTTACTCATTTATTATTATTTTTTTATCCGGTCAAACAAAATGTATTGAGTATTTGCGACCCGTATGTATTTGTGAAAAGTTCTTTGTAAATGCAACACTCATACAAAAATAATTCCAGCTTGATACAAAAATAATTCCATCTTTTCAAGCTGTGTGTTCATTCCTAACACCCAAATTGTTGATTCCCCTCTCAACTTTCCATGGCATCAGAGCTCAATACTTACTCTTCCATACTTTCGCGAGCTTAACACCGACGATTGGTCCCTTCTCATCCCTGTGCTCGCAATCTGAACACGCATGAAGCATTTCAGATTCAATTTGCGACATATTTTGAACGTAAAAATTACATCTTTTTTATCCTGAATCGTCACATAACTATCCCCATCAAAAACTATTATAAAATGTTCCGAAATGCCCAAGAAAACGACCAAAAATGATCTAGGGTCACGCGGACCCGTTTGTTTGCGTTCTAGGTCTTTTTGACCCGACTAGAGGTTGGGGGTGAGCCAAAAGTTGCTACTTTTTTAACCTTCAAAATGTTTGAAATGATATCCATTGACACATCTATGACTAGTGGTGCGCTGGTTTGCATGCGTTGATCCATTTAAATTGGGGTGGGTTGGATCCTCAACCACTCCCAATTTATTTTGGTTTTTAAATTCTTTTACTATTTTGTTAAAATAAATCGTAACTAAAAAATGTCAAGCGGGGCCTTCGTGGGAATCGAACCAACTACCTAAGTGTTGGTGAAACAACTATTTACCACTGGACCAATGTCGATAACAAATCAAGAATGTTCTCTATATACAATTTAAATCAACCAAATAGTTAATATTACAATCCACAACACAGAATGGCCCAACACCAACGACCCAAAATCGTTTATAACCATTGTCTACCCTACCCGACCATAAGACCCAGGTTCTGTAAATTGAAGCTTCCATGGCCGAACAATCAAGAAACACAAAACCATGACAAACCAGTGAAGAATCCATCGTTGTGACTACTACTATAGCTTATTCGACCAAGACAACATCTTCCCTACTTGTACAGGCCAAGGGTACACCATGTCATCACATTCGACGTCTGAATCGAGAGGGGGATAATGAACCAATACGAAACCTCCGTCGAGAAACTCCCATAGATTCAGACGACCACAAAAATTTCGTCTCTTAACTGAATCCTCTGTACATTATTTAGTTGTAAAAAAATATATATATAAAGAAATATGGTACAAAAACAAGTATTATACTAAGTTGACTACTTTTGCTGATGTGTCAAGTAAGAACACCTCATTGGGTGGTCAATATGGAGCAAGGTTGCGCCAGCAAAAGTGTCGGTGCAACTTAGACGAAACCCGATCAACTAGCCTACATAGACTTACCGCCCTACCTTTGCAAATAACAACCTTGGACAAGATCATTGTAGCAGTGCTCCCCCTTAAATGCAAGTGGTTAAGTCGAAATGGACAAGTCATGACAAATACTTTTCTTAGGGATAAAAGTAATCGGAACCCTAAGAAGTATCTTCATCTCACCTGTTACTCTTCATTGTTATCCCTTCTTTACTTGTATCCTAAATTGAGCATGAAGTGTCTTTGCAGGTGCTCCACCTACCTTTGTCTCGTTAGCAGCATACCAACAAAAAATATAACATGACACGACCAGACTAGGAAAGAACACCAAGAATCAATGCCACATCATCCTTTGTGGCTCTGAATTTTTATTATTTTTTGTACAATCTAAATCAAATACTAAAGTTTAAGAGTTACACATCTAAAAGTATTTTTCTATTATCACTATGCAAAAACAAAAAAATCTAAGTTCTGTCCATGCAGAATTGCCCAAGACTCAACGTAGCATGCATATTATTTACATGGAAGAGTCGAGACCCAAATATGGGCCTACACCACACTCATGTAATAGGTGCCTTATAACATGAGGGATCAAGTAAGTCCCTCATTGTGAGGGAGCAAACATAAGCCCTTAGATTTATTATTAAAATAATTGAATGGCTCATATCACTTACTTGAACCTGATAATATAAGTTTCATTTATATTTGCTTAATGCTCCCTGATATTTAATTTAATAAAATTATAAATTGCAATTAAATCCTTAATGGATCCAAAGTTCATGTCACTCAAGTTTTTCTCTACTTTCGATCTCCTTTTTATTTTGTAATGGTTGTGGTAGTTACTATGGTGGAGCAACGACGTTGTTTGGCAGAGACCATAGATTCGCCGCACATGTGCTTCGGGTTGCAACAACGCCAGACACCCGATCTGGTGAAGCAGCGCCTCCGCAATTGAGAGGTTGTTCTTGTTAACCGCTTCAGCGCAAGCGAGAAGGGTGTAACGAGTATGATTCTGTTTTCTTGTGAGTCATCCAGGACGATTGGGTGAGTTGAAGAGGAAATGGTTACAGAAGAATTCGCATTTGGTTTCAACCGTTTGGAGGAAGATTGTGGGATATAAGTGTGTCAGTTGTGCAACCAACCCCAATAAGTTACCCCTCCATGATAATGGAAAAATTCTCCCTCCACTGACTGCCATGGAAGAACCTTTGGTAGGGATGAGTATTCACTTTGCGGATGGGGACGTCACTTGTAACACCATAGTTTATTTTAAGACTCATTAACTTAATAAAATGAGGGTTTTTAAAAATATTTTCGAAATAACCTCTTTAAAATGGACCATTTGAACGACGTCAAAATAAAACCTGATAAACAGTTGATAAGTTTAAAACTTCTTCAAATAAAAACTTGATCACTGGTGTTACATCAATTGGCAGGATAAAATATAATAACATTTTCAAAAATACTTTAAACATAAACAACTCTACAAATATAACAACAACATATATTACACACGACATCGAAGCTCCAAGTTTTCATAATTTTCTTCTGTCACCTTCTCAACATCTTTCAATCATTTCTCATCTCCTTTACACTTCTCGGATGACACTATCGTTGCCAACAAGGAACGAAGAAGAAAAGAAATACAAACAGAGGAGGCAAGATGCTACAATAGGCTAGCAATGTAGATATAGGCATGCATGTAAACAAACAAGCATTCAAGTGGATATATGTGTGTGTGTCTGTGTGTGTGTGTGTGTGTGTGTGTGTGTGTGTGTGTGTGTGTGTGTGTGTGTCAAGGGATACATTTATAAAATATGTATAATATGTATATAGTTTCAGAAAAATGGTCGAGACTCGAATGCATGCCTAGGACTAGACCTAACTCTGCTCCATGGAGATAATTGTTGTCATATGTTCTGTCGAGATAGCATTCAGGTAATATTTGTAAACAACTCGATGCACAAACCCACGATAGGAGTACTCTAAAGGCCATCTCCTCGGCACTTTCACACGAGAGTACTTAACATATGAATAGTATATAGTTCAGTGGAGTTTCAAGATAGTCCTACTGTCCAGGTCTCCACCGGCACCAGTGCAGTTGTACACTGGACCATTGGCAGGATCCACGCCTGACTATCCCCAAGGTCTCCGTGGCCCCCACATAACCCCCTAATATCCTATCAATAAGTGTCTATGCCTCCAGAACGACAACAACTATGATTAGGTTGGAATGTTGTCCGAGGATAAACAAAGCAGGAAATAAAAGTTCCAAAGTATCGATATCAATATAAAAACAATTAATGATAAGAGTTGGCTCGAATGGACCATTGGCCAAAATTATCCTTTTTAACTCAACTTCGTATAATAAAATATTTTCGAGCCCGAGACTTAACAAAACGTAAATAAGGATAAACCTTAAGATTGAATTCAAAGATTCAATAAATAAGAATTGATACCAACTAATAATAGCATTCCAACACCTCTCGAATCTAAGTTCAGAAACAAATGCAATTCAACAAGTCCCTAAGCGACTTAACGATTATACTTGATAGGCTTACACTTAGAGCCTAATTATAACGAAATCGAATTGACGCTTAACGTCCGAAAGTCAAGAGAAAGGAAGGCTCTCGAATTCAAACCTTATCCAAAAATTCGCAAGGGAACCCGCGTCATAAAAAAAGATAATTAGTAATTATATACTATAAACAAAATATTTCAAAATACTAATTTATCATCACCAAACATCTCCAACTCATATTACCCTTTGTAACATGACTTTTAACACTTATATAATCCTCAAATACTCAACAAGATCTCCTACTCATATACCGCAACATTAAACTCATTCATTTCTCCTTAATACGTTCTAAAGTCCATTCACAACAACTCATAATCCTAGACTTTTTATCAAATACGAAATTTGAACAAAATCATAGCCTAATCGTATTTCCCCTCATCAAAATAAATATTTAACCGATTAATAAAACTAGTTTTCAAATAAACAAATATACATAATTATCGGGATGTTACTTCACTGACCAAAAACACGAATTTAACTTTACCAATAGGTTAAGTATATATAAAATACACTGATGATCATAGCTTCAATGCTAGTCTAGCAGTCCGCCATTACGTTACACATCAATAGGTCGCGGGTTCGACACCTGGTCTCCATTCTTGTTTTTATTTTTTTTAAAACGTGAAGTTGTAACTAAAAAAATGAAACTCGTTAGAAGCAAGGATCGAACTCGTGACACAACACGTTCTAACATAAGAACCAAGATTGAGAACCACTGTGCCAAAGAGGGCAGAAAGTCATTGATATACACTTATTTTTATTTGAAGTTAAATAAAATGGTAACGTTTGCCTGTCATCTTCTACCTCCAGCCAGACCCATTTTGTAGATAATGGAAGTTAATGGAGTCCCTTTCCATCGCGTTAGCATTGCCCATCGTAAACCATCGCGCCTTGTTCATTGCAATCAACCACCGTCCAACCATTCTCCCCCCTCTGTGTTCCTTTTGCTTCTTTGTGGTTGAACCGTTTTACTTTTCAAGAAGGGAAGGCAATCAGTGACCAAGTCCGAGTCCATGATTTCATCTCCTCCGATGGTAAGTTTCGACTTTTCTGATCAATGATTTTTTGGGTGGCCATTTTGTCTCCTCTTCACGATGGCGGCAATGACGGTTTGGGGAAGAAAATCAGCTTAGGGAGAGAGTAGCGAGAAAAAAGAATATGGACTTTACTGCAAATAAAAAATTAAAAAGGCTAACCTATAAAAAAGTAAATTTATAAATAAACCCCTAAAAAAACTTCTATAACCAGTCATTTCCCCTCCCTCGTAACGAGAGACTTACTTGGTCCCTCATATTAGAAGGCACCCATGTAACAACCCATTGTTTTTTAAACTTGTTAGAATCAACCCACCATTTTGAAACATCCACAATTGCCCACCTTCGAATTTGGCATTGAAAATGGTAAAGTGTATAATTTAAGGATTTTAAGCAAATAGAGTTATCCAAAAGGATGTGTCTAACCGACATGTGATTGATCCGAGTGGTAACAAGTTTGATGTATTAAACAAGTGGCCAGAGGTTTAAATTTCCTTAATGGAGATTAATTACTATTTACGATAATAGATACTTCATATCAATAACATGGTAAAAAAAAAGTGCATCTTTAGAGTAAATCCTTTCTTTTTTTTATTTTAAAGAGAAACTCATTTTCTACTTGCTAATGAGTGTAAATAACATTTCATACATATAGATTTCTATGATTTTATTGCTATAACACACTTGTTAGTAAAGCTCGTAATTTTTTTTTAAAAGATTAAATCTCAAAATTTGATATCAAGATTTAGGATGTAATTTGTGGAGAATTTCTTAGATGCTTCTTATATGTCATCCTAGTTGCAATATTAAAAACATTGTTAAAGTAAAATAATAATAATAATTCATATAGCTCAGATAGTGCACATTAAATATTACAAAGTAACAACTTTTCTCGTTTATAAAGCACATGAAAAATCCTTCGAAATTTTGAATACGTGGTTTTTTTTTAATCATGATATATGTACGAAATTTGTACCACTATTAATAGTGACTAATTTTTATAGAGGAATTTATTGGGCATATAAGATGTGTTCTCTCCCTCCAACCTAGATTTTCTCCATACACAAATACATGTCGTTTGATCATCCTCCATACATTTCACAAAGGGGGAAAATTTTGACAGAAATTAGCTAAAATTTATCAAAATTGAAAATCAATTGTTAAATAAATCAAAATAATATAGACTAGTAATTTATTCTAGATTCAACTCATTCTTGAAAAAAAAAATGATAAAAATTCAGAATACCTAATTTAATTTTTTTTTTATTACTATGTTGAAAAACAATTGTACCAGATACAACTAATGGTAATGCTTATAATAATATAATTAAATCCACTTTTATTTTTTATTTTTTATTTAAAGAAAATCCACTTTGATTTATTTTCCATTTTCTGGCACATTTTTCTCTTTATGTTCCAACCCAAATCCCCAACTACCATGTTTCAGCCAGAAAAAAACATCGACAGGTTCAGGCCTTTGGAGGGAATGGCTGTGTCCATGTTGCATGCCATATAAATTTTCGCTCCAGTTTCTCAGTTTCTTCAACTCTTCAATTTCCCATTACCCCCTTCTTTCAGCTTGATTCCAAATGGAAGCTTTGGCTTCTCTCAAGGCTCCCTTTCAGACCCTCCCATCCTTCTCCTCTACACCCAGAAGCCGGTTCCCTCCAACCCGGGTCTATATTTATACAAGAAACCCCTTTTTCACTTTCTCTGTTCGAGCCCAGGTGAAAATTTTGTCAAATTTTCAATCTTTTTGCAACCTTTTATTCTGTCTCTTTGTGAATTAACATGGGTCTCTATTATTTTTGCATATATTGATTTTCATTCTTATTTTCATCTTCTGGAGTTAGGGTTCAATTGGAGTGTAAGAATGCTAAATTTTATATTATGAGGAAGTTGGTTTGATCATGTGGTTTTTATGGATTGTGTGGTGTTTTGGTTATTTTGATTAGATGGAGTCTAGTGATGGTTCAGCTGCAATAGCTACATCTAGTGAATCTGTGGAAGATGTTCTCAAAGTTAAGGAATGGGAAGTGTCAATGTTCCATAATGAAGTTGCTGCTAGCCAGGGTATAAGAATAAGGAGAAGGCCACCGACAGGACCCCCTTTGCATTATGTAGGACCCTTTGAATTCCGGTTGCAGAATGAGGGCAATACACCCCGTAACATCTTGGAAGAGATTGTGTGGAACAAGGACACAGAAGTTGCAAAAGTACTGTGATTGATTTGCTTTGAGCTTTATTTTTCTTAATGTATTGTTTTTGATGAAATAGACTGCCTGTAATACTGGAAACTTTTTTATTATTATTTTCAGAGTAAAGAAAGAAGGCCCATCGGTGTGCTGAGGAAAGCCCTTGAAAATGCTCCACCTGCTAGGGATTTCATTGGTGCTCTAAGGGCAGCCAATGAACGAACTGGATTGCCAGGACTGATAGCTGAAGTGAAGAAGGCTTCCCCAAGTAGAGGTGTCTTGAGAGAAGACTTCGATCCGGTAAGTCTGTCGTGTTTTCCACTATCATTTTTATGGCTAGAATTTTTATGTTTCTACTTTATTTGTAACATTCTGGAGTTGTTTTTTATTCCATGTGTGAAATATTTGAGCCAGCTTCAACTGGCTGGCACCCCACTGCATCTTGTAGGTTATACTATTCTACTATCTATTTTTGATTTGGCTTCCCAATTGTTACAGCATAGGTGATGATCTGAGTCATGTTGGTAGAGATAGGTCTTAAATTATTTCATGCTACTATGTATCAGTTTCTTCTTTTTAGCATCCTAGGCTTTTTGCTTCCCTCTTAACTTCAATTATTTCTCTCCCTTGCTTGGCGATGCCCATCAAAATAAATTCCTTCTCCCCACATGTGCGCTCGAAGTTTGCTTTTATTACTATTGCATTTATGAAGTCAATTCTGCTGTTTTTAAATTTTATCTGCTTCCATTTAGCCCAGTTAAATGTAGATACAAACTTACCTAAGTGTGATTGAATATTTTGTTGTATATCACATGACCAAGATAAACATCAACCAAATAAATACCAATTACTATAACATTGTCTCTGTAAAATATGTGATACCTGTTTTTGGATAGCTTATTTGTTTCTTAATAACTAGTCTAAGTTCATGGTTTGGGAAGAAAAACTGCTTCAAAATAAGGACCTGTTCTGAATTTATTGTATCAGGAAGATGTCACGTTTTCTCATTAAGTTGAGTATTTTGGTCTCCTGGTATTTTTGTATCACTTCACCTAGCATGTGATCTTCAAGCAATTTCTCAAACACTGTTGTTAGCCTGTATTTCTTCTCTTCATGTTTTATGCCACTATTTTAGGTGTTGTCTGTGATAGGTTGAAATTGCTCAAGCTTACGAGAAAGGCGGAGCAGCATGTCTAAGTGTTTTGACAGATGAAAAGTATTTCAAGGTAAACCAACTAACTTGGAACTTACTAGAAGCTCCTTACAACTTGAGTGCTGCTAGGTAACATTTGGTTGGTCGAGAAGTTGTTAATATTGCATGTAAATGATAACTAACTCAATCTTGATTTTCTAAATCCAGGGAAGCTTTGAAAACCTCGAGGCAATAAGAAAGGCTGGAGTAAAGGTTTGCTTCTTGAATTGTGTTAATCCATGATATAGAGTTTATTCTACGCTTTAATGCTTTATGTAGTCCATGTTGATGACTATAGAAAAAATATGCAGTGCCCTTTATTGTGCAAAGAATTCATCATAGATGCATGGCAACTCTACTATGCTCGAACTAAAGGTGCAGATGCAGTCCTTCTAATAGCTGCTGTTTTACCTGATCTTGACATCAAATACATGGTTAAGATATGCAAGTTACTTGGACTGACTGCACTTGTTGAGGTAAGGTTTGTGCTTCTTTATTTGTTTCCTAAATTTGATGTGTCATCCAACATTAATGAAACTTATCTTAAGCTTAATGATATCTGATGTTTAATATGAATTTATTCCAGGAGCCAAGCTTTGAGCTTATCCCGTCTTTTGTAAAACTTGGTCCTAAAGTGGGCTAATTTGAGTTTTGAATGTTGTATATATAAACAACGAGCTCCTTAATGTAATGATTCTGTGCTTGAAAGCAAGACTGCAAGAATTGGTGTATAAGATTTACCATTATAGACCAACTAAACTTAAGCTGGAACCTGACCTAAATCAAATTAGCTTTAGTTGAAACCTTGAGTTGTTATGAATGACTTAATGATTGTGATACCTGCACTGTATCCAGAACTTATATTAAGATACAAAAGTGATCGATATAATTTGGTTAGATCCCTCAATCTGCTTGGCATGTTCTTATTCGTGCTTAAATCCTCTAAGTCTACTTTTGCGGAATCTTTTATTCATGATTCATGAAGGCCAAGTCAGAAGAAATTTATTTATTGACATTTTATGTTGTTTTCTCCTAGGTGCATGATGAGAGAGAATTTGATCGTGTTCTTGGAATAGAGGGGATTGAGCTCATTGGCATCAATAATCGTAATCTTGGTATGCCATATCCTCCCCCAAAAAAAAAAAAACCACACACATTTTTTTTTTAATGAAACGGAATTTTTTTTCCGTGGCTTGTATTCGAATTAGGATTAATAATTAGCAAATTATGCGAATTGGCTTTTACTTAGCACTTTAAAGTACCCTTTTGATGTTTGATATGCTTATTTGCCAGAACCCCCTATCGGTTGTGTTTTTGGTTTCTACAGTTGCTTTTGTCTTCTGAATATTTTTCCAGTTCAGTTATTTCATCTTCTCTGTCTTTCATTAACTTGGGTCTTGGATAGATTATCTGTCTCTGAGATTCTTTTGTTACCTATTGCAACTATCTTGTAAAACTTTAAAAACTTTGGATAATGCATTTATTTTTATCTATATATACTGCACGCTTCTCCTGGCAACCTGTGTTTCTGTGACTTTTCTGCTTCTATCAGGTTATGTCATTCAGGGTTTCCATAAGCCCATGAATGCAAAATTTCTTGAGGGCATGACTCATCAGTTGTAGCTTTTGTTTTTTGGGCCTGCAGAAACATTTGAGTTGGATATCAGCATCACAAAGAAGCTTCTTGAAGGAGAGCGAGGCAAAATAATCCGTGACAAAGACATAATTGTAAGTAGCCTTTCCCTTATATATTCAGAGTTATTTTTAAAGAAATGTTATTTTATTATGATATCCTGCTAATGATTATACGGTTTGTTTAGGTTGTTGGGGAATCTGGTCTGTTCACTCCTGATGATATTACCTATGTACAAGAAGCAGGGGTTAAAGCTGTAAGTACTGGGAATTTCATTTCTATACTGTAAAACTAAAACCTGATTATACACCTTCAAAATGATAATTGACATACTTTCCTTCTTCCTAAATCCATACAGAAGCCTCAGTGACTACCCTAAATCCCTTATACTTAGGTCAGCTACATGGAATGTGATACAACCATGATGCTCTAATGGGTCAAGTTTGAATGACCTAATTAATACTCCCTCCTGTCTCTATTATAAGCAAAAAAGTCCCAAAGTTTTTGGTCCAATATATAAGCAAATTTTGTTTTCCAATTACTCATTTAATGATATTATTCCCAAAATACCCTTCATTTAATACAAATTCCAATGACTCATTGAAGATTGAAGTTTTAGATGAAGGGTAATTTATGTAACAAACCTAAATTTTTTACAAGATTCAATGAGATTAACTAACCACCTTAATATGTGTATTTTATTTAATTTTTGTTTATAATAGAGACCGGAGGGAGTACACAGGAAACATGGAAACAAAAATTTAGTGTGATCAGCCAAAATACTCGTCTACTACCAAATCCTTTGCAATCATGTTATTTGTTGCACCTTCTTTGGTCATAAATTGAGCAATACAGGAATTAAACTTCACTAACCCATGTGTTAGCCAATAACTGTGTCATATAATGTGCATGTATAAATACAAAGGATTACTCTAGTACCCATATATTTTTAATTTCAGAAGGTAATGTACCTAGAGTGATTTGTCAAACATATAGCTATATCTAATGAATATTTCAAACATTAATCATCAGCAATCAATAAATGTTTGACAACTCATCCCGATTACGTACTACCCTTATATAGGTATGATGACAACTCTCAATAATCATACCATTTTATTTTTCCGCAGGTTTTGGTTGGAGAGTCTATTGTAAAACAAAGTGATCCTGGGAAGGGGATCAGCAATCTCTTTGGCAAGGATATCTCTCAGAGTTGAAGTTAGCAATGTTTCTCGACATGTAATGCATTTCAAATAACAGATTTTGACAGAGTTCTTGATATGCTGCCTCTTACCTTTGCATGTTCTAAATCCTCTTCTTATGAGAGAAATGGTATCAGCAGCAAACATGCACCAAAATAAATTATGCATGTTTAAAGATTCTTTCTATATCAAAAAAAGAAAAAGATTCTTTTCAACTTAATTATATTATTTTGCGATACATGGATTGATTGGAGATAAGTTTTGTGTACTTTAACTTTATATTGAATTTCTGAGTTCTCATTCACAGTTACACATAACATGCTTTGTCTACTCGATGGTCCTCTTCTTGTTGTTCCCTAACATTCTAATAGTTATGTTATAATAAACTAATTATACTAAGTTTTACTATAGTTAAATTCACACGTTACGTTGTGAGGTGTGGTTCTTCTAGGATCCTTGCAACACGGGCTGAAGAACTAGCGCATACCTGACCCTGATCAGATCAGTCAAGTGCGGAACATTAGATGTGGACTCATTTGGATCATTTAGTAAAAAGTAAAGTTGCAATGGAACTAAAATGTTATTCAATGGCTAAGTGGCTAACATAGGAATTTATAACATATTTGGGAGGATAAAATCTGTGTAATGTGATAATTACATATTAACATAACAACTTTATGTTGTAAACTTGAATTTTGAATAAACGTTTATCATACCCCATAAAGAGATATGAACTTAAAAACTGTAATATATTTATAAAAAATTGAAAAAGTTGTGTAACAAGATTTTCATAACATGTAGCTTTTCTAAAGAAAAGCTAAAATACTAGTAAAAGGGGGGTAAAAGAAACATTAAACATTTTTCTTTTGAGGTACTAAGAAGTTTAGGGCAGTCTGATTTCAAGATCAATGCATTGCATATCACAAGCCTCATGGTAAGGTAAGTTCCCGTCGTTGCACAAGTCTTAAGAGCGAAAACTTACAATAATATTATAAATAAGTTACCAATAAAAGACCACAATCAAATCAAGACTTCTTGTGATCCTGTTCAAGCTTCGCGCTATTGAAAATAAGTAAATAACTACTCAAAAAGTATATTTTTCTAAAGCTCGCCTACACGATTTTCATAATACGCAAATCCTTTTTTCTTTTTCTTTTTTTATGTCTAACAAAATAAATAAATTTCTGCCACATATTTCTATATAAATTATAAAGATTCATAGAAAAATAAACTAAGATTGAAAAAGTGAATCGACAAAAACTAGCTTCTCAGTATCTGATTCCTTTGGCAACCTCAAAAAAATGAGCAACATTTTCCTCAGGCGTTCCTACTACAATGCCATGACCAAGATTCAAGATATGTTTCCCTCTACCTGCTTTTCTCACAGTATCGTTTATTCGATCAGTGATGAACTCTTTTGAACCGAAAAGAACACCAGGATCCACGTTACCCTGGACTGTTATGTTCGGTCCTAACCGCTTCCTACCGTCAGCCATATCAACCGTCCAATCCAAACTAACTACATCCACACCTGTCAAAGCTAGCCTCTCAAGCAATCCCCCTGAGCCACTTGCATAGAGGATTAAAGGGAGTTGGGGATGTGTTTTCTTCACAGTATCTACAATCTGCTTCAAGTAAGGCAAACTGAATTCTTCAAAATCCACAGGACTAAGCTCTGTTGCCCATGAGTCAAAGATTTGAACAGCTTGAGCTCCATTGTCAGCTTGGTATTGAATGTATCTTGCCATTGACGTCGTAAATTTCTGTAGTAATGAGTGGAGAACCTGTGGATGAAACACGGTTCAATAAAAATAAGTGTGTTTATAAAGGAAATGATGACAGTTCAATAAAAGACAGACTTTTCAAGCAAAACTAATCATTTACAAGCATTAGTGAGATAGTATAATAGAGAAGTTTCAATAATCTCACTATCTTACATAAATATTCAATATTAGATTAAATAAGAAAAGGGTCAAGCGTTAGTCAAGCCATCACAATTCACGAGAGCTGAAAACTAAAATCCTAACAAGGTAACCATCGATATGCCAACAGGAATTCAGGTTTACCTTGGATTCAGAGAAAGCCAATCTCTTAATTTTTGAGAAGTGTTTTGATGAACCACCTTCAACCACATATGATGCCAAGGTGAATGGAGCCCCAACAAAACCAAGGACTGCTGCTTTATTATCCACCTGCAATCAATACTACAGCTTTTATATTTTGAAAGACAATAAGACATAAAGGAATTATGCATTAATTCAGATATCCAGTAACAATAAAGAAACAACTATTTAATACCATCACCATACAGATCAACTCATATTATCTTAATAGCCACATGGGGGATGGATGGTTTGGGAAAATAAGTTGATCTGCAACACATTCACTCAGGTAACACATAAAAGAAGCCTTCAATCACTTTTTCCATGTCATTACAACCCTCCACCTATATACACAGCCAGTGGCCATCGACAAAATGCAGGGGGTGCCTTTTTATTTAAATAAACAAATAATTTCATGTCATGTGGCACTTGACCATACTGAAAGGCTATTGCTGTAAAAGGAATTTGGTGTGAAATGAACAAAAGCAGATATAGAAAGGTGGAAATTGCAAGGGACATAGGGCTAGTCAGACCTCTTTCCTCAAAATTGTCAGTGCTTCACCAACATATGGAACTGAATCTTCAGGAACAAACTCTTGCACTTCATCGACCTGGGCAGCTGTGCGAATAGGATCAAATATGATAGGACCCTTACCCTTCACAATATCAAAGGGTATATTCATTCCAGAAAGTGGGGTAAGGATGTCTGAGAATAAAATCACCTGTCAATAAATTAATACCAAAATGAGAATGAAATTAGACCCATAACACAAAAAGTAGGCAGACAAAAATGTCCCGCAATGGCATAAATATGTAGATAGTGCTAGAGAGTTGCCTTACTCCATCAGGCTTGAAAACATTCCATGGTTGCAATGAGATTTCTACTACAAGATCAACATTTTCAGATCTCTCACGAAACGAAGGGTATTTCTCACAGATGACTTGGTAACTCTGGTTAATAAAGGTTAGCAAATTAGATCTATTTTCAGTAAAGAAAAAACACATCCTATCAAAGTGACAAAATGCAGATGACAGCCAATAATAACTTTGCGAGCGACAAGAATCCGAAAACAAGAATAACTTTGCAAAGCATGTGCTTGATGATGTTAACAGGCATGAAACAATTAACTACATTGATGCAAAATTTACTCTTGAATGCAATCTTGACATTTAAATTTACAACTGACAAAGAACAAAAGAGAAGCAACCAGAGTGCTGAGTAAAACTGGGAAATGCAAATTCAGTTTCTTTTTCACAAAGCAACAGAATCCCAATACAGTTGTGAAATGAATAAACCCTTAAGTGTGAACTGAAGAATGCATAAACGTGCCTTCATGTACCTCCCAGCTTGCCTCATGAGCCAAACTGGGGGTCTCTCAATATCTACGCCACGAACTGCGTTAAGCAAAAGTGGTTCAGCAGAAGCAACTGTGCTCTTTGCTTCAGCAACTGTCAATTTCCACAATTCAATTCAGATACTGAATCACATAAATAAATAAATAAATAAACCCCTAATTGGGTGGGAATTAAGAAAAGAAAAAGGAAAAGAATACCTCCAATGGAACAAGTAATTGGGTGCTTAGATTTGGAGGGAAAATTGAAACATGATCTTGCGGGAGCATTGGTGAAGGGTATGATGGAGCTGAAGCTGGACATGTTAGTTTCTTGGAGCTGCTTTCCCTCTCCTTCTCCCTCGCTCCAAATGGAAGTAAAGGAAAGGAAGATAAGGGGGGAATCACCAACCTAATCTCTCTAGCCATGTCAGCAATACCACCATGGAAATTACAAAACTTGTCTCCGCTCTAATTCTTTCTTTTTTAAAAAATAAATAACTAATAATAATTTCAATGTTTTATTTTTACATCCTCATTTTTCAATTAAGGAACTAATTGAATGTACTCTTTATTTAATATATATATATATATATTTATTGAATGCACTCTTTTTGTGTAAGTATTTTTGAATATAGTTAACCAATTAAAATTATCAATTACATTCTTTTTCTTTTACTTTCTTTTTCAATAATGAACCAAACAAAAAATACTACTTTTTATTTTTATCCCCTTTCTCTCTTTTTTTCCTTTGCTTTAGGATCAAAACAAATAGACATCAAGGATTTGAATGTGTAATTTTATTTTAAAGGCTCCGATAGTATCATGAAGAAAAATGCTTTAAAGGATGTGGGAATTTAAATCATATGGTTACATTTTATTAATCATTCATCTAATTAATGTTTATATGTGTGGTTTCTGAATTTGTTTTTCTCATCATTACATTGGCTACCCAATTTGTAAAATCTCGCTAGCGACAGTAGAGATGAGAGGATCGAGGAGAGACAGAATTCGATAATTAAATTATATACATGATTAAAATTAAAAGTTAGTCAATAATCATATAATTATTTATAAAAAAAATCACATGACTTTATATCTTAATCTTTACTAATACAAGATCCAATAATTAAAATTCACCCATCTCACCTCTCATACTAACAAATTTCTTTCACCTATATATTTATATTGATGAAAGCAAGGGGCTAAGGCCCAAAAACAACAAACACGATTAGCTCCTCATCTGATTATAGAACGCGGATCTTCTATCTCCTCCCCGTGTGCCATTCCTTGTCACGCCAGTAAGAAGATACCACGTGTATTAATGAAAAAACCATCTTAGCTTTTTCTCTGGAGTTTGGACGCAAACTGCACTTTTACAAAAGGTAAAAATGTTTAAATATTATAGATATCTTGTGATAAAAAAATTATTTATGTGTCTGAGTAAATAAAAGACTAAGGCAACAAAACAAGGTAACAAAGGAAGCTCCAAGGATCATTAAACCAAAGGCAGCTCCAGCATAAACATTCACAATCTCAATTTAGCTCCTAATGTCCCTTCTATCTCTATTTCTTTTTTATTTTATCAAAAGTTTTATTATTTTTTAGAGAACACTTTATCACTCATAAATAAAACAATGATCAATAACTCGTGGACAGCAATGTGAGGTTGCAGACAATAATTTAAAAAGAACTGAAAATGGCACAAATTTATCATGTTCTGTTAATATTTCAATTTTAAACATGTTGAAAGTCCCAATGTGGTTAAAATTGATCAAACAGAGAAAAATCATAACATTTTTTTTGCTCAAACGGTTTGAGTCAAACCCATCATAAAAGCAGATA
The DNA here is from genome assembly GCA_030762895.1 of Sophora flavescens. NCBI lineage: Eukaryota > Viridiplantae > Streptophyta > Magnoliopsida > Fabales > Fabaceae > Sophora > Sophora flavescens. The sequence goes on along the minus strand of CM061065.1, from coordinate 204,919,740 downwards.
CCCTAAACCAACACGATGGATCATCAATTGTCCAAAGACATGTCAGATACATGCAATCTTTTAGGTCACACTTTCACTGACCCTTTTGCGGTTCAGTAATTAATGTTACATATGAAGAACTGACTCCAGAACACAAGAATACAATTCTACTAGTTTCTCTACTTGTACATGCATGCACATCATCTTACACACACAACCGTCCCACATAAAGTAGAACCAACACTAGTTAACACTCAGTTGGCGGCAATAGTTGGCTGAAATTCCTCCCCTGATTGTTTCATTGAAGCCAATTCTGGTGCAATGTCAGCACAAAAGTTGTTCTCAGCCACTTTTGTTGTTGATTAGGTATGATATGGAGCTTTGCTCCCCAGCCTGTCTCGCCTCTTCTCCAGAAAATCCTTTGAAGTGAATGTCTCCGAAAGAATTACATAAAGGTCATATAAAGGAAATGGATACCAAGCTCATCTGTATTAAAGATACCCATTTCAAAGTAAACAAGATTAAATTAAAAGAGTAAGAAAGAATGCAGCAAACATCTCTAATGGTCATCGTGATGCAGCAAACATCTGTAAAGCATATACGTACAAGAACCAGTATCCTCTGTGGTCTTAGCAGACACATGGCTTTGCTCTTCCAATTGCTGCATTTCCAATCCTTCAACAGAATGTGGTGGTGCATGGTCATGAGATTGGCAGCAGCTCAGACAAGGACAAAAGGGATATATATATATTACGTAGACATAATAATAATAATAATAAAAATAAAAAATTTGTATATACAATAATTAAACAAAGTAATCAATAGAAAACAAAAAACAAAGTAATCAATACCATCTGCATTAAAACTTTCACTCTGCAAACAAATTTCCAAAGCACCATAGCAATCAAATTGTGTCTTTTATGATCAATAATTGTTCTCCATAATATTTTTATCGCTTATCGATTTAATTTATTTAGCGACCTATTTTTATGAGCACTAAAACCTTTTTTTTAATGTCTAAAACAGTATACTCCAAGAAGAGAACATGTGATCAAGGTCGCAAAATTGGAGGTAAAAAATGAAATAGAAAATATGCAATCATATTATAACAATTTCATTTTACCCTCAAATAATTAACCTACAAAGTATTTAGTTACAAGACAATTTGAAGAGGGCGAGAAAAAAGAATAAGAAGGAAAACAAATTAGAAAATAATGTCTACTTAGACTTTGTTTGGGAGTCAGGAGTAGAAGGGTTTGAGGACGGAGGGGGAAAGGGATTGGGAAGGAAAAATAATTCTCCAACATCTTCTCCTAGTTTATTTTTTTAGTTCTTTGAATTAGAGGATTTTGATTCTAAGGGATTTGGAGGGTTATAATCTTCCCTTTTGTGTCCATTCCTTCTCAAACCCTTTGGGTTCCTTTCACTCCCAACTCCCAAACACACCCTTAGTTTTCTTTTCAAAGGAGCATTCCCTACATCTGCTCCTGCGGATCCATAATTGTATTGTCAGCAAATAGTCTTCGCAAGTTGATCACAGAAAGTTCACTAAAGCCATCAAAAACAATATCAGCTTGCTCCAAATCATACCTGCAGGCATATATGCATGCATGACTAACATGTTCATGATTCATGAATCATGATATTCATTCATATTAATTGCCCTACTTATACAAAAACATGCATGCATCAAATTGTACATATATGCATGCATGACTGTTGATTTTTGAGAAGAAATATAAGGGAACTAACTAATATTGCTGCAACAGAAGAATACTTTTTATTGAATAACACTTGTGCTTAAATACATTTAAAAATAACTGAACTAGAAGTCAAGTCCATAATTTTAGGAACCACTAAACCACTACTACAGTTACTAAAAGATAAAACAGAAACTAGTTTATCCACTAACAGCATAACAAATTTAATCTTGACTTATTCAAACTGAAACAACTTTGAAAGCATCCAAAGGCACGTTCTCAACACTCCTCCTTGCCTTGGAGGCTGCAAACTCCTAGCTTCTTCCTTAGAAATTCGAACCTGCTGAGTGGAAAAGACTTGGTAAACATATCAGCAGCTTGGTCTTCTGTTTTACAATAAACCAGACTTGCATCACCATTTTCTTGCACTTCTCTTAAATAAAATAGCTTGACATTAAGTGCTTGGTCTTCCCATGAAAAACAGGATTAAGTGATATTGAAATTGTTGCTTGATTATCAACAAAAACTGTTGTGCTTTGATGTTGCTTCAGACCCAAATATGCCAGGATATTTCTTAACCAGATAGCTTGATTAACAGCTGCTACAGCTGCAACAAACTCAGCTTCAACTGTTGATTGAGCTACAATCTCTTGCTTTTTGGAACACCAAGAGAAAACACCTGAACCCATACTGAAACAGTACCCTGAAGTACTCTTCATATCATCCAAGCTACCTGCCCAATCACTGTCAGAAAAACCAAATAATTTGAAGTCTTGTACCTTACAATACTTGACTCCATAATTGATAGTTCCTTTAATGTATCTTACAACTCTCTTTGCTGCCTTCAAATGCAGTTCACTAGGGCAATGCATGAATCTTGACAGCAAGCTAACTGGAAATAAAATGTCAGGTCTTGTAGCTGTAAGATACATTAGACACCCAATCAGGCTTCTGAAATGAGCTTCATCAACTTTATCAGCTCCATCATCTTTGATGAACTTCTCCTTCTGATTCATAGGAGTGTTCATTGTTTTGCATTCATCTAGCTTGAATTTTTTGAGGATCTCCTTTGCATATTTTTTTTTGACAAATAAAAATCTCATTCTTTTTTTGAGTGATCTCCATGCCCAGAAAATAAGTCATAAGACCAAGATCAGTCATTTCAAAGACATCCTTCATTTCTTGCTTGAATTCATCAATTAGTGCTAGGTTGCTTCCTGTCACCAAAAGATCATCAACATACAAAGAAATAATCAAAATATCTGCACCAGCATGCTTGATATAAAGTGTAACTTCAGATAGGCTCTTTTGAAAGCCCAAGCACAGCAAATGATCATTAATTCTGCTGTACCACACTCTAGGGGCTTGCTTCAAGCCGTATAAAGCCTTTTTCAGTAAATATACTTTATTTTCTTGGCCTTTGATCACAAAACCTTATGGTTGCTCAACATAAATTTCCTCCTGCAAAAATCCATTAAGAAATGCTGATTTAACATCCATATGAAACACTTGCCACCCTTTTTGTGCAACAATGGCAAGTAGCAGCCTTATTGTGTCATGTCTTGCTACTGGAGCAAAAGTATCTGCATAATCAACTCCAAATATTTGAGAGTAGCCCTTCACAACAAGCCTTGCTTTGTGCTTATTTATAGAGCCATTTGGATTTAATTTTGTACGAAACACCCATTTCACCCATATGACATTTCTATCATGAGGTCTTGGAACCAGCTCCCAAGTTTGATTTTTCTTTATCATAGACAGCTCCTCCTGCATTGCAGCAAACCACTTCTGGTCCATAGCAGCTTCTTCAAAACTGGCAGGTTCACATATAGCTATATTGCACACCATTACTTTGCTTCTTTGGTAGATGTCAGCAAGTGACCTTGTGCCTTGAATGGGTGGATCATCTACAATATCTTCAAGCTCCGGTACTGCATTTTGATTCTTCTTATAATCATTCCAGCGCCATTTTTCATCTTCCATGAAGTGCACATCTCTGCTTATCATAATTTTTTCTGTTTGAGGCTGAAAAATCCTGTAAGCTTTTGAGATTGTGGTGTAGCCAATAAATATTCCAGCTTCTGCCCTTTTGTCAAGCTTATCACGCTTAACCTGAGGTACATGTGAGTAGCACAAGCAACCAAATATTTTTAAAAAATTCAGAGAAGGTTTAAAACCAAACCATGCCTCAAAAGGAGTTTGATTTTTCATATCTCGTGTAGGAAGTCTGTTCTGAATGAATACAGCTGTATTTGCAGCTTCAGCCCAGAACTTCTTTGGCAATTCCTTTTGATGAAGCATACACCTGGCCATCTCCATGATTGATCTATTTTTCCTTTCACTCACTCCATTTTGTTGAGGAGTATAAGGTGCAGTCAGTTGATGTTCAATCCCTGCTTCATCACAAATGTTTTGAAAGCGAGCGACTACATATTCTTTGTCATTATCCAGGCCTCAGAATTTGAATATGACAACTGCTTTGATTTTAACATGAGCTTTGAATTTCCAGAACACATCAGCTACTTCTGATTTGTATCTGAGAAAGTAAATCCAACACATTCTGGTTAGATCATCAATAAAAATAATATAATAAAGACTTCCCTTCAATGATGGGGTTCTTTGTGGTCCTGCAAGATCAGTGTGAACTAGTTGAAGCTTCGGGCTTGCCCTCCAACTACTTTCAGGAAATGATTTCCTTGTTAGCTTCCCAAACTGACAAGCTTCACATTCAGCTGCCTTTTCAGTTAAGGAAGGAACTCCACGAACTAGTTGATTTTTCAACATGTAGTCCATTCCTGAATGATGGAAATGACCAAATCTTTTGTGCCAAAGATCAGCTGAACTTGCTGTAACTGGAAAAGCAGCTTGGTCCTCCTTCATTGGATCGAATGAAAAACTCTTGCTCTTCATTCTGACTTTGAACATTTCTTGGCCTACTGGATCCTTAATCATGCAGCTTTTATCTTCAAAGATGACTTTGAACCCTTTTTCAAGTAGATGTGCAACACTAAGCAAGTTTTGATTAATTTCAGGTACATAAAGAACATCAGTGAGAGTTTTTGTACCATAGTAGCTTGTTATAGCTACAGTTCCCTTGCCTTTACTGGAATTTGTTCACCATTTCCAATTCGAACCCATCCGACTTCGGTGCTGTCCAAATGCTTGAACAATTCTTTGTCATAGGTCATGTGGTTGGTGCAGTCACTATCAATCAGCCAAGATTCACTTGAATTGTTGCTGGAGAAACAAGTAGCGACAAAGAGCTGGTCTTCCTCCTCCTGCTATGCATGCTTCGCTTCAGATGCAACTTGTTGGATTGTAGTTCTGCAAATCACTGCTTCATGACCTATCTCGTTGCACTTGCTGCATTTTGCATCTGGCCTTTTCCAGCATTTAAATGGTGGGTGACCCATTTTGCCACAGTGTTGACAAGGTGGGTAATTTTTCTTTTTACCCTTACCTTTGCTTTGGCTGTTTGTAGTACTTTCACTACTTGCTGGTTGGTTCTTCTTGTAGAATTTCTTTTTATTCTTATCAGCTTCATGATGCTTGGCTGGTAAAGCACCTTCAACCGCATGATCCTGCCTCATAAGCCTTCGTTGCTCCTGGGCCTGCAGAGCATGTAATACTTCAGCCAAAGTGATCTTGGATAGATCCTTTGTGTTCTCCAAGGTGGTTATTGATGCTTCATATCTCTCAGGCACTGTAACCAGAATTTTTTCTACAATTCTGGAATCAGGAAATTCAGTGCCTAATAATTTAACCTTGTTTGCAATGCCAAGCAGTTTGTCTGAGTAATCTTTAATTGTCTCAGACTCCTTCATTTTTTGCAGCTCAAATTCCCTCATCAGGTTCAACACTTGCATGCCACGAACCCTCTCATCTCCTGCATATTCTTCCTTCAAGTAGTCCCAGATTGCTTTTGGTGTTTTGAGGGTCATGATTCTGGTGAAAACAGTTGATGAAACACCAGCAAATAGACATGACCTTGCCTTCGCCTTCCTGGTTTTCCTTTCCTTGTGATTCTTTATCTGGGCCATAGTGGGATTATCTGGCAGCGGAGGAACAGTATAATCCACTTCCACAGCTTCCCATAGATCCAATGCCTCTAGGTAGGACTCCATTCTTACTGCCCAAAGGTCATAGTTCTCACCATTAAAGATAGGAGGAGCAACTTGGGAAAAACTTGCTTCAGCATCCATTACACAGGTCCCTCAAGAAGAGAGCTCAGATACCAATTGTTGATTTTTGAGAAGAAATATAAGGGAACTAACTAATATAGCTGCAACAGAAGAATACTTTTTATTGAATAACACTTGTGCTTAAATACATTTAAAAATAACCGAACTAGAAGTCAGGTCCATAATTTTAGGAACCACTAAACCACTACTACAATTACTAAAAGATAAAACAGAAACTAGTTTATCCACTAACAGCATCATAACAAATCTAATATTGACTTATTCAAACTGAAACAACTTTGAAAGCATCCAAAGGCACGTTGTCAACAATGACTAACATGTTCATGATTCATGAATCATGATATTCATTCATATTAATCGCCCTACTTATACAAAAAATGTAAATTATTCTCACTTAGGATGAGCTCCCATCAATGCTACAACCATCATTGTACAGTTGTGTGCAGCAATTACTCCTCTAGGATCGTCTTCAAAAACTATACACCTCGAAGGTTTCCGATCCAGCTGCAAGGCAATTACTAGCCAATTAGGCAAACAGGTACAAAAATTAATAGTAGGAAATTGTAGAAAGAATGAGAATTTATTTAGACTGTAGAGAAAATTCGAAATAGTAAGAGATTCCCCAAATCCATAACAGACTTGCCGAGTAAATCAACGTCATAATCAAAATCAATTCATTGTCAACCAGATGTACACAATTGCCTCTTACTACTGGTAATTTGGCCTCAGTTTAACCCTTAGGTATTTAACTATATAACTAAGATAAGACAATTAACAGAAATAAAATAATGGTAGTCCAAATTTGTCATGCTTAAGTAAGATCATATTAGGAACTTCATCCAATAAAGGAAGATTCTAGTCATGAATTATGATATCTCTAAAAAACATGCAAAGTATTACACTTTGACTCTTAAAACTAAAACCGCAATCAACCACGCCTTTGAAAAATATGATGTTTTCTTGTCTTAGTTTGCATTAAACAACACAATGATCATTGCCCTCATAATATCATTCAACTTGAAAATCGAAGAAAATTCAGCCTTGAAAATTTATCATGAATCCTGTGCTATGGTCCATGTTATATCACGAGACTAGCAGACTATAATTAACTTTCACTTTCAGAGAAAATATGAGCAGTATTAATACGGCAGGAAACTTGCTAAAATTTAATCATATTAATTACATTATGTGGTATAAAGACAAGTGGAAAAAAAGTTCCAATGAAATAGTAATAGTAGAAATAATAATGATCCCAAGCCTGAAATACTTCGTCATGATATAGTAGAGTAGACTATTTCTTGATTAGTTCTATTATTTGAACAATATTTTTTAACATCAATACTATATTTTTATATTTTAATACACTTAGTATGGTGTCCCAACCCATTTGTCACAAAAACCTATTCCGTACCTTAACAGCAGCAGAAAGAAATCTATGAGCTATTGACTCCATTCCATCCTCTTCTGTCACAATGGCCTGCAACTCAAAATGAGATAATCAGCAAATTGCAATTTCATGAGCGTGCTAAGTTATATGTATATATAAAGTATATTATAATAGGTAGTGATATGTGATGACTTAAAAAGAAATAAGATCTCTAGCTAGTTTTGTAGAACAATCCAAGATGAAGTACATTTGCTATTTGAACCAATGTGACTATGGCATGTTTAAGGGAGGAAGGTAACACAAGATTTCTATAATAGATTTTTCAGCGTTAACTCTTATCAATATTACCAACCTGGAAGTACTCTTTGAGCCCCATTCGTTCCAAAACTTCTACCATGTTTCTTCTATCAAGATTTGAAACAACAGCACAGGGTATGTGAGCTTTATGCACTGCATCCAACCAGTCTTTGAGACCCTCGATTGGTCTTTCAAGCTAGGCAAAATTATAAGCAAAGAATACTCAGATTTAAGCCTCTATGGCACTAGATGATAACCCTCAAAATAAATCAAGGCAATAGCTTACTCTCAGAAGATTATCATAATATAACCAAGAAAACCTCAACTTCAGTCTCTCTAACTCTTTTTCTGTCTTATCACAGAGAAAATGCTGCAAATAACTTACAAAGGCTAGTTAGCGAAAATAAGATCTATATAGTAACCATATCGTAAAATTGAACTTCATATCTGCAAGATTTTCATTTTCTTTTTCAGCAAGACAATGATAGGAGAAAAAAAGTCCCTAGTCTACATACTGGAAGAGACATAAATAATAATAATATAGTAATAGTCAAAATATTGTCATAAGTTAATTTTATATATGCACATATTGAGATATGCAATCAAATCCTAAAGCAATACCTTATGCAACATATGGTCAATACCAGCACGAAGCATTAATCTTTCCATATCACCATCTTCTGGAATATCCTTCCCTGCATAATTAAGAATCAGCATAAGAAATGTGCTTATCCTTATATATTCCCTATGAGCACATGAATCATCATGAAATTTAAAAACAGAGACAGGTTTCCCTTTGTTAATTGATCTTGTTTAATAGATTGATGCACATAGTCATTCTTTAAAACAAGAAGCGTCTCTCATTAATTATTCACTCTAAATTGGATTGACAGAAGGGAATGGAATGGGAAATAATGGAAGGAGGCACTCAATCACTTGTTTGGACTCATTAATATGAAGGAGGGAATTAAAACCATGGGAATTTCCCTAGGAATGCAACTTTTTTTTTTTTTTTTTTAACTTTCTGTTCCCTTCAAAAGTGAATGGGAAGTGGAGGGAATGGAAAAAGTTGCAATCAATTTATGTTACGAACTTGAAGTTTTAACTACGAAGAGTAAGGGTGAAAGTAAACAAGTTAAATTACAAAAACAGCTGAAACTTGAAAGGGTAAAATAATAGGGAAAATGAATCTGTCAACTAACATACCCTCTTCTGAGGCAAGCTGCATCCATGCCTTCCTCTTCAGAGCTCGAGTATCAGCCTGAAACAGATTGCATGCTGTTATCAAGGAATTAATGTAAACCAGTAGCATGATATTGTGTGTGGTCATGATCTTCTCATCTCAAGACTTCCAGTTATAGTAGTCAGTCTCACAAGTAATTAAAACCACAGCAATACATCACAAACTCAATTTTAATCACTTAGTATGTCCAAAACATGCAGCAAGACTAGAGATACAGACAAGAAGTTTTGCATGATTTCAGTAGATGGAAAAACATCCCTATATTCTGCTTAAGATGAAAGAACTTACCACCACATTGTCCCACGAGAATATAAGACCATCTACTGTTGGCGTGAGTCATTAGAATCACCAGAAAATAGGAACATTAATTGTAAATAGCTGTCAAATCCCTTAGATCAAGGGATTAACTTATATTTAGCCATGAGTATCGTGTATAGGCTAGGATAGCTCCTAAAATCTCTCCTCCTTATATCTATTTATACTTTGTAAATTACTCAAAGAAAAAAAAAGGTGAATGAAATACCTTATGTTCTGACATGGTATCGGAGCATAATCTTGGGACCCAAACAGTTCTGAATAGATGGTTGATTCCTCGGTGATGGGTGATTCCTCAGCGATTGGCGGCACTGGTAAAGCTGCTGTAGCCACAGCCGAGTCTCAACTCTCACTTTTTCCTATGACCAGTTCCTCCACCTCAATGAAACCAGGTAACTGCGGTCAAGTTTTCTGTAGTTCTAATTTTCAGGATGCAAGTGCATGGATTATTGACTCTGGGGCAACAGACCATATGACCTTTGATCCCATGAACTTCTCCCATTCAACTCCACCACGTAGGACTTGCATTGCGAATGCAAATGGAGTTGCATACCCAGTCACAGGCGCTGGAACTGTGGCATTATCACCCTCACTCTCCTTATCTCACACTCTCCTTGTTTCTACACTATCTAATAAATTAATATCTGTGAGTCAAATAACTGAAGAACTCAATTGTGTGATATTGATGTACTCTACCTTTTGTCTTCTACAGGATGTTCTCAGCAAGAAGATTATTGGGCGTGGTACTAAGAGAGGGGGGCTATACTACCTAGATGATTTTAGCAAAGGGGAAGCACATCACGTGCACCACTGTTGCGTGATTTTTTAGAATAAAGGCAAGTGCACCTTGTCGCAAACAAGTAATACGGTGGTGAGACCAGTTATCGTATCCACAGGGATCGGTTGTCAATTACCAATTCACAAACTCAACAATATCTAGACTAAACTAAAGTATGAGAGATTAAAACAGAAAATAAAGAAATAAAATATTTTTGGTCTTTTGGGAATTTTATCGAACACTTGGTATGCAAACAGAGATGTGGCTAAGATTGTTAGGGTTAGACTACACTAATCCTCCCTTAATTGCAATGAAATGGGTATCAACACAAGTCCTAATTCAATTATGACAATCAAGCCTTTTCTAAAATACTCAAGCCTAATGTCTTAGGTGCATTGAGCCTAAAACCCCAAATCAAACACTAATGCCTTAGGTGGATTAATCTGTGATTTTGCATTAAGTCAAGACTTATAAGATTGCAAGCAATTCAACACCTATGTCTAGATTCTTGAACTACTTGGCATATGATTCATGAGCATGCCTTAACACCAACCTTCCAGTTATCTATCAAAACAACATATCATTCCTATGGGTAGCTAATCCAAGGAAAGCATTAAGCACAGAATCACATACTCATAAAGAAATAGAGACTTGCATTAAAACCAAATCAAATACAAACAAGTTTAGAAAAGCTACATCTAACCCCAACAATGGGGGATTAGTTACTCATATTTACAGAAAACCAAACCAGGGAAATAGGAGAAGAGGAGAGGAGAGACTCCATGGGAGCTTTCCTTCTTCTTCACAGCAACCCCTCTCAGCAACTCCCTTCTAGGGTTGAAACCCTAGCTCAGCCACATCGTCCAAGTGCCTCCAAATGCCTCCCTCTGGACCCTCCAAAAAACTCCTTAAATCTGTCTGCTGCGTTCTTATTTATAGGTCTGCTGCGCGTCACGGCCGTGATGGCCATTACGGCCAGGCCGTGACGCGTTCTGGAGTGGGCGTAATTTCACTTTTTAACTCTCGCGAGGCGAGCCCTGGATTCGCGACGCGAAACTTGAATTCTGGATCGGCATCACGGCCGTGATGTCTATCACGGGCAGGCCGTGACAGCTTCTGACTTTTGCCTTCTTCTCTGCTTGATCACGGCCGTGATGGTCATCACGGCCAGGCCGTGATGGGCTCTGTTTGGCTCATATTCTTCACTTTTCAAGCTCTATTTCATCCAAGCTCCACCATGACTGATTTTGATCATTTTTACATTGAATTCCTGCAAAACAACACCAAGACACCGCTTCACCCGTTCCAAGGGAAAATCTAACTAAAATCAAATAAAGAATGCCTAATCTATATGCAAAATGCATGCAAAAGTGTACAGAAAACATGATGTAAAATCACACTATCAACCACCAGTTCAGTAGCAAAGAACGAGAAATATGGTTGTGGCATCGTCGTTTGGGACATCCATCACTCAGTTATTTAAGACACCTATCTCCAGATTTATTTTTAAATTTGAAAAATGTTGAGTTTACATGTGATACTTGTATTTTGGCTAAAAGCCATAGAACCTCCTGTCAGATGAGTTTGAATAAAAGCAGTGTTCCTTTTGCTCTAATACATTCTGATGTGTGGGGACCTTCCCCTAGGACTACCGTATCTGGTCACCGTTGGTTCGTAATATTTGTCGACGATTGCACACGAATGACATGGCTTTACTTGATGAAGACTAAAGATGAAGTGTTTCAAATATTTCAGAATTTTCATGTCATGATTCAAAACCAGTTTTCTGCCAAGATTCAAGTTCTTCGGTCAGACAATGGAGGGGAGTTTGTCAACCATCGTTTCAAAGCATACCTCCAGCAACATGGTCTTCTTCATGAGACCTCATGCTCACAAACTCCACAACAGAATGGCGTCGCCGAACGGAAAAATCGTCATATCTTGGAGACAGCACGTGCTCTTCTTCTTGGCACCCATGTTCCAACTCACCATTGGGATGATGCTGTAACTACAGCTGTATACCTCCTCAACCGCATGCCCTCCAAGGTCTTGCATTTTAAAACGCCTCTGCAAGTACTCTCCTCTCATGTACAGTTACCTACCGTGTTGATGCTTCAGCCTATGATTTTTGGGTGTGTGGTTTTTGTTCATCTTCACAAAAACCAACGTACCAAACTTGATCCATGTGCTGTTAGGTGCTTGTTCTTGGGCTATGGACTACACAAAAAGGGCTACAAATGCTTTGACCTTACCACCAACAAAACTTATATCACTATGGATGTAACTTTCCTAGAATCTGAACCTTTCTTTTCTCCTATGGTATCCAATTCAGCTCCTCAGGGGGAGTCCATGAATAAAGAGCTAAATTGGTACTTGGCGACTCCATCATCAACTGTTGAAAAGAAACAAATTGGAGAGCATGAATCCGAAGTTGAAGGAGTAATTGGAGAGCATGAATCCGAAGTTGAAGGAGTAATCCATGATGAACCTACAGAAATGCAGCATTTAAACATAACTGAAGTTGAGAGTGAAGAGGATCCTCCTACTGATGAAGAAATTGCTAGTGAAGAGGTTCCCGTCAATGAAGAGTATATCGATCAAGGAAGTGAAGAGCCCCCTCTCTCCACGATGCAGACCCTCTCACTGAGAACTATCCTGAGGTAAGCTCTCCTATTATCTCCCCATCTACTAATGCTCCTGTAAGATATGTATTACCTATCAGGAACAACCAAGGAAAGCCACCCAATAGATACTCTCCTGATGCAGAAGAAAGGCGATCCAAATACCCCATTGCAAATTATGTGTCTACTCAACAGTTATCAAAGCCTATTCAAGCCTTCATAGAGACATTACTCTCCTGTCAAATTCCAAAGAATGTGGAAGAAGCCTTAGCTAATCCTAAGTGAGCACAAGCCATACAAGAGGAAATGGAGGCTTTACAAAAGAATAATACATGGAGGTTGATACCACTTCCTAAGGGGAAGAAGACAGTGGGGTGCAAATGGGTGTTCTCAATCAAATACAAAGCCGACGGATCCATTGATCGACACAAGGCAAGGCTAGGGGCGAAAGGGTTAACACATACTTACGGTATAGATTATACAGAGACTTTTTCACCGGTGGCCAAACTAAATATTGTTAGAGTCCTATTATCTCTTGCAGCAAATTTAGATTGGCCACTACTCCAGCTCGACGTGAAAAACGCTTTTCTCCATGGAGATCTTGGAGAAGATGTTTATATGGATATCCCACCGGGCTATATGTCCTCTTCCAGAACCAAGGTGGTATGCAAGTTAGAGCGATCATTATATGGATTGAAACAATCACCTCGAGCATGGTTTGGAAGGTTTAGCTCAGCTATGAGAAGGTATGGTTTTAACCAAAGTAATGCAGATCACACCCTATTCTTAAAGCATCGACAAGGAAAGGTGACAGCTCTAATTGTTTACGTAGACGACACGATTATTACTGGAGATGATACCGAAGAAATTTCAAGACTACAAGAGCAATTGGCAGCTGAGTTTGAGATGAAGAATTTGGGTGGACTCAAGTATTTTTTGGGAATAGAGGTGGCAAGGTCACAAAGGGGAATTTTCTTGTCTCAAAGAAAGTATGTGTTGGACCTATTGACTGAGGTGGGGCTGCTGGACTGCAAACCAGCAGATACTCCAATAGTTCAAAATCACAAACTTTCACAATAGACAAACCAAGTGCCTGCAGATAAAGGAAGATACCAAAAATTGGTGGGGAAACTTATCTATTTGTCACATACTCGCCCTGATATTGCCTATGTCGTAAGTGTGGTGAGCCAATTTATGCATAATCCAAGTGAAGAACACATGGATGCAGTAAACCGAATACTCCGCTATTTAAAATCCTCACTAGGAAGGGGGTTGATGTTCTCTAAGAATAATCACTTGAGTGTTGAACACTGATGCAGATTGGACTGGAAATGTTCTAGACAGAAAATCCACATCAGGATACTTCACATTTGTGGGAGGGAATTTAGTTACATGGAGAAGTAAAAAGCAAAAGGTAGTGGCCTTGTCTAGTGCTGAAGCTGAGTTTAGGGGCATGGCAAAAGGACTTTGTGAATTATTATGGCTCAGAAGGTTACTAATAGAGATCGGCTTTGGTCCTAGCATGGAGATGAACCTGTTCTATGACAATAAAGCTGCAATTGATATCTCACAAAATCTTGTCCAACATGATCGAACAAAGCACGTGGAGGTAGATAGACATTTCATCAAGCAGAATCTTGAGGAGAAGATTATTCGATTTCCTTTTGTCAAGTCGGAAGACCAGTTGACAGATATTCTTACAAAGGCAGTGTCCGGTAAGAACTTCCATGACTCCCTTGACAAGTTGGCCATTAAAGACATTTATGCACCAACTTGAGGGGGAGTGTTGGCGTGAGTCATTAGAATCACCAGAAAATAGGAATATTAATTGTAAATAGGTGTCAAATCCCTTAGATCAAGGGATTAACTTATACTAATAGGAACATTAATTGTAAATAGCTGTCAAATCCCTTAGATCAAGGGATTAACTTATATTTAGCCGTGAGTATCGTGTATAGGCTAGGATAGCTCCTAAAATCTCTCCTCCTTGTATCTATTTATACTCTGTATATTACTCAAAGAAAAAATAGGTGAATGAAATACCTTATGTTCTTACATATACTTCATCTGGCTTCCCAGCATACATGCGCTGAAGGAACCCATCTTGCAATTTGTCGTTCAAATAGTCCTATTTTCAATAAGAATTAGCATCCTTCATTCATAAATTACAGTATGCTTGCTAAGGGAAGCATATTGCATTGAATCCCCCTTAATTAGTCCCTTACCACATCAACTTTTGATGGTCCATCTGCTCTGGAAACCTCTAGGCCTTCCTCATATTCAACTCCCGTAGCCTGGAAGAAAACATGAAACAAAAGCTAAAGATAGTTGGGGTATTAAATCTTAGTAGAAGCCATAAGTTCCAATCATTCAACATCACTAAATTCACTTTTTAACCATTAGATTGCATTAATATGGTGAAGATAACAAATTTAAGAGTACATTATAAAAGGATACAATAAAAGATGAAAACTTTAAACATGGAACAACTAAAAATCATGGACTATGAATTCAAACACTTCACAAAGATGAAAAAAATGAGAAGATAAAAAACGTACCTCTTGCACAAAAAACTTGTTGGGTGTGAGTGACAACCCATTAACAGAGCCAAATTCATTAGACCCAGAAAAGCAACAAAAAACCAAGCCATTCTTAACCAGTCCCAAATGTTTCACTCTGCAAAAAAATTAAGAATATATAGTAAAAACCAGAGTATGAACACAAAAGGAAAGTTGAAGGAGAAACAATTGCAAACCAAAAGTGTGAGATGGCAATGGAAAGGGGAGGATGGAATGTCAAAAGGGTGGGTAGGAATTGCATGAGAAGAGGTTCTGAAATGAGCAAAAGTTGACATGTTCATGGAAAATATACAACACAAGACAAACGTTAACGGTGAACAACGACTAAGGTTGTAGTGTAGTGAAGCTGTGTTTTTATAATGGGTTAAAGTAATATTTTTGTCTTTGTATAAAAAAATAATTAAAATATTTTTATATATACAAAAAAATTTTATTTGGTCCCTATACGTTATCTGTTTAGTTCCTATTCGAACAAAAATTATCAAATTAGTTCCTAGACTTTTGTACGGCAGGGACCAAATAGAGACTTTCTATATATATAGGGATCATTTTAATAATTTTTTATGTATAGAAACCAAATCGAAAATTCATATTACGTATTGGGACCAAAATATTACTTTAACCTTTATAATTTCACCCATGAGTGTTTTCTTTCTCAGGTTGAAATGTTAAAAAGGAGTCTCTTGTATATAGGAGGTTTGAAAATATAATTTTAAATTTTATGAATTTCACTTGTTTATATATATAAAATATCTTATATCTTATACCTTATATCAATTATCAAATATAGTAGATATCTTTTGTAATCAAATTCAAATAGATAAATCATTTAACCCTTATTAGTTTCAAATTTGAGTATGATGTAGACAAAATTTATGAATTTATTTGATTTAAAATGAATTAATTGATATGATTTATAAATCAAATTTTATGTTTGGAATTCATTAAAGAATTTTAATTTTAATTGATTTCGAAATCAATTTTATTTTGAACTATTTAAAATTAGTATGATTTTATTTATTTATTTTATTTTAAATTTTTATCCCTATAATGTTTCTTATTGTCAAGTTAGCTTATAAGGCACGAGAAGTAAAATTGAATAGCTAGAGTCTGATTTATTTACTAAATCCGCTAGCCTATAACGGATGACTTATAACGGATGGAAAAGTAATCTCATTTGGTAATCGTTTTTAAAATTGGCTTATAGTATTTTTTCCAGATGCTACTAAGCTTATAGCATATAGTTTATTATTTTTTCTTCTATTTTTATCCCTACTATCTTAATTAAATTCTTCACTTATCTTTGGTTTGGGCTAAGGCGCATCACCCACTACACCACCCATGTGTCAAGTTTTGGACCAATGAAATTGTTACATGGGCTGGTCAAAATTTCAAACTCAATCATGTATTTGTACTTAATATAAATATAGTATATTATAGTATAGTATATATATTTTTGGTATTTGCATTTTTGCCCATAATATATTTATTGTTTTTTTATATATCCAAAAAAAAATTTGTTTTATGAAAAATTAAAATCAAATATTTAACTTACTTTCAAGTTGAAAAGTCAAATGGACACATCTACAAAGGATTGGTGGAACTCTTAACATGTGGGTGGTACAATGGTGGTGTACCATGTGGGTAGTACACCATAGCTTTAACCATTATCTTTAGCTAATAAAATAAAACACTAATAATTTAAAATAGTATATAAATAAGAATTAATTTCACTATTTAGACTTATATTTAAGATAAAAAATAGAAAATATGTTTTTTTAGAGAATAGAAAATATGTTTTTATCTATAAAAAATAAAATTTATATAAAATCATATCAATATATAATTTTATTTTTATTATTCCATTCTATTTATTTAAAATAATTAAAACTAAATTAATATTAAAATTAAAAATTAATATTTCAAATTTCTAAATGATAAATAATTTTAAATAAATTAAAGTGTTAAAAGTTATAATTATTTTAAAATAAATAATATATATGTATAATTTATATAAAAAATATGCAAACATATCTTTTTATGTCATTTTACATTTATCAGCTAGTTCAACCGCTAATTTTACCAAACACTTCAAATCCAATCCGCTAGCTAATCCGCTATCAACTAGCTTATCTGATATCCGCTATCTGCTATCCGCTATCCGCTAATTTTTACGGAATAGAACCTTAGTAGGGGTAAAATGTTATTTGAAATCAGATCAAATCTCAATAATTTAACCATATTTTTTTGGTTTCCATGATATTTTCGCTCGCAACTCGAAGACTAATCTTTCGAGTCTGGTAGGATCACAAGGGCGACAAAGTTCTCTCTCAAAAGCTCTAAGGTCACTGCATTTTCAGGATCAGGATTTGAACTCAAGACTAGACCCATATCATCTCATCCAAATGTTATTGGGTAATAATTCAACCATATTTGATAAGATTTTATAATAAAAAAATATGTTAGTTTTAAAATAAAATTAT
Organism: Sophora flavescens; assembly: GCA_030762895.1. NCBI lineage: Eukaryota > Viridiplantae > Streptophyta > Magnoliopsida > Fabales > Fabaceae > Sophora > Sophora flavescens. Next base: position 204,902,156 of record CM061065.1, on the reverse strand, counting down.
TCTCGATTTCTCAACCTTCTAACTTTTGAAGTCCAAACAGAAATTCTAATTTATAAATCAATTCAAATATCATTTTTTTTAAATTTCAAACATATTAAAAAAATCAAATGAATTCCATTTATAACAAATTTTAACATAAAATGAATTTCTAAATCAATTGAAATTTCAACTTTTTAATTACTTCAAAATATAGAATTTTATTTTTAAAATCAATTCAATTCAAATCAAATTATTTTCAATCATTTCAGACACAACTTAAATGTATTTTATGCATGTAACTTACTCTTTTTTATTTCCTTTTTAGCAAACCGTGCGTTATCCCTGAAAAAATGTTATTAGCAAATAAACAAAATCTATATGACATTAAACTTCCTATGTGGCATATCTTTGACTTTGATATAGCTTTAAAGATTACAAACTTGTTCCTTTTTTATTGAATTTGATCTGATGTTCTCAAAAATAAAGCTGAGACAAACACTCGAGTTAGGATTTTGATTAGGTAAAACTCTAATTGAAGCCTCCGACCTTACAGATAAAATTATCCTCGGATACAATCTACTTTCGCTGCGACTAAACACGGTTAGATTTTATTTTTTTTAGAACTTTATATATATATATATATATATATATATATATATATATATATATTTGGCAACTCTGTTACTTAATGCGTAGCAAACTAGGGAAGAACTTTTTCAAAACAATCATTCAAATAACATTTTTATAAACATGTGCCTACTGCTTAAAAGAATCAAAATAGAAAAATAATAATAAGATATTACCATATCTTATATATAAAACCAAACTAAATATACAAAAGATCAGAATGAAGCTTTTAATTATGGCTACAAAAGCAAGGAAATTTTAGAGATTACTGAATGCGCCTTGGAGTGAGATTTTAACCGCAAAAGAAGGCCTAAATTTCATTTGGAAGCTTGGTGTCGTGAACATATAGCTGAAAGATGTAAAGCATGTCATTGACTATCTGAGAGAATGATAGAAATCTGTCATTCTTAGTAATATTCATGTTATCATTTCATGAATTAATTGCTTTAAATCTAGTTTTGTTCTACATTCATGTAATGCAGTGACTAGCTTTCTTGCTCATGATGCCATAATTTGGAATAAGGAATAAGCTTGGAAAACCTAGTGACCAATCGTGACACATGAGAGTGTATTTGGATGACAAACATGTCTGCACTGTCTTCTTTCACTGATTCATAAAAACTAGATGTTGTGCATACTAGAAACCTAGGGAAAATGTTTTCTTTTCTTAACACAGGATATGACACCAGCTGGGATGTAAGTATGAATGAATATCAAGGTATCCTGTATGTAAAACTAGAATGTCGGATGCAAATGTAAGTGAGATGTCATCTAGGTGTCAATTCTAGGTGTTCAAATAACAGAATTGTAGAAAGCTGCAACCTCACCATTTCATCTGCAAACATCACATGCAAATGTCTCATTTCTCATTAAAGATTTAAATTTATTACAAAATGCTGCCTTTACACTGGCTAAACACAAATAAAACTGGACCAACATTTCACTACAGTATATGAATTCATGTAACCAGCATCCTTTGTTAAATTACACTTCAGCAAAAGAACCAGTAACTATATATTCTTGAAGCTCCACGATGCAAGTAAGACCTTCACTGGTATGAAACTACAAATTCCAGACTATGGTTCCTGTGAAACAGCCAAATGACTTGCTTTTTAGAAACTGCAAGCAACTAAAACCTTCCATCATTGCCAATATGATGGTATCATTAAGCACAGCATTCATCATAAAGTGAGAGAAATAGAAACTAGTCTCCATGTTTATTGAGCATCCTCGGATGTCCATGATTTCAATATCCAAATTTTAAAGTTAATCATGAGGTGAGGCGTAGGAAATGGTTGTTCAATGCACAAGGAAACAGTAAGAAAGAAGATTATAAGCAATGAGACATAACTAGAGATTTTATGAAAAGAGACATAACCAGAATGGCATTGAAACTCACAATTAAATGATATGGTGGATTCGAAAAAAGAAGCATTCAAACACAAGGAGAATGGAGGAAAGATATATTTACCATTATTGTAAAACCAGTAATATTTAACTGCTAGAACTTGCTGTGCTAGAACTTGCTGTGCTAGAAGTTGCTGAGCTCTCTGACTCTGGAGATATTTCAGGGATCCAATGGTACTGTAAACCATTCAAACAAGCCATAACTGAAAATGATGTTTGTGTAAAAGTAACTAGGTAACCGGAGTGTAAAATTTGGAATATGCACTGAAGATTAGAAGTAGGCAAACCTTATCAACCTTCCCAACCATTGCTGAATCAGCTTCATCATCCACCTAAACCAATCAAATTGTCATGGATACAGTGGGAATCTCAATTTTGAAAGAATGAACAGCATCAATTGCATTTGAATATGAGGATCACAATAGACAACGGGTGTGAACAAAAAGGAGTACACCAGGCCTCATTTCCACCTCTTTCCTCATCTTTGATAATTATTCAAATCAACTTAAGGTGTTAAAAATGTCCAAGTGTAACTGTACAATACAACTATACAAGTGTCTCAAGAGCTTATAAATAACAATTTGAAACTTCAATGGATAACTAGGTAACCGGAGTGTAAAATTTGGAATATGCACTGAAGATTAGAAGTAGGCAAACCTTATCAACCTTCCCAACCATTGCTGAATCAGCTTCATCATCCACCTAAACCAATCAAATTGTCATGGATACAGTGGGAATCTCAATTTTGAAAGAATGAACAGCTTCATCATAATTGGATAGTTTCTAAAGACCCAAAAATCAACAAGCCATAATAAAATTCGAAGGGCATAAATTTCAACATTGACATATACCAAAAAAAAAGAAAAGTAAATGAATCAATCATTGTTGCCATTGTCCAGTTACCTTTATAATCTCATTAGCCTCCCTATTCAAAGCTTCTTGGTGTAAATCGTCCAGCAGCTTAGCATGATGAACATATGGATACTTCTCCTGAACAGAAAGCTACATTATGCTCCAAAGGAATACAAATTTCACATTGAAGAATACAAAATAGGGTAGGTTTTCACCTCCTCAGGCATGTTTTTCCACTTCTCAAACCCCATCCTATCCATTTCAAGGAAATTTTCGGCCTCATGACCCTTCATAAAGCTTTCCCTGAGAAAGAAAATTATTCAATACAACATGACCAAGCATGAAAACTCCATTCAATTCAATTAAAAACGAAAGTTGGGTTTAGTGAATATAGAGAAGAAATAAAATAACATCTCAAAGGTGATATCTTTTAAAGGAAAACATAGCTACAAAAGAAGAATCTCAAGTGAGATCAAGTTTAAACAGGAAACATATTTACCAACAATACTGTTTAGAAACAATAGGGATTAAAAAGTGATATGCACATATGACATATCAGCAGCAATTTACACTATAAAATCTTCAAAAATAAAAAACAGTAGACTGAAATTCCAGGAGTACTACATTAACCAAACAACATGGGATTAAAAAGTGATTTAGAATAAAAATTAAAGTTGGGAGTGAGAAACATTAGAATGTTACATAAACAAACGGTAAGGGGAAGCAGGTTGGTCACTATAATGTTGAGTAGCAGTTTTGGGGAGAGTTGGCAATCCGGTCATTCCCTTGAACCTCTTCGAATTCCTGTTATCCATCTTGAATTCACAATCGTGCATATCCAACAGGGCAATAGCCACTGATACTCCACATGTTCCACTGCAAACACATATATATACACACACACACATAAAACAGTCAAGTCCCAGAAATGTGATAAGCATGAGGAACAACCTTAAAAAAAGGACATACAAGGAAACCACGCTAAGGACTAAAAAAAAAACAGAGAGAGGGAGAATTAATGCGTGACATTCATGAAAAACGAAGATACATACCATTTTTGAAAGGCGCTTCCATCAGGAGCACGACGAATGGCAAGGACCCTATTCCTGGGTCTCGGTCGTGTCGTCATTGAAGCGTTACTTCATGCTGTGCAGGGTGACTAGGTTGACGGTTCGCAGCTGCAAAGCTTCAAACTTGTGCATTTCGTGATCGTCATCAGCATTTGCTGCTGAAAAATGGGCACTGATTATTGAAAAGTTTTATTGCTTCGTGCTAATCCATTATCTTGCCGCCTATTTCCTATAAAAATTTCACCTCCGTCTCCGCCAGCTTAGCAATGCATTCTCACACATGTTTTTTAATTCACTTGCTCCTATCGTGGATAGTTCAAAATTCAACTAGGATCCAGCTAAATTTTAAACAATAGAAAATTATGTGTTAAAAAAAGTATATATTAGAGAGTGTGTGGTTAGCATTCTTTTTCTTTTCTTCCCAAAAGTTTTTTTTTAAAAAGTTAATTGTTCTGCACTTCTACTTGTCCTTGAACCTTTTAAAAGTAAATCAAATAACTAAACTTTAAAAAAAAAAATGGGTCCTTAAAATTATAAAAAAATTATACTTGAGTTCCTCTCACACGTCTTTATTAGGAGATGAGTGCTAGCAACATATCCTTTACCACACTCATTCTAACACACATCTTCCTATTAGTTGAAATTTATGTGGGTCCTATAAAATTTAAGTAGAACCCACATAAATTAGTGAGACCCGTATGAATTTCAACCAATAGAAAAGTATATATTAAAAAAATGTATTAGAGAATGTGTTGGCAGCATTTCTCTTATTAGGATTATGTTAGAGTCGTCAGAATATACAAGAAGCAATTTGAATTTTTCATGAAAGTTCATAAATGAAGACATAAGGAGAAAGATCACTTAACATAACTCAAACGAAAACTTGATGAAACCTTGATGGAATTATTTTACACCATAATACAATTATATATTGTCATGTCATTAAAATATTTGACTCTTACTTAGAGCATCTCCAATGCCAAAATTTCAAGGAACCCACTTTTAATTTTTAAGTGGGATCGTGGGAGTTTATGAGAGTCACTCAATTTTCACTCAAATTGGAGTTTTTAATATTAAGTTCCTTGGGTGGGGCGGGTAGCTCAAATAGTTTGAGCTACTTAGTATAAGGAAATAAAGGAGGTGGAAGTCCCAGGTTCAAACCTTGGCAAAGGGGAAAAATATTAACATAACAACTAACATACTAACATTTGCCTATAAAAAAAATACTAAGTTCCTTGACTTCTCTTTCTCTTCAACATCTCATGTTCTCTCCCCTACTTTTACATTATCAAATGCAAAAAACATTATTTAAATGTTATGAAACTCTCTTTTAAGGTTCCTTAGATAAGGAACTTATTTTAAATTTAAGGAACCCAAAATCACATGTGTCATATTGTAACAATATTTTATTCTTAAGGAACCCCTAAGGAACTCCCACTAAAGATGTTCTTAATGAGTGTGACTCATTTGATTGCATAGACTAAGCTTGTAGGAGAACCTCGATTCAAATCACACATAACACATCCTTAAGAAGAGAAGAAGAACCGTAACTATGACTAAGCACCCGAACAGATATTAGTCTCATAACACGTCCAAATGGATCCAAGATTGCGAGATACTCCATGAATCCATTATAAAACCAAAGATTCTAATTACGATCATTTCCACCCAAAAAATACTTAACTCTTATAATAATTATCTCAAAAGTTATACTTACGATAATAAGATGAGTTAAAAGAATTTACAATGAGAGTGCATCAAGTGGTTTTGTTATTTGCAAATATAATACTGTTTTTTTAGATTTAGTTCAATTTTAAAAAAAATATATATATATCGATTCTAGTCTTTATGGTTAGTAAGCTTGTGTTAAGTTTGTAAATGGCACTGGGGTGAGAATGCCCCCAGCTCCCCATGCGCGTGGCGACTTATTTCCCCCTTCCCCAGCCTTGATACCTGCTATGGGGAAAATTTTGGGAAGCATGTTTCCTTTGGATTTGGATTTTGCCATCCCTTCTACATCCTTTGTGCCTCTCTCTTACTTTTCTTTCTTCCTTTACCATTATTTCATTTTTCTCTCTAACTTCTCTCACCCCCTACTCTCATTTTTGTTGCTGGTGAGGCATGATGCACAAGAGAATCCAAATTGGTTTTCCTTATCTCATTCCTTGCCCATAGGGCTCCAAAGGATCGATGAGTGTAAAGTGAGATTTCCTTTGGATTTGGATTTGGATTTTGCCATCACCTCTGCATCCTCTCTGTCTCTCTCTTACTTTTCCTCTCTTAACCATTTTCTCATTTTTCTCTCTAACTTCTATCACCTCCTACTCTCATTTTTGTTGCTAGTGAGGCAGGATGCACGAGAGAATCCAAATTGGTTTTCCTCATCCCATTCCCTGCCCATAGGGCTCCGAAGGATCGAAGAGTGTAAATTGAGATTTCCTTTGGATTTGGATTTTGCCATCCCCTCTACATCCCCTCTCTCTCTCTCTCTCTCGCTTTTCTCTCTTTCTTTATCATTTTCTCATTTTTCTCTCTAACTTTTCTCACCTCATACTCTCATTTTTGTTGCTGGTGAGGCATGATGCACGAGAGAATCCAAATTGGTTTTCCTTATCCCATTCCCTGCCAATAGGGCTCCGAAGGATCGATGAGTGTAAATTTAGATTCCTAAATCCTACTAATACACGACATATACATATGAATATCTGTTGGGCTTGTGTAGTTTAAGTGGTTTGAGTTAAAGAGTATAAGGAGTTGGGGGAGTAGAACGTCCAAGAATCAAACATTGGCAAAGAACAAAAAATAAACAAAACAACTAACTACTAACATTTTTCTTATAAAAAAATATGAATATCTGGTTGCTATGTAAGCATTTAACCGGTGCTTAATAATGAAAGGAAAAAAAAAACGTAAAGCAAAATAAAAAAGAATAATGATCTCAGAAAGAATAATGATATTTCAACACCCAACTTGGGACACCATACGACGTCCCTTTGGTATTTTGATGTATTGTTAGAAAGCGTGTATACAAAGAAAATAAAAAATAAGTAAGAGATAGAAACAAAAATATATAGTATCACACACAATGTCCAAAACTTAATATTCAAATAACACAACTCAATATAAAAAACAATCCAGAATGGTCAAACTACAAAATAATAATATAATTTTTGAGACCGAAAACATATTTAAACCAATGACAAATAAATGGTTATTACAGATTTAAAAATTTCGTATTATAATAAAATAAATTATTAGGTACTATTAGAGTGAAAGAGATTTATTAGATTATACCTTTAACTAAATATCACATTAATTATAACTATTAAAAATATAATTAAATTAAGAAACATTAATAACTCATATAAATGAAACTGTATATATAATATATAATGATATGAGATCGGAGATTTTTCTTACTTCCTAGACAGCTAAATATAATATATTTTAATATATATTTTTCAGTTTTTGATTAGGGTATACTCATTGGAATTATTATAAGGGTTTCATGATTATTTTGGTTCCTTTCAATAGGATGAGATTTGATTTTAGTCTCTCCAAAATTTTTCATTTGGTTTTGATTCTCAGACATTTTAAAATTTTGTAATTAGTCTTTGCTGTCAAGAAACTTTCATTAATTGATGACATGACAGATGGAGTGTCACCAAAAGAATTAATATTTAATTCCACATGTCTATTTTTTTATTACTTTTTTTGTCCAATTAGGGCAAACATTGGAATAAACTGAATGGGTTGTATAGGATGGAATATAAAAGTTAGTAAACAATTCCAGGCTAAAATATCATTTTGATCCCTTAATTTATTTTTTAGATTCAGTTTGGTCCCTTAATTTTTAAATGGTTCAATTTGGTTCCTTAATTTATTTTCGTCGATCCAAGTTAGTCCTCTCCGTCAATAAAGTCAATAACAATGTTAAATGAGTTTCAATTAAGTCCCTTATGTTTTAAATGAGTTTCAAATTGGTCATTTAAATTGTTAATATGTTTCAAATTGGTCCTTTAAATTGTTAACGAGATTCAAGTCGGTCCTTTAAATTGTTAATGAGTTTCAACCCGGTCCTCAGAAAGTTAACACTGTTACTAACTCATTAATGAAGATGACTAACTTGGGTCAACAAAGATAAATTAAGAGACCAAATTCAACATTTTAAAAGTTAAGGGACCAAACTGAATTAAAAAATAAGTTAAGGGACCAAAATGATATTTTAGCCCAATTATATTATGGTTTGTCAATCTAGGATATGTTTGGATTGGTGGAAGGACATGGAATGGAGAGGAATGAAATGATAGGAGATTCTATTGTTTGGATTATATAAAAGGGGATGGAACCAATGGAACTCATTCCATCATGTTCCATTATCTATTCTTATTTCTCTTTCTTCCCAAATTGGAGGGAATGGAATGGAACCATAAAGTGACCTTTATAAAAATTTTAAATTTACTTTTATGTCCCCTAAAATTAGATCCAGCGACTCTTGGTTTTCTTCCCAAACCCAGATTTCGTAACTCAATGTTCCTCACCAACTATTTTTGAAATACTGCAAATCAATTCAAAGTACTGCATCATCCACCCAAAAGTCATTCATAATTCATGGAAAAGGTCACTTACGTACTGAAAATGCTATTAATGAGAAATTTTAATTTGAAGTTGGACTTTATACTAACTCACTTTTAACATAATAACCGATGGTTCAGCGAGAAAAAAAAAATCTAAAGAGGAGGCAAAAAATTGCCATTTGATTTATTTTTATTTTTATTTTTATTAAAGACATAACAAATAATATCTAAATGTTTTTAAAGTAATGATAATATAGGAATGATAAAGTTATAACTCATTCTATTCCATCAACTTTCATCATAAAATATCCAATCAAGATAATGGAATTTTTATTTCATTCCGCTCCATTTAATTCCATTCAATTGCCTACCATCAATTCAAACATCATATCCTAGTAGTGATAAAATGTTGGAGAGATAGGGGTTGACAGCTTAGGTATCATCACAACATCTCTGTTCAACAGTGCCCCATGCTTCTCATTTTTCGTCCGGTGCTACCGTGCCAGTGCCGCTCTCTTCATAGGTAGGGGTGGAAGTAGGCCAGGCCAGGCTTTAGCTAAATAGGCCTGACCTGTTTCAAAAATATCAAGCCTAAGTCTGGCCTATTACCTGATATAAGCTTTTTTTAATGTCTGGCCTGGCCTTTTTAAAAGCCTGGCCTGACCTGAAAGCCTTTTTAAAGGCCTATTTCTTGTGAAGGCCTTAATAAGGCCACAAGCCTGGTGCTAAACAGGCCTATTTCTTGTGAAGGCCTTAATAAGGCCACAAGCCTTAATATAGGCTTTCTACTTTATGTTTTGTCTAATTTGATTATTATTATCTATTATATATTATATTATATATATATATATATATATATATATATATATATTTAATATTTATTTAAAAGTAATATTAATCGGAATACTATCTACGAGCCGTGAGGCTTTTCTGCTCAAGCCTGACCTATTTATCTAAAAAGGCTTTTGAAAAAGCCTTTACCCGACCTTTTTATTAAAAAGGCTAGGCCAGGCCAGGCTATAAACAGGCCAGGCCATAGGCCCCTGTCGGGCGGCCTGGCTACTTCCACCCCTATTCATACGCTTCGAATTCAATCATGACTGATACACAATAAGCTCGACTATGTTTGATTATTGGATTAACGGATTAGGGGATGGAAATTGATTTCGAGCATAAAAACCAATAGGCTGCCTTGCTATTGGGTTGAGTTGGATTAATGGATTTTAGGAATGAGATAAAAATATGGGTTTCACATTATGAATTAAAATTTAAAAATAATAAAAATTAAAGTACATAATGTATTAAAAATTTAATAAAGTTTTATTTTTTACTTTTTTTTTTTCAATAAGGCACTCATTAGTGAGATCTCGAACCCATATGGGTTTGGTATTAGGATTATGATTCACAACTATCCAAAATCATAATAATGAAGACAAAACATATGTTTGTCACAATGAAAGTGAAGCAAGCTCTGGAAAATAGAGAGAGCAAAAATAAAAGGTATGTAAATAATTATTTTACAAATGTGATCATTTCATCATTTATTTAACATTTTGAGCAACACTAGTTCACATTTAATGTCCTAAGACCAATCAATAACTCAGTCTATCATCATCAATCAACAATTCAAATATTTAAGAAAAAAAATGTGATCAGAAATATATGACATTGTGTCTGTTTGATGAATTATCAAAGTTTCTATATTTTCAGTTGCATCAGAACAACATTGCAAATTTAATTACAAAGAATCTATATAAAGTTTGAAATTATAAAGAACAATAAAAAATACACATACAATGCCTATTTTCCAGGCCAAACTACTTGCATAATGTAAGCCAATCACGCAGGAATGAGAAATTCTTACATATATCTGGTGTGCCTAAGTTGGTTATAATAGGCCAATCACAACATTAATTAAGATAGATTAGTAGGATTATTTATTTATCAACTATGGTAGTTATTTCGTAAATTGTAATTAATGTTGCTATCGATCTAGTTCTCGCAACTTAGATCCACCAGGTTTATGTAAGAATCTTTCCTCAGGAACAACATATTTTACGAAATCAGATACCAACACCAACTTCTACACTACTAACAAAAAAAAGCTAACATGACATAAGAATCAACAAAGAATGACAAGAAATGCAAGACATTGAAGCAAGAGCTGTGGCTGTTCATCCATGCATAGGCATTAGAATTAAATTCATGCCCTTTTCTTACTTGACTTGCCCAAGGGAAGTGATACTTGGATGAATCCAAACTTCTTCCTCTGTGTTATGAACTGCTTTCGATCGCTCCCATCTTTCTCCGGTTTTGTAGGAAGAGTCAGATCTTCCTTCAGTGCTCGAAGCATTTGACTCAATGCTACCTTCTGTCTTTCAGTGTGCTCTTCCATCTCCTCTGTTGTAGCATATTCTTCAGGAACTTGCTTTCTGCTAAGTACATCTCTCATTGAAACCTTGGACCTTAAGAAAGGCTTCTGATCATGGTTCACTGTTGTTGACCTGGTTACATCTGGTAGAGGAGAATCCTGACAATCTCCAGATTGATTGAACTTGTTGCGATTTATAGAGTTAAACGCCACTCGTCTATTTAGATTATCCTCAGGAATCCATCTCCTTAGAGCCTCTTTAGCAGCATGTTGCTTTCTGTTTGCAGTTTCAACACTGTTTAAAGCCTCTGTCAAGAGTTGTTTGCTGTGGAAAATTTCTTCTGTTGCTTCCTCCAACCTTTTCAAAATAGTCAGTTCAGAAGTATTTATTTCATCAATTTGGAACTTGGAATCTATTACCTTCTTCAAGGTAGACTCTTCAGGTATTTGAGCTTTGGGGTTAAGAGGAGAGCTCTGCCCTAAGGCAATAGTCGCTTTCTGAGGCTCTGGATGAGAAAATCTAGATGATATTTCATCACTAGATAGAGCCTTGATTTCAGCAAGAGCAACAGCTTCTGCTGCCCTTGCGGCTTCTTCCATCTTTTTAGCTGCGAACCACCTCATCTCAGAAGTCTTAAGGCTTAATATGTTCTCTTCAAAGTCAGGTAAGGGCTTTGAAACTTCAGATCTTGTTTCAGCCATTCTATTGCAATGACAAGCATCGGATTTGAAATCCCCCACAATCATTAAGGGATTATCAAATGTGCAACTTCTTTCTGCAGGAGCTGTTGGTGGGTTTGATCTTGATTCTTCTTGGGCCCTCTCTGTAGCCGAGAAAGGTGCAAACTTTGATGCTAGCTTCTCCCTTGTCCTCTCAAGAAAAAGCCTCTCCTTCTTCATCTTCTTATTCAAAGATTCAACAGAAGATTGTATCACCCCAAGATCATTTATAGTCTTACCGAATTTCATTTTAGCTTGTTTTAACTCCATTAAGATCGGACCAGGTGTTGACGAATAGCAAGGGCTTGGAGTTTGCATCATCCCTTCTTGATTGTTGACAATATTTCCACATTTTTCCTGATTCTTCTCCTTAAGAACATGAGCTCCAACCTGTTCATAGGAATTTACATCTTGAGCTGCAAAACATTTCAGTGCTTCTGTTTGTAGCTGCTGCTTTAATTCCTCCAAAATCCTTTTGGTAGCTCCCAATTCTTCAAGCACATCAAGTGTTTCGAGTTCTTTTACTATCAAATCCTTCTCCAACTCTGCTGCTTGTTCCTCCACTTTCTTTATGTCGAAGTCCTTAATTCTGTTCTGCTAATAACAATCTTCAACATCAGAGAGTAAACTAACACAGCGGGAATGCTTAAAGAACAATGCTATCGTAAAACAGAATGCAAGGGCAGTATGAGTAGGTGAAACATCACAAGGATTTCCAAGGACAAATATAAATGGATTTTATCTCATATTGTAATAAGTAATAACCCATAAAGTAAATAATCATAATGCTGCTATACCAATGTCAGCACATTGCATGCAAATTCTCAAAAGTATATTAAAAATATGAATCATTAGATTATCTGTACTCTATAAGACTATAACCGTCCTTGATAGTCTGAGATATCATTATAGTAAGCAACGCAAAAATAAAATTTGTAAAGTCACCACTCACCAAATCAAAACTAAACCAGAAAAATGTAATTTGAGGTATTTTAAAACCCATAAGTTCATGAAAAAAGATGTCATTGTCACTAATGCTTAGATTCGGCCTTTTCATCAAACTGGATTCATTTTAGAAACTATTTACCAGTTTAGGGTTGTTCTGAAACAATTTATCAATGGGGGTCCTTTTGGACATGTGGCATATTTTATTTTTTTCACTCTGACGGGTCAAAGGCGCCAGTCTGGCACCTTCCAATATTTTATTTTTTAAAACCAACCAAGCATAATAGCTCTGCCATTGTTTATTTGAAAATTCGACTTTCACTTCAAAATTTGACAGTAAATTTTTGTGAAGGGTTTTAAATTTTGGTGAAAAATGGTTCCAAAACTGTATTAGGACCACAATTAGGGTCGGATCATCCATATTTTCCGAACAATTATCTATAGTAACGAAAAACACAATTCGACCGCAATTCAAAACCATGTTAATTTTGAGTAAATCACACTGCTACGCTAGCAAATAAATCTTTATTTACTCTGCACACACACACACAAAATCACATTCATAACTCAAAACAGAAAATAGAAACAGCTAGAGGTGAAAACTTACATAAGCTTCTCCAAACTTGTAAAGGGGTATCCAAGGTCCGCTTCCTCCAAAACGGGTCACCGCCTCTTTCACAGACCCGAACGGCGGTAACGTATCAATTTCCACCCTCCTTATCCAAGAATCCGGATTCCCACCCGACCCGGTTCCCCTATCGGTTTCAGCCATTGCCACAAAGCGGGGATTTCAGAGAAGCGTACACAGCAAAAGGTACATAAAGTTTGGGGCTCTGACTTTTTGAGGTACCCCTTCTGGAAGGAATTTATTGCAATACCGAGGATGAAGGGAAGGGAAGGGAAGTGATGATGGTGTCGCGGGGCCGAGTCGCGAACTTTACCGTGCGAAAGGGAAAAGCAGAAAAAGAGAAAAGGAGAATGGCGGCAGCGAAAAGAGCTTCTGGTGCTTGATGGATGATACGGTGGGACTGGTCACGTGGAGTTACGCTGTGCGCTTCACTGTGATTGGTTGCTGAAAGGAATGGTCAAAGGTTGTTAGTTGCATGTCATGACGTGTGCGCAATGTAGTGGAGCCACGTCATTTCATTTTGGTGGGTGTGAGCTTGTCGTGTCGGTAACCTTGCCCTTGATTGGGAGCGTGATTTGCGGGCAGGGAAAAATGAAATGAATAATGCCTACTTTTTCCAAACCTCAAATAAAAAGTTGCAATCTTTACAAAACCTTTGCCATCTCTCAGTGATAATTAAGTTAGGTTGATATTATTAATTGTCAATAATTGGTGCACAATTACCTTTTTTTTTTAATTGTCAATAATTGGTGTGCAATATTTTTAAGACTTTCAAATAGGATTTCCTTTTCTAGTATGAATAAAATACAAAATTAAAGGTTTAGAATTTTATAAAATACAAATATTTGCATAATAGATTATGCATTAATTTTTTCATAGACGTTTAAAATACTGTAATTTTTCTTAAAAATGCCCCTCTCATTTTAAAGTTTTTTTTTCCTACAACAAATTTAATGCACGGCAGCTTTATAATTCATTATTGTTGCATAAATAATTCATGTTGTCAATGTAATAGCCAAGTTGCTTTCCGAAATTACCACTCTCCCCATAAATCAATATAAGTCTCTTTAGCATGTTTTACTATTATTTATTTTTAGGTTTAACTATTGAGTAGGTCCCTAAACTGTTTAAGAATTTTTAAATAGGTCTTTATACTAAAAAAAATTGTAATTAGGTCCTCGAACTATTATAAAGTTTTTATTTGGGTCCCTTAACTAAAAAAAAATATTAATTGGGTCTCAGAACTTATATAAAATTTTCAATGAGATCCCTAAATTATAAAATTTGTTAGTGATATGTTGAATTGGACGGAATATAACTGATTTCATCCAAGCTGGATAACCATGTCAGCCATTTATGAGTAGTTTGGGTGGAAAATGAACCTTGACACATTGTCACAACAAATACATCAAGATGTAACAAGATAAAGTGAGATGTAGTAAGTTGCAAGTGTGAGAACTATTTTGGACAAAATTATTTCAAGGAAGGGATATACAACCATAAAACATAAATCGGGGAATGAATGAACTATTTGCTCAGATGGGAGAGAGCAATCGCAGGTCACGTTTTGGTTTTCTGGCTGACTGACTCAACATTTTGGTTTCTTGCAACCCTAAATACAAATTTGGGGGAATTCCAGGTCACGTTTCACATCAACCTACTTAAAGACCTCTTCACAAAACCCCACCACAGGGATTCAATTGAAAATTTTATATAAGTTCAGGGGCTCAATTAAAAACTTTTTTAGTATAGGGACCCAATTGAAAACTTTATAAAAGTTCGAGGACCCAATTACAAATTTTTTTAGTATAGGGACCTAATTTGAAAATTCTCAAATAGTTCAAAGACCTACTCAATAGTTTAACCTTATTTTTACGCATTCTAGGAAAACTTTATAGGAAATCACACATCTCATAATCATTCCAGGTCAAGCATGTTTAATCTTGGAGTTCATAAGTAATGACTCCAAAAAACAAGATGATACGAAGTAATTGATATCAATAAATTCTTTTAAGCCTTCCCCAACTCCACCGTCACAATTCCTTCAATTATACATTAACATTCACAATCTCCTATCTCATCTCGTTCTGATGTAGAATCGTTTCATTCATATGTCTCTCTCCGGAGAAGCCTGCCAAATGTTGCTTCATGTCCATATTTCATCATTTTGCACTAGCGACTACTTCCCATTTCTCGTTGCCCCAGGTGTCACAAATAAATTCCTATGTATATTTTAATTCATAATGCTAAGATATATCATGTAAGAATTTCATGTTTTGTACGATAATAATGATACAAAA
Organism: Sophora flavescens; assembly: GCA_030762895.1. Lineage (NCBI taxonomy): Eukaryota > Viridiplantae > Streptophyta > Magnoliopsida > Fabales > Fabaceae > Sophora > Sophora flavescens. Next base: position 204,886,680 of record CM061065.1, on the reverse strand, counting down.
GTTCAGAGTTATTTTTCTTGCAGATTGTGTTAACCTATTTATCAATAAATTACTTCAAGATCCGTTGTATAAGTATTAGAGGCGGTACAATGGGTCAGGCTGAATATACCCGATAAAATGTAAGGTTTGATTTTTTAAACATAATGTTAGGAGTTTGATATTTGTTGTTTGTATGGAAAAAAAACTTTGTTGAAAGATACCAGATTTATTTCGATGAGTTTTACGTCTCGAAAGGAATTAATCTCTAACTTTTCGTGGGAGCATATTTTTGTGAAAAATAAAAATCACATTTCCGCCGAGAAGGAATCTACAAATCCACTTGCGCACATGCTCTTATGCTAATACGGGTTCAAATCTATTTTAGATCATTAGTGTCTTATATTAATTTGTTCCGAATTGAACTAATTGTTGCTAAGGTATCCGCTTAGCCTTGATTAATGATTATAAGGTGCTTTTAAATTGCTTTGTTATCGATAAAACTGAGCCACAAGATTTCAAATTCTAAACTTAACACATTTTTAACAAAGTAAAATTATTTGCACATGGCTAATGTGTAGCTCACATATATAATTCAGTAATTCACAGTGGGCATATGCATTGTTGATATTGAGGTGAAGTCTAAAGTATTATCCATCAAAATGGTACAATATTAACCATCCAGATTATCATTTGAGTTAAGTGAGCTTTAACCATTTGACTTGGGTGGATACTAACATGAGGTAGCAAATTAAGTGTCTCATTCATGTAGCACCATTTTCACCATTAGATTAAATAATAAAATATTTAATGATCCAAATTTAGTGATAAAAAAAAAAAAGTAACTTTGACCTGATTATACTGGTAGGCCAAAAAATTGAAAATGCCAATTTTTGTCTTTCACCCCTTCCACACCCCATACCGGAACTGAACCCACTACCATCCACCTGAGCTTGAAAGAAAGCATCTATGGTCCGCGACAACTCCATTTCTCCAAACAGACAAACAGTAGTCAGTGGAAATCCCAAGCATCTATGGTCTCAAGGAAGCCAAAGAAAGACTCTACACCCCCAACCCTGATCCACTGCCCCGGCGTTGTAGCCACCGGCAGCGCCGCCACCTTGTAAGCCATGGTCGTCCTCATCAACAACACCGTCCATGGATCCTGGTGAGACGAATCTCCATCACCAGTCTTCTTCCCCTCGGACCAGAACAGCTTGACAGCCTCGGACCGCCCCTCCGTACACCTCCACTCCAAATGGTGAACGAAGCCACCTTCTGGATCGGCTTCTTCGTGCTTGAAGCCACCTTCGCGTGGTGGGATCTGGACATACTTTCAGATCGCCCTTCCTTTTTCCTTTGCTTTTTCATCTGGATCTGAATCTGATGGAGGTTGGATCTCATGGAAATGGCCGGCATTGAATGGATCTGGTGGGACGGACCGACACCGGTGAGGACGGCAGCTCGACGGTGGCGCGGTCACATCTGGCGGTTGGTGGTGGAAAGATTACAGGGGTGGAGATGGAGGTGACGGTGAAGAAAATAGAAAAATGGAATTTTTAAAATAAAATAAATAAAATAGAAAAACTGGTCAACTAGTTGTAATGGGGGACTTTTGGGGTGTACGGGTGAGGCACTCTACCTGACGTTAGAATCCACCTATAACCTGGTTGAAAAGTCAAGCAATCTCAAATAATTAGAGCTGTCAAAATGGATTCGGTCCGATGGGCCAGTCTGTTTAGTCTGATATAAATGACGGGTTGGGTTACAAAAAATAAAGTTCAGTTAAATTTTGGTCAGGCCCGGCCCGAAAAACTGTTGTCCCATCATTATCTAACCCGAAACGGATCAGACCGGCCCGCTTGCCAGAATTGCTTCAAATTTTTTAACAAAAAAAATAAATAAATACAAAAAACAAATAAACATTTTGAAAGTTAAAATGAAGATTGTGAAAGAGAAAAAAAGATTTATGAATTTTTAGAGCCATTTTATGAAATCACCAAAATGTTTTCTAGTTCTAAATATCCTACATCCAATTTGTATTTCATGCAAATATGGAAGATTGAGGTTCTATTGAAAAATAGTAGATCAAGTCAAGATTATGTGATTAGTGATATGGCTTTAAGAATGATGGAAAAGTTTGACAAGTATTGGAATGAGTGTAGCACAATTCTTGCTTTAGGATGTGTTCTTGATCCTAGGTTGAAGTTGTGAATGCTTAAATATGCTTACTCTAAACTTTATTTCAACAAACTCTTGGTTGATGAGAAGTTGAGTGTTGTGAAGAATGCTTTGTATGAACTTTTTAATCATTATGCCAACAATGTGGAAGTTCATACTTCTATGATGGATGCAAGTACTTCCACTCAAACTTATCAAGAAGGGACAAGTATTTCAACATTACCAGCAGACTATGATGTAAGTTATTATACTTCAATAAACTTATTCATCTTTCATTTATTGTATGTAATTATTCATAGGTTCTTTCATCTTTCAACTCTCTTTTGCTTAATGCCCTTGCTTTATGTCCTTGATGCCATCTTAACTATTTCAATTTTGATTACTTGTTTTATTCTTTTAGTAATTATTTGATAGGAATTTGAAGCAGAAGAGAGTAAAGAAACTTTGTTGAATGGAAAATTTGAACTTGACATCTACTTGGAAGAATCAAAACTTGTGGGTCACAAGGATTTAGATGTTTTAGATTATTGGAGGGATAATAGCCGTAGATTTCATAATTTAGGAAGGATTATCTGTATGTTTTTTTTATGACGATGGATATTTATTATAAATATGGTACATTTCCTATGTTAATTAATAAGTCATAACCATATGAATGGAATGGTAATGAAATTTTCTAGTTAATAAAATGAATTTTAAAAAACAATAAAAATAATTTTAAAAAAAGGTTATCGGCCCATGGGCCAGCACGTTTGGCCCGCAACCCGCATAGGGTAGGGCTAGGAAATTAGCAGGCCAGTTGATTTTTGGCCCAACCCAGCCCAGTCCGAAACTGCCTTAACCCGAACGGACCGGTCCGAATGAGCTGGACCAGTCCGTTTTGACACCTCTACAAATAATAATCTGATTGGTTTATATTGTGCTATTTAGGTGATACATCATTTTGATAGATGGTGTACTTTAGACACCACCATATTGATGACTAAAGTCTAAAAAAGGGAGATAGAATTCAACCCAATAAAATAATTGAACGGTAATTCCGTAATTGTTTGATATAGAATTATTTACGACCCTTCAATTAATGCTTATAAGCTTTGGAAAATTTAATTGTTTTTTTTTTTTTTTGAGGATGGAAAATTTAATTGTTAACATGTTACCACAGCCTCTATAAAGTGTTTAAGTGCTGAAGTCCTTCATTATCATATACGTACTTTTATATGACTAATGCAGTGGTTGAGGACGTATACAGTAAGAGAGGGACCGGTTGCATAATGGCTACATACTACTTCAGTAAGTCTTTAATTTCTTCAATAAATATAATTTATTCTTTGAATTGATGACCTCGTTAATTTGCATTTTCTTCAGGTCCAGACTATTCTTCATGATAATTAAACAAACCAAACCAAGCTTTTACATCAAAATAATTTGTTTTGCAACCACACAAAACAATGGTACGTAGTCGTGAATTCTATTGATCTATAATATATAATATATAATATATATATATATATATATATATATATATATATGTGTGTGTGTTTGAGAAAACAGAAAAAAAAAAATGATTATTCTGATAACCGATTTTCAAATAATCGATTATGAGATCCTCACGTTAATTTTCCGAAGAAATCGCATTACAACATGGCAGCGTTAGTGGAGTAACAATTACTCAGAACTTTCAGACTTAGTAAACAAGACTTTCTAATTATAAATGAGATATAATAAATGATTGCCATCGTTTAATATTTTATTACTTCTATGAACACTTAATTTTGCTCAAATTTTTTAATTAATGTTTTGAAAATTAATAAACAAAAAATAATAAAAATGAAGTAAAAAATTGATTTTATTCTTGACCCATTATAGAATTAGTGTGACCCATTTTTCTTTTATTGTTACAAATGGCATGTTGGCCTATATATATTCTTTCTTTCCTGATTTGTCATCAGAATAAATTAAAAAATATATATAAAAAGTAAAAAAAATTGAAAAAGAGAGAGCTAGCTTTCACTTTACCCCTTCAAGTATGGATTAATTTTGTTTTATTTTTCCTTTCTTGTTTTCTTTCACTTTTTTACTAAAAAGGGAGGCACCATCCCTACCATTGCACCAGCCATACAGAGTGGTGGGAGTAAAGGCTGATTTGCTCCCCACTACTTGTACACACACCAGCTGACCTAACAAGAAGATTTGTCATCTTCTTCATTTTTTTGTGCTATAAATTAGGCATTCAACGGTGACCAAGGGGGGATTCTTTTTCTGGTTCTCATCAGTATAAGGCAAAAATTTAGTGTGGAGAACAGAAAGTTGAGAACGAAGAAAAGAATCATATATACAAAACATTTCCCAGATCAACGAAAAAATATATAGAGAGAAGAAAACTATTTAAAAATGAAAGAGAACCAGAGGCCGCCGCCTGGCTGAAGTAGGCCTCCATTTTGCCGCCGTGACCTCCGCCATCTCCGCCACGAGCTCTACCACTGTTTGCTCAGTCGCCATCACGCATTCCGAGACCTCCTCCACACGGTCCCACTTCGCCATCGCGCCTCAGCCGTCTCAGTCGCGGACTCCACGTCTCAGACCGGAAACTTCGCCGCCGTGACCTCCGCCATCTCCACCAACCGCGGATCTGCGAACTACCTTCCAACCCACCACGAGCAGGACGTTCTCCTCCGCCGCCGTCGCAAGCCGCTGTCGTCACGACCTCCGCCACGAAGTTTAGATCCGGGACCACCATCTTAACCGCATCTTGCCTCCAACCCAGCCACGATCTACGACGGAAGCCGCCGTTCCGGCCAGCCGCTGCTCTCTCCGGCATTCATGTAGGTGAAGGGTCAAAGTTGGCCTCTTTGCTGGTTTGTCACTCTCACTGTAACTTACCCTATGCTGCTCTGATGTATGAAGAACGAGAAATCACTTTTATTTCAAAAAAAATCATCTATTTATATTTTCTTTTCTTTTTTATTCATTTGCTTTTAGCCTTTTTTTCCCCTTGTTGGATTCAGGCTTATGAGGATATTTGGGTTCCTGATGGCCTGATGGATGTGCTTGTCTTCTTCTTTTTAGTTACTGATACGTTGTGTTTCATTCGGGTAAAAAAAAAACAAAACAAAAAACAAAAAGTTATAAAAATAAAAAAGGGGAGAGAATCTTTTGAGTTCACGCAACAATCTACAATATTGATGTATGATTTTTCATCCTCAAATGTTGTATGAATTGTAAGCGTTCACCGTATAGCTCCGCTATCTTTAACCCCGTGCAAAAGTGAATTCCTTTCTGTATAAAATAATAAATGTTTTCAATTTACTCTTTTTACAAATTTTATTCAATTTTTAAAATAAAATCTTTTGAATTCATGCAACAATCTACGACGTTGATGTATGAATTTTCATCCTCAAGTGACGTATGAATTGTAAGGGTTTATCGAATAGCACCGCTGTCTTGAGCCCTGTGCATAAGTGGATTAATTTCAAAATAAATCCACTTTCAAATCATTTACAAGAAATCAAATTTCAATTCAAAAATTAAAATCAATAAACCAACCAATCAAATATTTTCAAAAGAACTACGTGGCTTTGAGTTTCCCATCGCCCCCGGGAATACGTAGGAGCAAGATAAATCATCTTGTCAAGCCAAAACTAAATTTTCCTTTTTGTATCTCTTTTTATGTTAAAATAATTAATCAAAATAATTAAATTTTTCTATTTTTAGGGATGCTCTGTGGACACCGTGCCATATTCAGTCCCTTAGATTTGAGGTTACCCTGTGGACTCATGTGCCATGTTCAACCTCATTTAGTTTTCGTAAACAATAAATTTTAAAATATAAAAATTAATAAAAATTTAAAATATTAAAATATTAAAAATTAAAAATAATTCTTTTCTTGTAAATAATTTTTGGGGTAAAATAAATATCTAAAAGGTAATTAAAATGTTTTTGCACAATTAACTTGAGGTACCGTTTTTTAAACGGGCGATGTGGGGTGTTAATACCTTCCCTACTCGTAACCGACTCTCGGACTCATCTCTCTCTCTTTTTTAGATCAGTTTACCTTTAAATAATTGAGTTTTTCTAAGATTTTCCCAATAAAAATTTTTAGTGGCGACTCCTCCGTTTCCGCTTTTTTACCTCGCGGCGCCCGGACAGGACGGTTGCGACAGCCGGCGACTCCACTGGGGACTTTTGAGAGTCAGGCCTATCATAGTTGGTTGTGTAATTTTTTTTTTTAAAACGGCTTTGAAAATATTTGTTTTACCCTTTTTGTTTTATTTCTTTTTTAATGCTTTCATAATTGCTTTTGTATATTCTTGCAACCTTAGGGAAGAGAACTTTTGTATTGGTGTTGTTTGTTCCTTTCTTGCAGGTTTGGGGTAGTTTTGTTTTAGTAGGTTTTGTGAAGGTTTGTATGCTCCCATCACACACATCACTATCACATGTTGCACACACTTTTGGGCTCTATACCCGAGTCTTGGAATGCCATAAGATTAGAAGGGGCTTCAGTGATGTTATTGTGATGCTTTTGCATCCCTGACAGTCACTAATTCTCCCGCTCGGATTGCTACCAGTACATGGACTACCATATTGTGACTTATTTGTCCATGTGGCGAGGTTCGTTGATTCGGATCCATATCTTTTAGATGAGGGTAATCCGGGGACCATATGTTTAGAGGTCTAGATCTGTCCCGAAAGTCATGCACATAAAATGTCATTAGCAGCCTACCAAAATAGGGTCTTGACTTCAGAAGTCCCGACTTTAGGATATGACCTATGTAGGACAAAAGGGAGCGCATTCCATCTTTTTCTGCAACATGAATAATCACATTTTTTTCCAATGCATCATAACGATTTTCTACACGCATCCCACATGCACCTTAACATGCCACTCATTCGTGCATCATGTTACACTCATTATTATATTGTATGCTCTGCATGTATTATTTTAGGACATGCATCGTCAATATGTCATTCATTCATGCATCTTGGTACACTCTCATGCATAAGTAATTTTGCTTTCCAATTGTTATTAATAAAATAAAATTTCCCTTGCACAAATAATTTGGTGAAAGATAACACCTTTGATAACAAGAGATGGAAAAAGTCAGACACGCTAGCAATGCACTCGCCACCAAGAACTCCAGGGTGATTTTGAACTCATTAGAGAATCTGAAAGAGTTGAGCCAATCTTTGCCTCAAGAACATCGAAAAAGCTTCGTCAAGAAGTATGGAGGGATCTTGGATCTAATTTTCATACCGGTTCAAGCTACTGCTTTGAGAGCTCTAAGTCGGTATTGGAGCCCACATCTCAGATGCTTCGAGTTGCCAAACATGGACATTACACCCACCATTGAAGAATATGCTTGCCTGTTAAGGTTGCCAATGTAGAAAAATCCCACTGTGTACTTTTACATGGGGCAATACTTGACCACTGCAGGCATAGCAGGGTTACTAGGGCTTCCTGAAATTGAAGTGAACTTGACCGGGCACTCAAACTCGCGAGGGTTGACCAGAAAATTTCTTGAAAATCATTTGAGGAAACTAATGGATCGACAAGACTGGGAAACCTTTGAGAGGGTATTGGTACTAGCAATATATGGGTTGGTTCTATTTCCATCGGCTCTAGACATGATAGATCGAGCAGCAATGGACGTGTTCTTCACAGTTGAAAGAAAGAAAAACCCCGTGCCGGCAGTATTGACTGAAACGCTTTTGACTCTAGAATTTTGCCAGCGATATCCTAAGGGGAAGCTCAGATGTTGTGCGCAGTTGCTCTATGTATGGGTCATGACTCACATGTACGCAAAAGGCTATATCAACCGCCATTCAGACCCACTAAGAAGCTTCCATAACATCCCTATAAGACAGCTTAATGAAGAGGAATGGAAGAACGAGTTTGACAAAGTGGAAAGAGACTCTTTCAAGTGGGTATGCCCATGGTACGAAAGTCAACAGGGGCAATCATTTATAGTTGTGGTGACTATCCAAATGTTCCTTTGATGGGCCCGAGAGGGTGCATATCCTACACATCCGCCATAGCCTTACGACAACTTTATGTTGGACGCAAACCGTGCCACGAGAAGAACAACACGGTGGATGTTGTTTCCGATACGAGGATGGTGAGAATACCAAGTTGTTGGCAAAAGAAGTTGGAAATGCATGGAAAATGTGAGGATGGCGGGGAGATCACAATTGGGCCGACCAATCCTAATCATTGTCTCAGAGTATGAAGCATGGAGAAAATCAAGGAAAGGTCCCGTCAACATTCCTGCAGAAAGCACGAAAGCTGAAGATTACTCCCCTTCGGTAACTCAAATGGCAGAACAACTGAAAGTCCTGGAAGCACAAATGAAGGAAATGGAACAACAAAAGCAAGATGCCGAGTTGAAAATAGCCATTGGTCAGAAGCATTGTGAGAAGTTAACAAAGGAAAATGAACATTTAAAAGATTTGTGTGCAGATATCTCCGTAACCTCAAGAGTCCAGAAGAATACAGACAAGGTCCCGCCGAGCATCATGACTAGGATCCAGAATCTTGAAAGCAAAGTATTGTCTTTGACAACAGAAAGGCATCAACTAAGAAAAGAAAAGTGTCGGTTAGAAGAAGAAGTCATTCAGTAAGGAGAGGTGAGAAAGTCATTGGAAGTGGAAGTTAATCGACAAAGGGAAGTCAATGCCAACTTACAAAAGCAAATTTGTGCACAAGACAGGATGATTGATGAATTGGTACAAAAGGTCCAAGAGCTGAATATCCTACTAGCCGAAATCAAGAAGCAGTGCGATTTAGGGTGGACCTCAGCAAAATACTATCATGATCAAAGGGTTCAAGTAATGAATACCGTGAAGTGGTGGAGAGAAGAGGCCCGAGAGCGAGGGATAGATATTGACATATGGAGAAAAATATATATGAGCACGAATTTGGAGCTAAGCCATTGTATTATGAATTTCATCAAATGCTTTGAAAAGGCAGAAAAACAAATTCGTACAGACCCTATGCTTCGTCTCCCGGCCGAGTTAGATGATTTCATGCAGATGTGTGGAGGGTTTGCTCGAGGGCTAAAAAGAAAGAGACCTAAGCTATACTTTAGGATGAAAATGTTGTAACAATGTTGATAATTATGATGTAATCCCAATCTATGTATTGTTTTGAGGAGATTTTAATGAAATATGACATTGCCTTCATAATTCTATGTTCTTCTTTGAGGAGTTTTTGCCTCTGTGATTCCTTCGCACTCCAACTCTTGCACTTGACTTGCGACTGTTAAGTCTCTAAAATGTTTGATATGCATTTCCCTAAGTTTTGATGAAAACCAAACATTGGTTAATGATTTAATTAACCTTCATATTGGTTGCTAACCTATCTATTGAGTGTGCAGATTAAGAAATAGAATCAGACGTCCAACAAAGTGAAACAAGCAGACGTCCAACAAAGTGTAACAAGCAGACGTCCAACACTGTAGTGTTTGAAGCGCACGTCCAAAACACAAGAGAAAGAAACCCGCGTCCAATAAAAATATCAGAAGGCCGCGTCCACTAAAAAGTATCAGAAGGCCGCGTCCACTACAAACAACAGAAGGCCGCGTCTACTCAAAGTATCAGAAAAACCCGTCCAGTGAGGTATCAAAATTATCCGTCCAATGACGTGGCACTTGGAGCGTGTCCATCAAAGTATCAGAATAGCGCGTCCATCAAAATATCATAAAAGACCGTCCAGTGAGGTATCAAAATTATCCGTCCAATGACGTGGCACTTGGAGCACGTCCATCAAAGTATCAGAATAGCGCGTCCATCAAAATATCAGAAAAGACCGTCCAGTGAGGTATCAGAAAGGTCCGTCCAATGACGTGGCAGATGGAGCTCTTCCATTAAGGAATCAGATGGAGCTCGTCCATTAAAGAATCAGATGGAGCTCGTCCATTAAGGAATCAGATGGAGCTCGTCCATTAAGGAATCACTTTGAGCTCGTCCAATAAAGTATCAGCAATGCGCGTCCAATGACGTAGAAAATGGTGCTCATCTATTAAGGTCAGAATGTTTCCATCCACCAGAGTAACTGAGACTCTCGTCCACCAGACTAACTGAAGCTCTCGTCCAGTAGAGTAACAGAGGCTCTCGTCCACTAAAGGTGACAGAAGCTCTCGTCCACTAGAGTAACAGAAGTGCTCGTCCACTAAAGGTGACAGAAGCACTCGTCCACTAGTCTTTGGACTTACTGAGTCCTTAATATGGAGCTCGTCTACTAGCCCGAATGAAAACTCAAATGACTAGATAGACGTGATTATTTTCAAGATGGAAGCACTTATCTTATGATCGCGAATTCTTTAAGGATTATCAGAATCATGGTTCAAGAACCAGAAAGAGACTTGAAGCCTTCTCTTCTACTCAGTTTCACGATTATCAAGAAAAGTCAGAAGCTACTCTCTCAAGCAACCTTGGATAATCAGAACCAAAGACCAGTTAAAGAATGCTTCCAACGTGCTTTATTCCCTAGTACATCTGGTCCTTACACAAAAAAGGAAGTGTACTCCGCAAAGTACAAAAAGCTCTCTGCTCAACTTTGATATGGATGTAGCACGATGAATAAAGCCAAGATCCTTCATGTTAGAATACAACCAACGACTCTATTGCAATTAATGAAGTTCTGCTTGAAGCCAACATCTGAGAGGATGTCTCTAACGGATCCTAAATGCTTGAAGACCATAAATACATAAGCCATTGAAGATGAAGAAACACATATACACATTGCATTAAAACGCCATTACTCTGAGCATTTATTTCTTCATTCTTTTATTTTTTATTCTTCAATCATTTTGAAGTTATTACGCAGACTTTCCTAGACTTCACATTTAAACCACTGAGTGTTGGTGAAAGATCTGCCTGTGAGAAATTGTATTTATTACAAACCCAAATCTCTCTAACAAACCAGAGTGAGCCTAAAGAGGCTAGGTGTGCAAATAATACTTGTCTTGAGCCTGAAGAGGCTAGGTATGCAAATAATACTTGAGTCAGTAACCTTATCAGTTATAGTGGATAAATCTTGGTGTTGCCAAGGACTGGACGTAGCTCTTTGATTTGAAGAGTGAACCAAGATAAATCATCGTGTCAATCTCTCTTCCCTTAAACTCTTTAATTGCTTTAGTTTTTTTTCTTGCATCTGTCAAGTGGTGTGTGTGCAATAGTCACCTGTCCATCCTGTATTCTTCCACTCGTCCAAAGCTAGCTTTCTGTTTGCAAAAAGATTTCAGCTTTGCTTAAATTCTAATAAACACAATTCAACCCCCCATTCTCGTGTTTATAGTTGTCTATTTCAGCGACGACACCTATCGTGGAGCATGGTCTTCCTTTAGTATGTTGTCAACTACATCTTTGCCTTATAGGATTCTTCCTTCTGTGCAAAAGGTAGGACGAGATGTCTCAATTCAGAATTGCTAATGTGTTTAAGACGACATCTATTGTGGAGAGTTGTTTCTCCCCTAGATTTATTGTCAATTCCATTTCATCTTATGAGTACAATACTCTGTGTGGGATGGAGGGACCATCTCTTGTCTGTTATAAGGTGTTAACTCAAAAAAAAAAAAATCCAAAGGTGATTTTCTTAAAAGCTTTTTGCTTTTTTCCAACATTTTGTTATCACTTTTGTTTCGATTAAAACAGTGTGTGACTTTTCTGAACAATTGCTCGAAGACACCCTTATCGCACTCGGCACAGACAAGAGCCATGACGGATGAACTAGAAGAAGTCCAAGAGATCAGGGATGAAGTCAGTCAAATCAAGGATCAAATGACTAAGATGATGGAGATCCTACAAGCAATGCAGAAGGAAAAGAACACAGAGGAGAACCCTCCAGCTTCGAACGAAGGACATCCGGCCACACCTCTCATTCCGCCCGATTTTACTCAGATTCCTATTCAAGGCTTCAACCAACCAGGGGCCATGATGCCTCTCACTATTTATCCAAGCAACCAAACTCATATTTCATTTGACCCGAACAATCCCCCATACGACTTACCTCGTGGATTTGTTCCACCAACGGCCCCCATCCCACAAGATGGCATCCAAAACTCTGAACATACTACTCAGACACAATCCCCCACCGATGTTGTCGAGATGCCACAAACACAAACTGTCAACCCTACAAATGGTAACACCCCGACAGTGACACTTTCTGCTAATCCAAAGACTCCACAATACACCCTATATTATGGACCCCAGGGGACCCAAATGATGCCAAAATTCGGATCCTCCTACATGCCATACCCCTTTCCCGAAAATATGTAGTGTGAAACTCCAGTGAATCAGTCGGGAGGGAATTACCAATCTAAAGAAAAGTTGGAAATGTTAGAGGAGAGACTGCGGGCCATTGAAGGGACAAATAGTTATGGTCTTCGGGATGCCTCAGAGCTTTGTCTGGTGCCAAATGTTGTAATTCCACCAAAATTTAAGGTACCTGATTTCGACAAATATCGGGGAACCACTTGCCCCAAAAACCACTTGACCATGTATGTAAGGAAGATGGCATCATTCGCTCAAGATGATAAGATCTTGATTCACTTCTTCCAATACAGTTTAACTGGGGCGGCTTCAAACTGGTACACGCATCTCGAACGAGCCCACGTCCGATCCTTCAAAGATCTAGCAGATGCATTCCTAAAGCAATACAAGTACAATATTGACATGGCTCCCGATAGGATGCAACTCCAAAATATGGCAAAGAGAGACACAAACTTTCAAGGAGTATACACAACGATGGAGGGAATTGGCTGCTCAGGTAGAGCCTCCATTGGCTGAGAAAGAAATTGTGGCAATGTTCATTGATACTCTCCAGTCGCCTTTCTATGATAGAATGATCGGAAGCGTGTCATCAAACTTTTCTGACATGGTCATTGTCGGTGAAAGAATCGAAAGTGGAATCAGGAATGGCAAGATCATTGAGACTTCAATAATGAACGGCCCGAAGAGAACCCCGTTTGTGAAAAAAAAAAAAAAAAGGAGAAGCACACGCAGTAACCTTTGAACAAAAGAAGCCAAACCAATATAGACCAAACCAAACACCCGCCTTCCAAGCCCAATTCGCCCCATATCACCAAGCCAACCAGCCATACATCACTGCCACCTCACAACTTCCAAATCCTCAATAGATGGCTCCTTACTGGCCATCATACCCCTCTCAACCTCAAACGCACCTTACCATGGCACCTAAAACTGTTCAACCCTCAAGTCCAAACCCAAACACCAGCCAAACAAGACCATCGTACAACTCGGAAAGAAAGCCAGTACATTTCGACCCGAAACCCATGACCTATACTGAGCTACTGCATCAGCTTATAAGCAAATATGTGTTGACTCCTATCCCAATGAAACTATTGGGGCCTCCTTATCGGAAGTGGTTTGACCCAAATGCTAAATGTGAGTATCATGTGGGGGAAATAGGTCATTCCACTGAGAACTGCAGGGCTTTCAAATTTAAGGTACAAGACCTTATTGATGCTAAGTGGTTGAGCTTTCAGAAAGATGCTCTGAATGGGGCATAAGGTCCTATGCCAAATCATGGGGGTTCGGGAGTCAATGCCATTGATAGCTTTATGGAACCTATTCTTAAAAGTCAAGTGGCTGCTGTCAGAACTCCCATGAGAGTTATTTTAAGGGAGATGCAAAAACATGGATTGGTGCAAACCTCAATTGTTGAAGAGAAGACTCTTGATGAAGAGATAAGGTGTGACTTCGACGGGAATATGGGGCATTCAATTGAAGACTGTGCAGAATTTCGACAGGTTGTGTAACAGTTAATAGATATGAATATTATCCTAATTGGTCGAATGAGTGTGGCATTAACATGGTCGCTGAATCTACAATTTCCTCAACTCCAGTTAAGATAACTCCTTTTACTCTTGTGATTAATCCTCAACCGGTTCCTGAGCAAGTCGCTCCGAAGCCAGTGGTGATACACTATACTGAGAAGGAACCTATGCCAGTTTCGAGTGGGCCAACACCAGTTGTCATCCGAGTCCCAGGTCCTTTCCCTTACAAGGACACCAAAGCGGTGCCATGGAAATATGATAGGCAGGTTCAACAAAGTCCTCCCAACGAGACCACTGTGGTTACCAACATTTCGGGAATTGGTGGAATGACTAGGAGTGGTCGCATTTATATTCCAGAGGTATTGCGAAGGGAGGGAACAGAAAAGGAAGAAAAAGATCGCAAGGGGAAAGAGAAGGTGAAAGGAACGCCGGCTGAAAAGGATACCAAAGGGGATGATAATAAAAATGAGGTATCTGATGAAGAAGTCGGCGAATTCTTGAAGTTCATCAAGCAAAGCAAATACAGGGTTGTGGATCAATTGAATCAAACTCCAGCTCGGATATCTCTTTTGTCTTTGTTGATGAATTATGAGCCACGTAGGAGAGTACTGATGAAGGTGTTGAATCAAGCTCATGTCTCTCATGACATCACAATTGATAAGCTTGATAACATCGTGGGTAACATCGTTGCTGATAATTATATCACTTTCACTGATGATGAAATTCCAGCTGAAGGAATAGGGCACAATAAGGCGTTACACATCTCTGTGAAGTGTCGAGATCACGTCATGGCTAGGGTTCTCATTGATAATGGTTCTTCTTTAAATGTAATGCCAAAGTTAACACTAGCAAAGCTGCCTTTCGATGGAACTCATATGAAGCCAAGCACAATGATTGTAAGAGCTTTCGACGGCACCCGAAGGGAAGTCATGGGAGAAATTAAATTGCCCATTCAGATTGGCCCTTGCACCTTTGAAATACTCTTCCAAGTAATGGACATCACACCAACTTACAGCTGTCTCCTAGGACGACCATGGATCTATTCGTCTGGAGCTATACCTTCCACATTGCACCAAAAAGTGAAGTTCATTGTCGATAGTAAATTGATAATTGTTTCTGGAGAAGAGGATATGTTGGTGAGTAAGCCATCAACAACCCCTTACATTGAAGTTGCCGAAGAAGCTCTCGAGACCGCTTTCCAATCTCTTGAAATTGCCAATGCCACTTATGTTGGGGACGGTGCTCCACTCTTGAAACCTCAGTCATCTAAAGCGTCCATTATGATGGCTAGGGTTATGCTTGGAGGAGGATACCGACCCGGAAGCGGTTTAGGGAAGAATAGCCAAGGTGTCACTGACATCCTCATGCTCACCGAGAACAAGGACAGGTTTGGGTTGGGATATAAACCCACCAAGGCTGACAAGATGAGGGTTATAGAAGAAAAGAAAAGAAAGAGGTTGGCTCGGCTGGAAAATCGTGAATATGAGGCTGAAAGGGTTCCCATCTGTGACATTCGACAGAGCTTCCGAAGTGTAGGATTCTCATTCTTGGACCAAGCAGCAGCTGTTGAAGATGATTATCCTGTCGATCATGGTGTCAATCTAGTGTATCCATGCCCTCTGGATACAGATCTCAACAATTGGGAGGTCATTGAGTTCCCCAGGACCATAGAGTTTTTTTCAAAGTAATTCTGTAATGCTTATCCTTTAGCTCTGCCCAAGGCTTTAGGATTTTTGTTGTAATGGGCTTACTTGTTTCCGTGTCAGTATGACTTATCAATAAATGCATGCATTCAATATCTTTATGTTCTTATCCCTCTTGTTTTTAAACTTTCGCTTTTAATCATCGTTCCTCACCAATAAATGCATTTTCCCATCTTTAACTTTTATTCATTCATCTTTCCCTGATGACTACCAAAATGCAGATCTAAAAGTGACACTCTTGAAAATGACAATGTTAATAACTCAGCATACAATTTTGACTATCCTATTGATCATGCTGATGAGGTCGTTGATTTTGGGTTGAAGGTTTGGCAAGTGCACCAAATCGTACAAGTAATAATAATGAGAGTAGAGTATCGTCCCACGAGGATTGAGATTCAAGTAACAATGACAACTAAGCAATCGATATTTGAACGGATAAAACTCATAGTTCCAGCATTTAACTGAGATGTTGAATTAAGTGTTGTTACAAAGGTAATTGAAATAGGTTTTCTGTTATCACACAATCAATACAATGGAAAACAAATGAACAATTAAGAGGAATCAAGTATTTAAGACGGTTAGGAATTGGAATCACTCAATCTTCACTTGATGTAACTCACAGAACCCTAATATTCAATTCAATTCATTTAATTGACAATCAAGCCACTGATTTAGATCTATCCCTAATTCCTTAGGTGATAATCCTTTGTTACAAATTATGAACCCTAATTCCTCGGGTGAATCAAAATTAGCACAAGCAAGAAGCACAAGACTTACAAGGAATGCACTCGCAATGAAGTTCTATTCCTAGAATCGACTCACAAAGTGGTAATCTATTTCAGTTCTAGCATGAACACACATTTTCCAATTATGCATTCATTCATACGATCAATTTCATGAATGGCCAATTCAGGAAAAGCATTAAGCATTGAAAAGATTACTCAATTTGAACGAATCCGAATTGAAATCAGAGTTGGAACGAACTTACATCAAGATCTGATTGAACTCATCCTATCCTAACCTATGGAATTTAGAAACTCATATCTACGAGATGAAATCTAGAAGAAATAGAAGAAATCTGAGGTAGAGAAGCCATGGATTCTTCAATCCTCTCTTCCGAAAGCTCTTGAACTCCCTGGTTTCAACACCCTCGAGAACACAGATTAGAATCAGAGTAAAAATGACCCAAAAATCCCTTTCGAATCTGTTCAAAACGTATTTTATCTTGGTTCTCGCCGTCTGCTGCCCCTTTGGCGCCCCTAGCCTGCGCTGGGCGCTATCTCCTAGAGCTGGGCGCTATCTCCTAGAGCTGGGCGCTAGCCCATGCTCCTGGCGTTGGGCGCCCCTCTTCTTATGCTGGGCGCTGGTTCACTCCAAAATGCCAGCGCTGGGCGCTGGCCCATGCTCTGCAGGATGCATTTTTCTTTCGTTTCTGTCCGTGCTGAGCGTCCAATTCCAAGGGCTGAGCGCTGAGCTACTATTCCTGCACATTTTCAACCTCTTTAAGTATATTTTCAATATAAATTGAAATCTAAGTATCAAAACTCTATTCAAATGAATGTGTACATTTTCTTATCACTTTCCTATAATTTCTAAGATTATTTATAAATTCTTTCCTAATTAAACTTCCAAACTAACATATTTTACACATTCATCACAACCCCAAACTTAAAAATTTTGCTTGTCCTCAAGCAAACAATTAAATTCAAAACAGGGGTGAATGAGATAGATTTTCATGGTCAATTCTCTTGTGAAGCAAATTACTCATGCAAGACTTCAATTCCTTGACACTTTTGCAAAATGGACAAGCATCACACAATCATTCATAAATTCCAATTGATCACAAGTTTCATGTTTTAGAACAATCAAACATAGTACAAAATTAGCTCCATTGAATGCACAAAATTATCCCTTGCAACCTCTCTGTTTAAGTGTTTCACACATCCTCACTTGGTCATGTTTGCTCTCAAGTCCAATCCACCTGCATTTCTCAATCCTAGTCTTGACAAGATGCTAGCACACACATCACAATTGCCAATGCAACACATATCATGAGGTCTTTTATTTGGATGTAATGGGGCTAAGGTGTGGGTGGATGAGAATAAGAATATATATATGCTTCGCTACTTTGGCTTCAAGGACTATTTGGACTCTTTTGGAATTTTCACTTGCCTAGTCTAGCTACAAGCACATAAGCACACAATTTGTGCTATTTCCTTTTTATTCATTTCCAACTATTTCTTTTTCTCTTTTTCTCTTGTTGCTTCTTGTTTTAATTTTCTTTTCTTTCTATTTTGCCTTTTTATTTCTTTGTATACTTTCTCTTTCCTTTTCCTCTTTTTGGCTTTTTCTTTTTTTCTTTTTCTTTTTTTTTCTCTAGTAGGCATCTTTAGTGGCCTACTTACCACCCCAAACTTTATTTGCTTGCTTGTCCCTAAGCAAGAGAACAACCCCAAACTTAAGTCCAAACATTACTCTAAGCCAAAGTAGTGGGACAAAATGGTTTTATCACTTTTTGGCTTGTAATGTGCGATCATACCAAGAAAAATAGGCCAAGGCTCGATTGGGCTTAACAATGGTAAATGATAGGTTGGCAATTATGGCACCAAGCTTAAACAAAGAATTATTGCCTCAATCATTCATGCATATGCAAGAACATTGCAACAATGACAAGCATTCAAGGCAAGAAAAGGTGAGAACATGCAAGTGATGGACAATCACACATGAAAGAAATCAAGTCATCTGGATAATATGCCAGAGCATTTGGGCTCAAAAGCTCACAGTTTATGTTGATGTGCAAGAGAAAATCCATGCATCCAACATTGCATCAATCATAGCATGAAAAATTGTCACAAACAATTCACAGGGATCAATGGTTTCAATGAAATCATATACTTAGCCAGTATAAATTGCATCATGTTAGAAATTTCAGTCAAGCAAAAGTTCTATGCTCACTAGAGAATCTACACAAGAACCCATTCAACACAAGTTGTGCAATATATGCAAGTTTGGGCAATGTATTCCTACAACTAACTAACAAATGAAAGAGGGCAAAGAAAATTAATAGAGTTCAGAACACCCCCTTTCTTCTGCACACTGGATGAGTATGTGAAATTTTTTTTTTCATTAATTCCAGCGCTCAGCCTCCACTTGGGCGCCCAGCTCTGCTGTCTAGCGCCCAGCTCTGGCTGTCTAGCGCCCAGCGCTAGCTGTCCAGGAGCTACAGAAATTTGCAGCGCTCGTCCTTCCTGTGGAGCGCCCAGCGCCACTCATCCTGGTAGTCTCTGACTTTTCCTACGCTGGGCGTCAAGCCGAGCGCCCAGCGTTAGCAGTTTACCTTCAAATTCTCCCACTTCCTCTGCTGCTAATTCTTTGGCCTACTCAAATCTGTACCAAATGTCAGAATGAACTTTACACAGTAAGATGCATCATAATGT
Organism: Sophora flavescens; assembly: GCA_030762895.1. Classification (NCBI taxonomy): domain Eukaryota; kingdom Viridiplantae; phylum Streptophyta; class Magnoliopsida; order Fabales; family Fabaceae; genus Sophora; species Sophora flavescens. Next base: position 204,867,591 of record CM061065.1, on the reverse strand, counting down.
GTGATGAAAGATAAGGAAAAAAAAATTCAAATAAAATCTAATCTAATCTTGGGTTGCCTCCCAAGAAGCGCTTCTTTAACGTCACTAGCTTGACGCCGATTATTTAATGCTCAAGGTGGCTTGAATGAACAGAAAAATGGAGCATTTTTGTTGCTTTTCTTGCCACCACTGGTCACATTATTCCCACCATTAACCAATGGTGTATTGCCCTTCTTTGATGAATCATCTTCTTTTGGCCAAAGTGGTTGGAATTGAGATGACCATTGAGACTTCCTCTTCTTCTTTTTCTTTCTGTTCCCATTGCTCTTCTTTTTCTTCTCATGTTCATCTTTGCGAACTTCTTGGAGCTCTTGGTTTTGCACAAATTGAACTTGAGCATGAATAATTGGTGAAGTTCCCGTAGACTCCTTATCAACCATGTTCACAACCATTTGTTCTTCATTCACCCTCAATATAATCTCGCCTTTTGATACATCTATCAAAGCTCCGGCGGTAGCTAAGAAGGGTCTTCCAAAAATCAGTGGAATACTCACATCTTCCTCAATGTCCAACACAAAGAAATCCATGGGAAATATGAACTTTCCTACTTTCACAAGTAAGTCCTCTACCAAACCATATGGTCTCCTAATTGATCTATCCGCAAGTTGCAATGAGATCATGGTTGGTTCCACATCATGAATTCCAAGCTTCTTCATCATGGATAATGGCATCAGATTAATACTTGCCCCAAGGTCGCATAGGGCTCTAGCCTTTATTACATCTCCAATGATACAAGAAATGGTAAAGGATCCGGGATCCCTCAACTTAGGTGGAAGCTTGTGTTGGAGAATTGAGCTACAATTTTCAGTCAAAGCCACTACCTCACTTGATTCAATCTTTCTCTTCTTTTCAAGCCATTCTCTCATGAACATGGCATTTGATGGCATACTCTCTAATGCTTCGGCAAAGGGAATATTTATTCGCAATTGTTTGAAAATATCCAAGAACCTATCAAATTGCTCTTCTTTCTTTTTCCTCTTCTTCTTGATTGGATATGGCACTTTCACATAAGAAGGAATCTCTTGCGGCTTGCCCCCTTCTTTCAAAAAGCTGACTCTTTGTCTTTCTCAAGATGGAATTTTCATCAACTAATTTCAGTTTCTTTTCCTTCCTATCATCTTGAGGTTCCTCCTTTTCTTTCCTTTTTGAACTCTCTTCTTTCTCTTCAAGTATCAACTATCTTCTTTCTCAATGCAGAATTTTCAGCATTTTGACTTGAGGAATGCTCAACACCCGGCTCTACTAGCTCTCCACTTAGCAACATGATGGTTTTGCACTCCTCCTTTGGATTATTAGTGTTTTTTCCAGAAACTCCTGCACTTAATGCACTAGAAAGCTGTCCAATCTGCACTTCAAGGTTCTTTATTGATGCATCGGTATTCTTGAAGTTAGATTGGGTGACTTGAATGAATTGTGCAAGAGTGCTCTCCCACTTGTTCATTCTCTCATCGGTATCACGATGTGGTTGATTTTGAAGTAGTGGTTGTTGTGAAGGTGTATTTTCTTGTGGAGCTTCTTGTGACCAAGGAAAGTTAGGGTGCTTCTTCCAATTTTGATTATACGAGTTGGAGTACAAATTCTGCCCTTGTCTTGGAAAATTCCCCATGTACTTTGCTTCCTCTTGAGAACTTAGAGATGCTTCACACTTACCATTATCATGCCCTCCTCCACAAAAATCACAGCTCATGACTTGTTGTCCTTGTGTTGGTCCTAGACTCATAGCCTTTAGTTGCTGTGTGATTGCATCCAATTGATTTGTGATGATTTTGTTTTGAGCTAATATTGCATTTTGAGACTCAAGCTCCCATATCCCTCTCTTTGATGTGTTCCCTCTGTCATGGTTCATCAGATAATCATTGGATGCCATGGCTTCAATCAACCTTAAGGCCTCTTCCGCTGTTTTGGAATTCATAGATCCTCCGGCCGAAGCGTCCAACATAAGCTTTGTTGATGGCCTCAATCCATTACAAAAAATCTGCATTTGTTGAAGATCATCAAAGTCGTGATTGGGACACTTTCTTAAAAACTCCTTGAATCTTTCCCAAGCATCATATAAGGTTTCACCATCACGTTGCATAAAGCTTGAGATTTCACCCCTCATCTTCACAAACTTGGACGGTGGGAAATACCTTGCTAAGAACTTCTCTTCCAAATCGTCCCAAGTTGTGATGCTTCCTTGAGGTTGAGATTGGAGCCATGCTTTGGCTCTATCTCTTAGTGAAAAAGGAAACAACCGCAGTCGTATCGCATCATCGGTGGCCCCATTGATCTTGAGAGTCTCACATATCTCTATGAAATTCGAGATATGACTATTCGGATCTTCGGCTTCACTTCCTCCAAACTGATTTTGCTGCATAATATTGAGTAAAGCCGGTTTGATCTCAAAGTTGTTCGCAGCTACCGGTGGTCTAACAATGCTTGAGTGATTCAGGTTGGTTGGACCACCTGGAATACTCTCCCAATGTTCTCCGGTTCCTATCCACATTTCCAGCCATGATCACCTCTTGTTGGACTTGAGATGAAGAAGGATTTTCTTTTGCCAAATTTTTATTTCTCTGTTTTTGCTCTCTTGTTTTCTTTCGATTCTTCTTTGCTGTTTTCTCAATTTCTGGATCAAATAACAGATCGCTTGTTGCTTTACCTCGCATACACTGCACAAGATTTTCAAGAGAATTTCAGAGCATGCACTAATTCAAAATTTTCGCAGAGAAACAGAAAATTAATCAACAGAAAAATAATGTTCAAATTAACAAATGCTTTCGTTTTTGTTGCTATTGATCAACAATCCCCGGCAACGGCGCCAAAAACTTGTTGAAGGTTTGGCAAGTGCACCAAATCGTACAAGTAATAATAATGAGAGTAGAGTATCGTCCCACGAGGATTGAGATTCAAGTAACAATGACAACTAAGCAATCGATATTTGAACGGATAAAACTCATAGTTCCAGCATTTAACTGAGATGTTGAATTAAGTGTTGTTAAAAAGGTAATTGAAATAGGTTTTCTGTTATCACACAATCAATACAATGGAAAACAAATGAACAATTAAGAGGAATCAAGTATTTAAGACGGTTAGGAATTGGAATCACTCAATCTTCACTTGATGTAACTCACAGAACCCTAATATTCAATTCAATTCATTTAATTGACAATCAAGCCACTGATTTAGATCTATCCCTAATTCCTTAGGTGATAATCCTTTGTTACAAATTATGAACCCTAATTCCTCAGGTGAATCAAAATTAGCACAAGCAGTAAGCACAAGACTTACAAGGAATGCCTTTGCAATGAAGTTCTATTCCTAGAATCGACCTCACAGTGGTAATCTATTTCAGTTCTAGCATGAACACACATTTTCCAATTATGCATTCATTCATACGATCAATTTCATGAATGGCCAATTCAGGAAAAGCATTAAGCATTGAAAAGATTACTCAATTTGAACGAATCTGAATTGAAATCAGAGTTGGAACGAACTTACATCAAGATCTGATTGAACTCATCCTATCCTAACCTATGGAATTTAGAAACTCATATCTACGAGATGAAATCTAGAAGAAATAGAAGAAATCTGAGGTAGAGAAGCCATGGATTCTTCAATCCTCTCTTCCGAAAGCTCTTGAACTCCCTGGTTTCAACACCCTCGAGAACACAGATTAGAATCAGAGTAAAAATGACCCAAAAATCCCTTCTAAATCTGTTCAAAACGTATTTATACTGGTTCTGCTCGCTCCGCCTTGGCTGGCGCCCCTAGCTGCGCTGGCGCTATCTCCTAGAGCCGGGCGCTAGCCCATGCTCTCTGGCGTTGGCGCCCCTCTTCTTATCGCCGGGCGCTGGTTCACTCCAAAATGCCAGCTGGCTGGGCGCTGCCCATGCTCTGCAGATGCATTTTTCTTTCGTTTTCGTCCGTGTCGAGCGTCCAATTCCAAGGGCTGAGCGCTGAGCTACTATTCCTGCACATTTTCAACCTCTTTAAGTATATTTTCAATATAAATTGAAATCTAAGTATCAAAACTCTATTCAAATGAATGTGTACATTTTCTTATCACTTTCCTATAATTTCTAAGATTATTTATAAATTCTTTCCTAATTACACTTCCAAACTAACATATTTTACACATTCATCACAACCCCAAACTTAGAAATTTTGCTTGTCCTCAAGCAAACAATTAAATTCAAAACAGGGGTGAATGAGATAGATTTTCATGGTCAATTCTCTTGTGAAGCAAATTACTCATGCAAGACTTCAATTCCTTGACACTTTTGCAAAATGGACAAGCATCACACAATCATTCATAAATTCCAATTGATCACAAGTTTCATGTTTTAGAACAATCAAACATAGTACAAAATTAGCTCCATTGAATGCACAAAATTATCCCTTGCAACCTCTCTGTTTAAGTGTTTCACACATCCTCACTTGGTCATGTTTGCTCTCAAGTCCAATCCACCTGCATTTCTCAATCCTAGTCTTGACAAGATGCTAGCACACACATCACAATTGCCAATGCAACACATATCATGAGGTCTTTTATTTGGATGTAATGGGGCTAAGGTGTGGGTGGATGAGAATAAGAATATATATATGCTTCGCTACTTTGGCTTCAAGGACTATTTGGACTCTTTTGGAATTTTCACTTGCCTAGTCTAGCTACAAGCACATAAGCACACAATTTGTGCTATTTCCTTTTTATTCATTTCCAACTATTTCTTTTTCTCTTTTTCTCTTGTTGCTTCTTGTTTTAATTTTCTTTTCTTTCTATTTTGCCTTTTTATTTCTTTGTATACTTTCTCTTTCCTTTTCCTCTTTTTGGCTTTTTCTATTTTCTTTTTCTTTTTTTTTCTCTAGTAGGCATCTTTAGTGGCCTACTTACCACCCCAAACTTTATTTGCTTGCTTGTCCCTAAGCAAGAGAACAACCCCAAACTTAAGTCCAAACATTACTCTAAGCCAAAGTAGTGGGACAAAATGGTTTTATCACTTTTTGGCTTGTAATGTGCGATCATACCAAGAAAAATAGGCCAAGGCTCGATTGGGCTTAACAATGGTAAATGATAGGTTGGCAATTATGGCACCAAGCTTAAACAAAGAATTATTGCCTCAATCATTCATGCATATGCAAGAACATTGCAACAATGACAAGCATTCAAGGCAAGAAAAGGTGAGAACATGCAAGTGATGGACAATCACACATGAAAGAAATCAAGTCATCTGGATAATATGCCGGAGCATTTGGGCTCAAAAGCTCACAGTTTATGTTGATGTGCAAGAGAAAATCCATGCATCCAACATTGCATCAATCATAGCATGAAAAATTGTCACAAACAATTCACAGGGATCAATGGTTTCAATGAAATCATATACTTAGCCAGTATAAATTGCATCATGTTAGAAATTTCAGTCAAGCAAAAGTTCTATGCTCACTAGAGAATCTACACAAGAACCCATTCAACACAAGTTGTGCAATATATGCAAGTTTGGGCAATTTATTCCTACAACTAACTAACAAATGAAAGAGGGCAAAGAAAATTAATAGAGTTCAGAACACCCCCTTTCTTCTGCACACTGGATGAGTATGTGAAATTTTTTTTTTCATTAATTCCAGCGCTCAGCCTCCACTTGGGCGCCCAGCTCTGGCTGCCTAGCGCCCAGCTCTGGCTGTCTAGCGCCCAGCGCTAGCTGTCCAGGAGCTACAGAAATTTGCAGCGCTCGTCCTTCCTGTGGAGCGCCCAGCGCCACTCATCCTGGTAGTCTCTGACTTTTCCTACGCTGGGCGTCAAGCCGAGCGCCCAGCGTTAGCAGTTTACCTTCAAATTCTCCCACTTCCTCTGCTGCTAATTCTTTGGCCTACTCAAATCTGTACCAAATGTCAGAATGAACTTTACACAGTAAGATGCATCATAATGTGTGATGAAAGATAAGGAAAAAAAAAATTCAAATAAAATCTAATCTAATCTTGGGTTGCCTCCCAAGAAGCGCTTCTTTAACGTCACTAGCTTGACGCCGATTATTTAATGCTCAAGGTGGCTTGAATGAACAGAAAAATGGAGCATTTTTGTTGCTTTTCTTGCCACCACTGGTCACATTATTCCCACCATTAACCAATGGTGTATTGCCCTTCTTTGATGAATCATCTTCTTTTGGCCAAAGTGGTTGGAATTGAGATGACCATTGAGACGTCCCTCTTCTTCTTTTTCTTTCTGTTCCCATTGCTCTTCTTTTTCTTCTCATGTTCATCTTTGCGAACTTCTTGGAGCTCTTGGTTTTGCACAAATTGAACTTGAGCATGAATAATTGGTGAAGTTCCCGTAGACTCCTTATCAACCATGTTCACAACCATTTGTTCTTCATTCACCCTCAATATAATCTCGCCTTTTGATACATCTATCAAAGCTCCGGCGGTAGCTAAGAAGGGTCTTCCAAAAATCAGTGGAATACTCACATCTTCCTCAATGTCCAACACAAAGAAATCCATGGGAAATATGAACTTTCCTACTTTCACAAGTAAGTCCTCTACCAAACCATATGGTCTCCTAATTGATCTATCCGCAAGTTGCAATGAGATCATGGTTGGTTCCACATCATGAATTCCAAGCTTCTTCATCATGGATAATGGCATCGATTAATACTTGCCCCAAGGTCGCATAGGGCTCTAGCCTTTATTACATCTCCAATGATACAAGAAATGGTAAAGGATCCGGGATCCCTCAACTTAGGTGGAAGCTTGTGTTGGAGAATTGAGCTACAATTTTCAGTCAAAGCCACTACCTCACTTGATTCAATCTTTCTCTTCTTTTCAAGCCATTCTCTCATGAACATGGCATTTGATGGCATACTCTCTAATTCTTCTGCAAATGGAATATTTATTCGCAATTGTTTGAAAATATCCAAGAACCTATCAAATTGCTCTTCTTTCTTTTTCCTCTTCTTCTTGATTGGATATGGCACTTTCACATAAGAAGGAATCTCTTGCGGCTTGCCCCCTTCTTTCAAAAGCTGACTCTTTGTCTTTCTCAAGATGGAATTTTCATCAACTAATTTCAGTTTCTTTTCCTTCCTATCATCTTGAGGTTCCTCCTTTTCTTTCCTTTTTGAACTCTCTTCTTTCTCTTCAGTATCAACTATCTTCTTTCTCAATGCAGAATTTTCAGCATTTTGACTTGAGGAATGCTCAACACCCGGCTCTACTAGCTCTCCACTTAGCAACATGATGGTTTTGCACTCCTCCTTTGGATTATTAGTGTTTTTTCCAGAAACTCCTGCACTTAATGCACTAGAAAGCTGTCCAATCTGCACTTCAAGGTTCTTTATTGATGCATCGGTATTCTTGAAGTTAGATTGGGTGACTTGAATGAATTGTGCAAGAGTGCTCTCCCACTTGTTCATTCTCTCATCGGTATCACGATGTGGTTGATTTTGAAGTAGTGGTTGTTGTGAAGGTGTATTTTCTTGTGGAGCTTCTTGTGACCAAGGAAAGTTAGGGTGCTTCTTCCAATTTTGATTATACGAGTTGGAGTACAAATTCTGCCCTTGTCTTGGAAAATTCCCCATGTACTTTGCTTCCTCTTGAGAACTTAGAGATGCTTCACACTTACCATTATCATGCCCTCCTCCACAAAAATCACAGCTCATGACTTGTTGTCCTTGTGTTGGTCCTAGACTCATAGCCTTTAGTTGCTGTGTGATTGCATCCAATTGATTTGTGATGATTTTGTTTTGAGCTAATATTGCATTTTGAGACTCAAGCTCCCATATCCCTCTCTTTGATGTGTTCCTCTGTCATGGTTCATCAGGATAATCATTGGATGCCATGGCTTCAATCAACCTTAAGGCCTCTTCCGCTGTTTTGGAATTCATAGATCCTCCTACCAAGCGTCCAACATAAGCTTTGTTGATGGCCTCAATCCATTACAAAAAATCTGCATTTGTTGAAGATCATCAAAGTCGTGATTGGGACACTTTCTTAAAAACTCCTTGAATCTTTCCCAAGCATCATATAAGGTTTCACCATCACGTTGCATAAAGCTTGAGATTTCACCCTCATCTTCACAAACTTGGACGGTGGGAAATACCTTGCTAAGAACTTCTCTTCCAAATCGTCCCAAGTTGTGATGCTTCCTTGAGGTTGAGATTGGAGCCATGCTTTGGCTCTATCTCTTAGTGAAAAAGGAAACAACCGCAGTCAGATCTCATCATCGGTGGCCCCATTGATCTTGAGAGTCTCACATATCTCTATGAAATTCGAGATATGACTATTCGGATCTTCGGCTTCACTTCCTCCAAACTGATTTTGCTGCATAATATTGAGTAAAGCCGGTTTGATCTCAAAGTTGTTCGCAGCTACCGGTGGTCTAACAATGCTTGAGTGATTCCGGTTGGTTGGACCACTGGAATACTCTCCCAATGTTCTCCGGTTCCTATCCACATTTCCAGCCATGATCACCTCTTGTTGGACTTGAGATGAAGAAGGATTTTCTTTTGCCAAATTTTTATTTCTCTGTTTTTGCTCTCTTGTTTTCTTTCGATTCTTCTTTGCTGTTTTCTCAATTTCTGGATCAAATAACAGCTCGCTTGTTGCTTTACCTCGCATACACTGCACAAGATTTTCAAGAGAATTTCAGAGCATGCACTAATTCAAAATTTTCGCAGAGAAACAGAAAATTAATCAACGAGAAAAATAATGTTCAAATTAACAAATGCTTTCGTTTTTGTTGCTATTGATCAACAATCCCCGGCAACGGCGCCAAAAACTTGTTGAAGGTTTGGCAAGTGCACCAAATCGTACAAGTAATAATAATGAGAGTAGAGTATCGTCCCACGAGGATTGAGATTCAAGTAACAATGACAACTAAGCAATCGATATTTGAACGGATAAAACTCATAGTTCCAGCATTTAACTGAGATGTTGAATTAAGTGTTGTTAAAAAGGTAATTGAAATAGGTTTTCTGTTATCACACAATCAATACAATGGAAAACAAATGAACAATTAAGAGGAATCAAGTATTTAAGACGGTTAGGAATTGGAATCACTCAATCTTCACTTGATGTAACTCACAGAACCCTAATATTCAATTCAATTCATTTAATTGACAATCAAGCCACTGATTTAGATCTATCCCTAATTCCTTAGGTGATAATCCTTTGTTACAAATTATGAACCCTAATTCCTCAGGTGAATCAAAATTAGCACAAGCAGTAAGCACAAGACTTACAAGGAATGCACTGCAATGAAGTTCTATTCCTAGAATCGACCTCACAGTGGTAATCTATTTCAGTTCTAGCATGAACACACATTTTCCAATTATGCATTCATTCATACGATCAATTTCATGAATGGCCAATTCAGGAAAAGCATTAAGCATTGAAAAGATTACTCAATTTGAACGAATCTGAATTGAAATCAGAGTTGGAACGAACTTACATCAAGATCTGATTGAACTCATCCTATCCTAACCTATGGAATTTAGAAACTCATATCTACGAGATGAAATCTAGAAGAAATAGAAGAAATCTGAGGTAGAGAAGCCATGGATTCTTCAATCCTCTCTTCCGAAAGCTCTTGAACTCCCTGGTTTCAACACCCTCGAGAACACAGATTAGAATCAGAGTAAAAATGACCCAAAAATCCCTTTCGAATCTGTTCAAAACGTATTTATACTGGTTCTGCTCGTCTGCCTTCGCTGGGCGCCCCTAGCCTGCGCTGGGCGCTATCTCCTAGAGCTGGGCGCTAGCCCATGCTCCTGGCGTTGGGCGCCCCTCTTCTTATGCTGGGCGCTGGTTCACTCCAAAATGCCAGCGCTGGGCGCTGGCCCATGCTCTGCAGGATGCATTTTTCTTTCGTTTCTGTCCGTGCTGAGCGTCCAATTCCAAGGGCTGAGCGCTGAGCTACTATTCCTGCACATTTTCAACCTCTTTAAGTATATTTTCAATATAAATTGAAATCTAAGTATCAAAACTCTATTCAAATGAATGTGTACATTTTCTTATCACTTTCCTATAATTTCTAAGATTATTTATAAATTCTTTCCTAATTACACTTCCAAACTAACATATTTTACACATTCATCACAACCCCAAACTTAGAAATTTTGCTTGTCCTCAAGCAAACAATTAAATTCAAAACAGGGGTGAATGAGATAGATTTTCATGGTCAATTCTCTTGTGAAGCAAATTACTCATGCAAGACTTCAATTCCTTGACACTTTTGCAAAATGGACAAGCATCACACAATCATTCATAAATTCCAATTGATCACAAGTTTCATGTTTTAGAACAATCAAACATAGTACAAAATTAGCTCCATTGAATGCACAAAATTATCCCTTGCAACCTCTCTGTTTAAGTGTTTCACACATCCTCACTTGGTCATGTTTGCTCTCAAGTCCAATCCACCTGCATTTCTCAATCCTAGTCTTGACAAGATGCTAGCACACACATCACAATTGCCAATGCAACACATATCATGAGGTCTTTTATTTGGATGTAATGGGGCTAAGGTGTGGGTGGATGAGAATAAGAATATATATATGCTTCGCTACTTTGGCTTCAAGGACTATTTGGACTCTTTTGGAATTTTCACTTGCCTAGTCTAGCTACAAGCACATAAGCACACAATTTGTGCTATTTCCTTTTTATTCATTTCCAACTATTTCTTTTTCTCTTTTTCTCTTGTTGCTTCTTGTTTTAATTTTCTTTTCTTTCTATTTTGCCTTTTTATTTCTTTGTATACTTTCTCTTTCCTTTTCCTCTTTTTGGCTTTTTCTATTTTTCTTTTTCTTTTTTTTTTTCTCTAGTAGGCATCTTTAGTGGCCTACTTACCACCCCAAACTTTATTTGCTTGCTTGTCCCTAAGCAAGAGAACAACCCCAAACTTAAGTCCAAACATTACTCTAAGCCAAAGTAGTGGGACAAAATGGTTTTATCACTTTTTGGCTTGTAATGTGCGATCATACCAAGAAAAATAGGCCAAGGCTCGATTGGGCTTAACAATGGTAAATGATAGGTTGGCAATTATGGCACCAAGCTTAAACAAAGAATTATTGCCTCAATCATTCATGCATATGCAAGAACATTGCAACAATGACAAGCATTCAAGGCAAGAAAAGGTGAGAACATGCAAGTGATGGACAATCACACATGAAAGAAATCAAGTCATCTGGATAATATGCCAGAGCATTTGGGCTCAAAAGCTCACAGTTTATGTTGATGTGCAAGAGAAAATCCATGCATCCAACATTGCATCAATCATAGCATGAAAAATTGTCACAAACAATTCACAGGGATCAATGGTTTCAATGAAATCATATACTTAGCCAGTATAAATTGCATCATGTTAGAAATTTCAGTCAAGCAAAAGTTCTATGCTCACTAGAGAATCTACACAAGAACCCATTCAACACAAGTTGTGCAATATATGCAAGTTTGGGCAATTTATTCCTACAACTAACTAACAAATGAAAGAGGGCAAAGAAAATTAATAGAGTTCAGAACACCCCCTTTCTTCTGCACACTGGATGAGTATGTGAAATTTTTTTTTTTCATTAATTCCAGCGCTCAGCCTCCACTTGGGCGCCCAGCTCTGGCTGCCTAGCGCCCACTCGGCTGTCTAGCGCCCGGCGCTAGCCGTCCAGAGCTACAGAAATTTGCAGCGCTCGTCCTTCTGTGGAGCGCCAGGCGCCACTCATCCCGGTAGTCTCGACTTTTCCCTACGCTGGGCGTCAAGCCGAGCGCCCAGCGTTAGTGATTTACCTTCAAATTCTCCCACTTCCTCTCTGCTAATTCTTTGGCCTACTCAAATCTGTACCAAATGTCGAATGAACTTTACACAAGAAGATGCATCATAATGTGTGATGAAAGATAAGGGAAAAAAAATTCAAATAAAATCTAATCTAATCTTGGGTTGCCTCCCAAGAAGCGCTTCTTTAACGTCACTAGCTTGACGCCGATTATTTAATGCTCAAGGTGGCTTGAATGAACAGAAAAATGGAGCATTTTTGTTGCTTTTCTTGCCACCACTGGTCACATTATTCCCACCATTAACCAATGGTGTATTGCCCTTCTTTGATGAATCATCTTCTTTTGGCCAAAGTGGTTGGAATTGAGATGACCATTGAGACTTCCTCTTCTTCTTTTTCTTTCTGTTCCCATTGCTCTTCTTTTTCTTCTCATGTTCATCTTTGCGAACTTCTTGGAGCTCTTGGTTTTGCACAAATTGAACTTGAGCATGAATAATTGGTGAAGTTCCCGTAGACTCCTTATCAACCATGTTCACAACCATTTGGTCGTACCAAGACATGCCAGGGTTAGACCCTAGTGTACCAGAACACAAACTGCCATTAAAGCTGGAGTGTCCTCCAGTAAAACAGAAGCTACGAAGGATGAAAGCGAAAATGTCTTTAAAGATCAAGGAGGAGGTCAAGAAGCAACTGGATGCGGGTTTCCTAGAAGTGGTAAAGTACCCTCAATGGGTTGCTAACATCATTCCTGTCCCCAAGAAAGATGGAAAGGTTCGAATGTGTGTCGACTATCGAGATCTGAACAGAGCTAGCCCAAAAGATGATTTTCCTCTGCCTCATATTGACGTTCTTGTAGATAATACTGTCCAACATGCATTATTCTCTTTCATGGATGGATTCTCAGGATATAATCAAATCAAGATGGCACCTGAAGATATGGAGAAAACTACATTTGTCACTTTATGGGGAACCTTTTGCTACAAGGTTATGCCCTTTGGTTTGAAAAATGCTGGGGCAACATATCAGCGGGCTATGGTGGCTTTATTCCATGACATGATGCATAAGGAGATAGAAGTTTATGAAGATGACATGATATCCAAGTCCAGATCCTAAGATGACCATGCTGATAATCTACAGAAACTTTTTGGGTGGTTAAGAAAGTTTAAGCTCCGACTGAATCCAGCCAAATGCACTTTTGGAGTGAAATCAGGCAAGCTTCTGGGGTTCATTGTTAGTCAAAGGGGAATAGAGGTTGATCCTGAAAAAGTTCGAGCAATCATCGATATGCCAGCACCTCGAACGGAGAAAGAAGTTCGTGGGTTTTTAGGAAGATTGAACTACATTGCCCGGTTCATCTCCCAACTAACCGCGACATGTGAACCAATCTTTAAATTGCTACACAAAAATCAGGCTGTGACATGGAATGAAGATTGTCAAAAAGCCTTTGAGAAGATCAAACAATACCTACAGGAGCCTTCGGTCTTGGTTCCCCCAGTGCTGGGAAGACCTCTTACCATGTGTTTGACTGTGCTAGATGAATCGATGGGTTGCGTGCTGGGGCAACACGATGAGTCAGGGAGAAAAGAGCATGCCATCTATTATCTAAGCAAGAAGTTCACCAGTTGTGAAGCCAACTACTCACTGCTGGAACGCACTTGTTGTGCTTTGGCTTGGGCGGCCCGTCGTTTGAGGCATTACATGTTGTGTTACACCACCTGGTTGGTGTCCAAAATGGATCCAATCAAATATATCTTTGATAAGACTGCTCAGACTGGAAGAATTGCTCGCTGACAAGTCTTGCTATCAGAATATGACATTGTCTATGTCACCCAAAAAGCAATAAAAGGGAGTGCTCTTGCAGAATATCTAGCCAATCAGCCAATAGAAGATTATGAATCGATGCAATGTGATTTCTCAGATGAAGATATAGTGGCTTTGTTTGATAACGAGTAATCACCAGAAAAAGAAAAGTGGACTTTGTTATTTGACGGAGCTTCTAATGCATTGGGGCATGGAATCGGGGCAATACTAATCTCACCGGAAAGCGATTATTTCCCTGCCACTGCAAGGCTTTGCATTGATTGTACAAACAATATAGCCGAATATGAAGCTTGTGCGCTCGGGATCCTGGCAGCAATAGAATCAAAGGCAAGGATACTGGAGGTATATGGGGACTTTGCGTTAGTCATCCACCAGCTAAGAGGGGAATGGGAAACCCAAGATGCCAAGTTAATCCCATACCATGATTACATCAAAGGTTTGATTGAGCAGTTTGATGAAGTCACATTTCATCATATTCCCCGAGAAGATAACCAATTAGTTGACGTGTTGTCTACCTTGTCCTCGATGTTCAAATTAAGTGACGAGAGGAACCTACCACTCATCAAAATGGAAAGTCATGATCATCCTGCATATTGTCAAGTGATAGAGGAAGAGTATGATAAAAAACCGTGCTACCATGACATCAAATGCCTCATCCAAAGAAGGGAATACCCTCCAGCCATTTCAGAAAACGACAAAAGAACTCTAAGAAGACTTGCAATGAGTTTCTATTTAGATGGAGATACTCTCTACAAAAGAAATCATGACATGATGTTGTTGAGATGCGTTGATGCAAAAGAAGCTAAACGGATAATTGAGGAGGTCCATGAAGGATCTTTTGGAACACACGCAAGCGGGCATGAAATGGCAAGAAAAATATTGAGGGCTAGCCAATACTGGTTGACAATGGAGGCATATTGCTTTAATTATGCGTAGAAGTGCCATAAATGTCAAATATATGCTGATAAGGTTCATGCACCGCCAACTCCCTTGAATGTCATGGCGGCACCCTGGCCATTCTCAATGTGGGGAATGGATGTGATCGGTCCAATCGAACCAAAAGCCTCGAATGGGCATCGCTTCATTCTTGTTGCCATTGATTATTTCACAAAGTGGGTTGAGGCAGCATCATATGCTAATGTGACCAGGAATGTCGTGATCAAATTTGTAAAAAGAGAATTAATTTGTCGTTATGGGTTGCCAAGTGAGACTATCACTGATAATGCGACTAACTTGAACAACAAGATGATGAAAGAGATATGCGAAAACTTCAAGATAAAGCATCACAATTCCTCCCCGTGTCGCCCAAAGATGAATGGAGCAGTCGAGGCTGCTAATAAAAATATCAAGAAGATTTTCCAAAAGATGGTGGTTACATATAAGGATTGGCACGAGATGTTACCTTTTGCTTTGCACGGATACCGTACCTCTATTCGCACCTCAACAGGGGCAACTCCGTATTCTTTAGTTTATGGGATGGAAGTAGTACTCCCGATTGAAGTAGAGATCCCATCGTTAAGAGTATTGAGAGAGGCAGAATTGGAAGAAGCCGAGTGGGTCCAAGAAGAAAAAAAAAAGAAAGTGAAAATGAGAAAAGAAAAGCTTGCTAGGCTGAAAATCTGAAAAGACGACCTAGGCAAAAGTTAGAGCAACCCGCTAGGCTGAAAACCTGAAAAGGTGGTCTAGGAAAAAGTTAGGGTTCAAAAAAAACATAACAATGGAAGTGTCGTCCAGACTGATGAACTGGGGCAATCAGTGGGATGCATGAAGACTGGGGCAAATAGCATTCTCAGATGTTGATTAGTAAGCAGTCGAGATAGTATGAGGTATACTAACACTAGTCATGGAAAGAGATGTCACTTGAGGAGATGTGTTTGCACTCCACGACCTTTTTGAAATTCCATACTCCATTGTAATATCTGCTTTGTATACCTTTTCAGTCCAAATATAATGACATTAACTCCCAATTCTTTTTACCCTTATAACTTTTGTCAATTGTGAGTGCATTCATCATTATAAGTATATACTGAAATGTGAAACATGTATTGATGTCTTCAAAAGCATTTAGAATTTCTTTGAAAGTCTCGAAAGGCCGTAAAGAACGGGATGATCTCCCGACGAAGGGCACTGTGGTCTACCGACAGGAGGCACGAGGACAATCATTGCAAAGCAAGCGTACCCTTTCAAAAGTGCTTAGCCTTTATTCTCCACGAAGACAGGACTTGTTTTAGTTCATCTTAGAGCTTGTCTGGGATCAACACTTTAAGGGGTCGAGGGTGATAATAAAAACCACCTAAGTAATGAAAAAGAAAAAAGAAGTGTTAATGTATTACAGGCTTTCCTTGTGTTGCATCGAAATCATCTGAGGTTTTCATCAAGCATATAAGACATTTTTGGTATCATGCATTATCTCATTGCATTGCAATTGTTTATCTTTTGTGGGCACAAAGCCCCGTAAGCTCATAGACATCATAAGTTTAATTTTTCTGTCAAGCTTCAGCGGATACCCTACTCCACAAGTTTTTTACCTTTCTTTCAAGCTTCAGCGGATACCCGACTCCGCATGTTTTTTATTTTTATTTTTCTGTCAAGTTTCAGCGGATACCCTACTCCGCAAGCTTTTTACCTTTCCTTTCAAGCTTCAGTGGATAACCGACTCCCAAGCATTTTACCTTTCTTTTCAAGCTTCGGCGGATACCCGACTCCGCATGCTTTTTATTTTTACCTTTCCTTTCAAGCTTCAGTGGATAACCGACTCCACAAGCTTTTTACCTTTCCTTTCAAGCTTCGGCTGATAACCGACTCCGCAAGCTTTTAATCCTTTTGCTTTCAAGCTTCAGCGGACAACCGACTCCGTAAGCTTTTAACCTTTCTTTTCAAGCTTCAGCAGACAACCGACTCCGTAAGCTTTTAACATTTCTTTTCAAGCTTCAGCGGACAACCGACTCCGTAAGCTTTTAACATTTCTTTTCAACCTTCAGCGGATGACTGACTCCGCATTCTTTTTATTTTCTGTCAAGCTTCACTGGATAACTGACTCCACAAGCTTTTAACCTTCTCTGTCAAGCTTCAGTGGATAACCGACTCCACAAGCTTTTAACTTTCCTCTCAAGCTTCAGTGGATAACCGACTCCGCAAACTTTTAACCTTTGATTCCAGGCTTCAGCGGATAACCGACTCTGTAAGCTTTTAACCTTTTAATTTCAAGCTTCAGCGGATAATCGACTCCGCAAGTTTTCTATCTTTTGTCAAGCTTCAGCGGGTACCATACCCCGTAAGCTCTTCCATCTTTCTGTTCAAGCTTCAGCGGGTACCATACCCCGTAAGCTCTTTTAATTATGCATCCTTTTACTTGTCAGCAAACCCCGACCAAAATTGAAGTTCATGTCTTTACTCGTTTCTTTTAACGATAATAGGTTAACTACGGTTACACCGACTATCTAATAAGAAACAAGTAAAGAGGGGCAGCTGTGAACACCTAATTTTGCCCCGATTTTGTAATTAATGTTTTGAAAAATAGTAAACAAAAAATGATAAAAATGAAACAAAAAAGTGATTTTATTCTTGGCCCATTATAGAATTAGTGTAGCCCATTTTCCTTTTATTGTTACAAATGGCTTGTTGGCCCATTATCCAAGCCCAACTAATATATATATATATATATATATATATATATATATATATATATATATCTATATATATATATTTCTTTCCTGATTTGTCATCAGAATAAATTAAAAAATATATATAATAAAAAGTAAAAAAAATTGAAAAAAAGAGAGCTAGCTTTCACTTTACACCTTCAAGTATGGATCAATTTTGTTTTATTTCCCCTTTCTTGTTTTCTTTCACTTTTTTACTAAAAAGGGAGGCACCATCCCTACCCTTGCACCAGCCATACAGAGTGGTGGGAGTAAAGGCTGATTTGCTCCCCACTACTTGTACCCACACCAGCTGGCCTAACAAGAAGATTTGTCATCTTCTTCATTTTTTTGTTCTATAAATTAGGCATTCAACAGTGACCAAGGGGGGAATCTTTTTCTGGTTCTCATCAGTATAGGGCAAAAATTATAGTGTGGACAACAGAAAGTTGAGAACGAAGAAAAGAATCATATATACAAAACATTTCCCAGATCAACGAAAAAATACATAGAGATAAGAAAACTGTTTAAAAAGGAAAGAGAACCAGAGGCCGCCGCCTGGATGAAATAGGCCTCCCTTTCGCCGCCGTGACCTCCGCCACGAGCTCTACCACTGTTTGCTCAGTCGCCATCACGCATTCCGAGACCTCCTCCACACGGTCCCACTTCGCCACCGTGCCTCAGCCGTCTCAGTCGCGGACTCCACGTCTCAGACCGGAAACTTCGCCGCCGTGACCTCCGCCATCTCCGCCAACCGCGGATCTGCGAACTACCTTCCAACCCACCATGAGCCGGACGTTCTCCTCCGCCGCCGTCGCAAGCCGCTGTCGTCACGACCTCCGCCACGAAGTTCAGATCCGGGACCACCATCTTAATCGCATCTTGCCTCCAACCCAACCACGATCTACGACGGAAGCCGTCGTTCCGGCCAGCCGCTGCTCTCTCCGGCGTTCGTGCAGGTGAAGGGCCAAAGTTGGTCTCTTTGCTGGTTTGTCACTCTCACTGTAACTTACCCTATGCTGCTCTGATGTATGAAGAACGAGAAATCACTTTTATTTCAAAAAAAATCATGTATTTATATTTTCTTTTCTTTTTTCTTCATTTGCTTTTAGCCATTTTTTCCTTGTTGGATTCAGGCTTATGGGGATATTTGGGTTCCTGATGGCCTGGTGGATGTGCTTGCCTTCTTCTTTTTAGTTACTGATACGTTGTGTTTCATCCGGGTAAAAAAAACAAAACAATAAACAAAATGTTATAAAAATAAAAAAGGGGAGAGAATTTCACGCAACAATCTCTAATATTGATGTATGATTTTTCATCCTCAAGTGTTGTATGAATTGTAAGGGTTCACCGTATAGCTCCGCTATCTTTAACCTTGTGCAAGAGTCATGAATTCCTTTTTGTATAAAATAATAAATGTTTTCAATTTACTCTTTTAACAAATTTTATTCCATTTTTAAAATAAAATCTTTTGAATTCACGTAACAATCTACGACGTTGATGTATGAATTTTCATCCTCAAGTGGCGTATGAATTGTAAGGGTTTATCGTATAGCATCGCTATCTTGAGCCCTGTGCATAAGTTGATTAATTTCAAAAGAAATCCACTTTCAAATCATTTACAAGATATCAAATTTCCATTCAAAAATTAAAATCAATAAACCAACCAATCAAATATTTTCAAAAGAACTACGTGACTTTGAGTTTCCCATCACACCCGGGAATACGTAGGAGCAAGATAAATCATCTTGTCAAGCCAAAACTAAATTTTCTTTTTTGTATCTCTTTTTATGTTAAAATAATTAATCAAAATAATTAAACTTTTCTATTTTTAGGGATGCTCTGTGGACACGGTGCCATATCCAGTCCCTTAGATTTGAGGTTACCCTATGGAGTCATGTGTCATGGTCAACCTCATTTAATTTTCATAAACAATAAATTTAAAAATATAAAAATTAATAAAAATTTAAAATATTAAAAATTAAAAATAATTCTTTTCTTGTAAATAATTTTTGGGGTAAAATAAATATTTAAAAGGTTATTAAAATGTTTTTGCACAATTAACTTGAGGTACTATTTTTTAAACGGACGATATGGGGTGCTAATACCTTTCCTACTCGTAATCGACTCCCGGACTCATCTCTCACTTTTTTTAGATCAGTTTACCTTTAAATAATTGGGTTTTTCTAAGATTTTTCCAATAAAAATTTTTAATGATGACTCCTCTATTTCTCCTTTTTTTACCTCGCGGCGCCCGGACGGAACGGTCACGACAATTTCAGCATATAATGTACTTCTACTAGTATTTATTTGACTCGGAGTAGTAGAAGAAGAAGAAATTCCTGCATGAAATTCTCTTACCCGTAAATGGACCAATGCGCTAGCTGGCTGTTCAGGCTGTTGGTTCGATCAGTACAAAGAGATAATGGCTGTAATAGATCCTATTACACATACGGAACCTTTTTCTGGTAGTGGGCCAATATTCTCTTACGAAGGACAGAATATCTAATTAATAAGGTCGTTGATATATAATGTGCAGATTTTTTTGCAGCTAGCATGGGTGGAGCAACAATTACTCAGATATCACACAAATCACAAAGTAATTACGTTTACGCAATCAATATGTAGCATCAAATCTCCAATGAAAAAGCAGAGCATACAGCTCATCCAATATATGTTGCATTTAATTGTTAATACCCTACTCTTTTATGTTGCTGTGTGAAATGTCTCTATCTGGGATGCCTGAGTAGGTCAATGTATTCATTTATTTATTCCTGCAATTTAATGAGGATGAACTGTTAGCATACAAATCCAAGCTCAAGTGCTCGATAAAACTGGGTACGTGGGGTAGGAGGATGAAAATAAAAATAATGAATGTATATTCTATTATCATGCAGATGACAAAAAAATGGATAAGTAAATATACTATGCATTTTTCTAACATGTGCAAAATCTTTAAAAAGTAAATTTATATAGAAATTTGTGTATTTTATACTTTCAAAACTGAAATACTTACCTGGGCAAAGTTGTAGATAATAGAAAAACCCATATACTATACGTCTATAACTCTATTTAGATTTTCAGGAGAAAGCATTTATTTACAATATATGTATATGCACATACGTATAATTTCACTGCCCCACCCCATTGCCAATGCTAGATAACAGGTTTTCTTTCTTTTCATTCATGGAATCATATGGACCACAATGTGTTTTCATTTACTTCCTCCGGTCTATGATATAAGAAATAAAATTCTAAAACACACATATCCATAAAATATATTGGAATGAGTTAATTATAATTAATACTCGTATAAATTTTCAAAAACACTCCTTCTAATTCTGATTAATATCCCGATGACCTATAATTAATAAGAATATTATTAAAAATTAATATTTAATATATATAAAAATTAATACATAAATCTTATATTTTGGATAAAAAAAGCTCATTTATTTTTTATACCGTGGATTGGAGAATATTTCAGTTTTCATCCGCAACCAAATTTCTTTCCCCCTCCGCTGTTTTTGGTCACCAATGATTTATAAACGAACTACCCCTAAATTATCCAATATCTCTTAATCAATGGTCGAGATTCTTCCAAAAGTAGTTTATCAACCAGCAGGCATTAAATTTCGCCATAAATAAATTGAATTGGGGCGCATCAAAACAATATCTAATATTAAATTGAACAGCCTCCTTCTTGATTAAATCCATGCTTAAATTAATTCCCATATGAAGAAACCAATTCTTCGCTGATGTACAAGGACGTGTCCTCACCAAAAAAACAATAAAAAAAAATGCCCAAGAACATGCACCCTTCATTATATTGGAAATGTTAATGAGTGTCGTTCCCTAAGGTTATGTTTGGATTGATGGAAAGTAATGGAATGAAGTTGAATGGAATATAATGAAATGGAGTGGAATGGAATAAAAGTTTCGTTCCATTGTTTGAATATTCTATGATGGAATGAAACAAAGTTGTCATTCCATTGTTTGGAAGGTGGACGAAATGAAATGAGTTATAACTTTTTTTATTCCAATAATACTCTTCCTTTAACAATGTGAACAAGATAAAGGGAACATTACATTAAATCTTCTTCCTGTATCTTTCCGTCAACATGTGTGTCTCGTGTGATGCTCCTGCTCTACTTCATTCATTTCACAGTCATTTCCATTATTTCTTTTTTGTTTATATTTTTCTTCCACACTAATGATCTAGCATTATTAAAACTAAAAAGAACCTAATATTTATTAAAAAAAAACTTGTTAACTATCAATATCACTGTATCAGTGTGCCTTACAACATTTTCGATTAATTCATTAAATTATTATTTATATACTAATTATTTAAACAAATGAAAAATTAAAATAAACGGCAGAAGGTGCAGCATGCCTTGCCTGGTAATATGGTGTGCATGTACCAGCAGCCCATTACTACCATACGCAAGCTGGACAAAAGTACCCCTCTAGTGTGAACACGTCACAACTGAGTTTCAGACCCCAAGTGGAACTGCTCTCTTGAACATCACACTATGAGTACCGAAGATCCAAAGTCCGTGTACGATTTCACTGTCAAGGTTGCTTTCTCTTTCTCTTTCTCTTTCTCTTTCATTTCACATGTCTTAGCCAGAATGTTTTTTTTGGACATTGTTCGTGGGTCATAAATAGTGTCAAATCCTATTTCATTGTTATATTGCTTCTTTGCCTTTATCGTCAACGTAAGGGAAATGATAGCATGACAGTGGAAGAAGGTGAAGTATACACATAAGAAGAAAGCAATGGTAAAATGGAAGAAGAGGTGAAGAGGTCAGAAAAAAGAAAAATATATTGGGTAAGGATAAGACAGTAAATTAATAATTTTATAAAGCATCTAATCTTCCATTCCATCCTATTCCGCCCAAATTGGAGAGGAAGAAAAATGAGTATAAGTGATGGAATAAGATAGAATGGGTTCCATTGAGTTCCATTCCATTCCATCCTCTTTTACACAATCCAAACAATGGAACATCATTCCATCCCATCCCATCCCCCTCCATTCCATCCCCTTCCATCAATCCAAATATACCCTAAATGTAATGAGAACTTAAAGAAAGTTCGAATTAGAAATTGATGCATTTAATATTTAAATTAGTGAAATACTTAAGTTCTCAATAAAATCTCATTTTTTAAGGTTTCTTAACGAGTGTTTGTTAGAATGACCTTTATTATAGAATGACCCTTATTATATTTAGGGTCTTACTAACGAGTGTCCTAAAAACATTGGTTAAGAAATATATAAAAAAAGTTTATATTAAAAAATTAAGTATAACACTTTTCAAATTCCTAAATACATCATTTTTCATATATAATTATCTTTTTTTAATTTTTAAACAATACACTTATATTTATATGTTGTAACTATTATGTCTCATGTACGGGAAACTAGAAGACCAGTGCTCAGGTCTAGACAGCAAAGAAAAGAGAGTTACGATCTACTGTTTATAGCTCCATTTTCAGATCTTGAGGCATTTATATCACAAGTAACTTCACAATCCAAAATGTTGAGTGATAGTTCCAGTCACCTCTCAGTTGAAAAATCCTTCAGAATAAAGCAGGATGATGGGTTCTTCTCAAGGCTAATGTCCAAGGAGACCTCCATGGCCAACACTTCTTCAAGGGTCTTCTCCTATTATGGAGAAACATCAGTTGCAGTTCCTTTCACTTGGGAGGAACAACCTGGCACCCCAAAGCACTCTTTGTTTGAGACCTCTTTGCCCCCCCTTACACCCCCACCTTCCTATTATTCCAGGTCATCAAATTATAATAAGCAAAGAAATTCCAAAGCCAATAATATATTTTCATGTATTTTGCCAAGGTTTAGAGGCTCAAGGAAGAGTCATGATGTGTCATCACCATCATCATCTAGGTCATCGTCTTCGTCATCTTCGTCCTCGTGGTCATTGTTAGTATATCCATCGTCCTCATATTCCACTAGTGACGAAGATGAAGGCCTCTCTTTCTCAAGCTCAAAAGCTGTAATTGGCTCTTTTTTGAAACACAGCTCTACAAATGGATTTAGAGGCTGCTATCCTTTTCGGAACATGAAGAATGCAGTTGCCATGGGGCAGTCTAATTAATCTATGAAGGTAACTTCGTTAGAAATTAATTCTCTACCTTGTAGAAAATCTTTGAAAAACTAGTTGTGTGGTCGGTGATTGTGTCTCATGATCAAGATTAATATTAGCAATGTATATGCTTTAAATTACAATCATTTTTACCCTTTCCTCTTTATTATTATATATACAATCAGTACCATCTTCTAATCATTCAATTATAACACATTTAGTATCTAGCTAGATACTTCAACTTGCCATGAGCCTAATTGGAAATTGTAGCCGTATGAAAAATATAATTAGAGAGGAGTGCAATTTTAATCGAAACAGTTTTTTTTTCTTGGGTACAAAAAGTGAGATCAGGATAAAACATATGGATAAAGTAATATGCGTACTATAGCTAGCAACAGGAAGCAGTGCCTTATGAGATTTGTCGTTGGTCAATGTCTTAATGTTGTCTCTCTCCAATTTCTTCTACTTTCTGTTTCACTCTTTGCCTTTTTAAAATTTATACTATACATAAAGAAAACCTTTGCTTCTACCAATAAAAAAAAAAATTTCTCGTGAGTAATTTATATTGTAGAGGGCACTGATTATTAAGATGCGTTTAATGTTCATTATCTGTTTCATCGTTACTTTTTTAACTAGGGGCGAGATATTTTGGGCTGGGTTGGACAAAAAAAGGTCTCAAGGGAAGTAATTTGTTAACCGATAGAGCAACTCTAAAAAATAAGAGCAACACTGTGGGACCGTGCTAGGTGACTCATGCGGGCTGGACAAGTTCATTTTTTACCTTGCCTTGGTTTTAAAATGCTGGGAAGTCAGTAATGGGTTTTTAGTTGTTGTATAGTATTAAGGTCAGAGTAGCACAGAGAAAGTGACGAGAAACTTGATACAATGAATGAATCTGTCTTTACAAGGAGCTATCACAGTAGCTTATATATAAAACTGAAAGAAAATGAAAGCTAACTGCTAACTAACTAACAGTTGTATAATTAGCCTAACTAACTCTAACTGCCTAACTAAAAGTTGTATAATTAGCCCAACTAACTCTAACAGCCTTTTGTTAACTTAACCACCGGAAATACTCCCCCACAAGCTGGACTATGTATATCACAGAGGCCAAGCTTGGATATAATAGATGTAAATGAGGGGGAAAGTAAAGGCTTAGTAAGCACATCTGCGAGCTGAGTAAAAGATGGAACCGACAGTAGATGAATGAGCCTATTTTGAATTTTCTCACGAATGACATGGCAATCGATTTCAATATGTTTTGTCCTTTCGTGGAAAGTTGGATCGTGTGCTAAATAGATGGCTGATTTGTTATCATAGTACACCGAGGCAGGCTTGGTAAAGGATATGTGCAAGTCTTGAAACAAGTATTTCAGTCATTGAAGTTCACAAGTAAGACTTGCTAAGGCCCTATATTCAGCTTCGGAGCTAGATCTGGAGACTATAGTCTGTTTCTTGGACTTCCATGAAATCAATGAGGATCCAAGGAAGACACAATAGCCCGAAACTGATTTCCTGGTGGTGGGGGGCAACTGCCCAATCTCGAGTCGCAAAGCTAGATAAGTTGACGATCAAGATGTGGGATAGAAACAGTCCTTTGCCTCGGAGATGCTTTCGTGTATCTCGTAATTCTTGTTGCGACTTGGTAATGAACTTCCTTGGGTTTAGATACAAACCGGCCGAGTTGTTGGACAAAGAAAAGTAATATCCGGTCGTGTGGTAGTCAAGTAGAGGAGTCTCCCTATTAGTCTTTGATAAGCAGACTCATCAGAATATAGTGCAGAATCTGAGTCATGTAATTTGAGAGAAGAGTCATAGGGAGTGGATGAGGGCATGGCTGCAAGGTGGTTGCTGTCCTCAAGAAGTTCAAGGGTGTATTTGCGCTGGTTGATCAGAATGCCACTCTTGGACCTGGCAATTTCTAGCCCAAGAAAGAAGCGAAGAGGGCCAAGGTCTTTGATGCGGAAGCTGTGATCAAGGTAGGACTTAAGATGTCGAATTTCAGCAAAGTCATTTCCAGCAAGGACAATGTCATCAACATATACTAGAAGGGCAGTAAAATGAGTGCCATTGGACTTGGTGAAGAGAGACTGATCAGCTAAAGAATGCATATAGCCCAAGGACTCAAGTGCTGTGGACAATTTTGAATACCATTGCCTGCTGGCCTGCTTGAGGCTATAAAGAGATTTGTGCAATTTGCACACTTGGGTAGATCCTGGATTAGAATTTTGAACTTTAACACCAGGTGGTAGAGACATGTACACCTCCTCATTAAGATCTACATGCAAGAAAGCGTTATTGACATCAAGTTGTTCAAGAAACCATCCTTTGATGGCAGCTAAGGCAAGCAAAGTTCTCATAGTAGTCAATTTGGCAACGGGTGAGAAGGTGTCAAAGTAATCAACCCCTTTCATTTGGGTGTAGCCTTTTGCTACCAAGCGGGCTTTATGCCTCTCAAGGGAACCATCTGCATAATATTTCACTTTATAGACCCATTTACAACCAATGGGAATCTTGCCTGGAGGAAAATCAACAACAGACCAAGTGTTTGTGGCTTCAAGAGCATCCAATTCAGCTTTCATAGCATCCTTCCAACAATCAAACTTACAAGCTTGGGATTAGGACTTAGGTTCAATAGTAGATGAAGCACTAAGACAAAAGGATTTGTATGATGGAGTGCAATGTTTATAATCTAAGACAGAAGATAAAGGGTAGAGAGAATTACCTGAGGATGATTCAGGCATAGAAGAAGTAAGGAGACTGCAGTGATAGGTTTCAAGATAGGAGGGTTTGCTTCTAGTTCTGTTTGATTGGCGAATAGGAACAACATTAGGTAGTGGAGGGGGTGCTTGGATTGGACCAGGAATGGGAATGGTAGGAGAGGGAATTGGAGGTGAAATAGGTTTAGTGTTGTTTTGAACAGGAGCATTATTGTGAATAAGAACAGGAGTGGTGTCATAAGTGGGTGCAAGGTCAGAATTATCAAGAGAGACATATGGAATGGTGGTTGAGGAAGGAGCTGGAGATGTGTCAAAGAAGGGGAAGACGTTTTCATAAAAGATAGCATTTCTTGATACAAGGAAATCATGAGAGTGAATGTCATATAAAAGGTATCCTTTGGTGCCTTCTCTATAGCCTAGAAAAACAGTTTTTCTAGCTCTGGATTGGAACTTGGTTCTGTGACTTTGCAAGGTAGAAGCATAAGCAAGGCAACCAAAGGCCTTTAAGTGAAGTAAGGTTGGAGATTGTTGGTGGAGAAGTTCATAAGGAGATTTATTTTTCAAAAGGGGTGATGGGATCCTGTTGATTAAGTGAACATCATGTTGGATAGAAAAATGCCAAAAATTGGTAGGAAGGTGGGCTTGAAAGGAAAGGGCACGAGCAACATTGAGGATGTGTTGATGTTTCCTCTCAACAATGCCATTTTGTTGAGGGGGTTCAACACATGATCTCTGGTGAATGATGCCTTTGGCATGGTAAAAATCAGTCATGAGAAATTCATTGCCATTATCACTTCTAAGACATTTAAGTTTTGCACCAAATTGTGTTTCAATAAAGGAAATGAAATTGGAGAGATGCTGACTAGTTTCACTTTTGAATTTCATTAAGATCACCCAAGTAAATCTACTATAATCATCAACAAGAGTTAGAAAATATTGGTGACCATAAATTGATGGTGTAGCATAGGGGACCCATATATTAGCATGCAACAAATCAAAAATCTCATTAGACTTTGAATGACTATTGGGATAAGGAAGTTTCCTTTGTCTAGCAAAATGACAAATATCACAAGGAGAAATGTTATTTTTGTATGAAATGAATGGATACTGTAGAGAGATACATTTGTATATATTATCTGAAATGTGGCCTAGTCTAGTGTGCCAAATAGAAACAGAGTCAATTTTGTGTGATATGGAATTACAAACAGAACCAGAAATGTTGAAGGAACCCGATGGGGAAGCTTCAAGCACATATAGTCCTCCATTATTCTTAGCTGTACCAATCATCCTCTGGTTGGAATTCTGTAAAAGAGAGCAATGATCAGGATAAAAGACAATATGACAGTGTTGTGAAAGAAGAAGTTTGGTTACAGAAATGAGATTCACAGCAAATTGAGGAATGTAGTAAACATTATGGAGAATGATGGAGTCAGATAACTGGATAGTGCCTGCAATAGTTGCACTTGTTCGTTGTCCATTAGGAAGAGACATATAGAAAGGTTTAATAGAATAAAAAGAAGTGAAATTGACAAGGGAATGAGTAATGTGGTTTGTTGCACCTGTGTCCATGACCCAAAGGGAAGAATGCTTACCAACAAGAGGAGGGGAAGTGGAATTGAGGGCCGCAGGATGGGAAATGACAGAGTTGACTGAAGATGAAGCTTGCATTTTTAATTGTTGTAAGAGCTGCAAAATCTGCTGGCATTGCTCTTGAATGAGATTTATAGAAGGAGTGGCGGGAGGATCATTAGCAGGGTCATTATCCTGAAATACATTCTGCCCAGGATCAGAATTTGGGGCAAGATTAACAGCACCCTTGCCTCCTCGAGGTTGGTAACCAGGTGGATACCCATGGAGAAGAAAACATGTATCAATTGTGTGGTTTTGTTTACCACAATGAGTACAAACCCGATTAGATCCTTGAGAATAGCCACGACCTCTCCTATAATTGCCTCTGCCATTGCCTCTGCCTCTAGTATTAGAAGAACCTCTATTAAAATTCTGATTGTTTCAATATTGGGTCCTTGGAGTGGATTGCTGCACTTGCATAACCAAAGATTGTTGTTCAACAGATACATCAAGATTGTTGGGGGTGTTAAGCTGTCTTTCTTGTTGGATAGATAAGGAGAAAGCTTTATCCAACTCAGGTAGAGGATCCATAATCATGATGTTAGATTTAACATGAGCATATTGCTCATTCAGCCCCCGAAGAAATCTAATTACCTTATCTTGCTCTTTATATTTCTTTACATCAGTCATAGCACCACAAGAACATGGAATTGCACAACTGCAATCCCTAATTGGTCGAAAGTTATCAATTTCTTCCCATATAGTAGTCAATTCAGTTAAGTAATTGGAGATATCAAGATTACCTTGCTTGCATTGATAAAGACTCTCTTGAAGTTCATCAATTCTGAAGATGTCTCCATGAGCAAAGTGTTTGTGGAGGGTTTTCCATATAAGAGAGGCACGATTACACCAAATAATGGATTTGTGGATACTTTCAGAAATTGATTTTTGGAGCCAGGACATAAACATATTGTTACAACGTGTCCATGGTTCATAGAGAATATCAGCAACTGGAGGAGGATCGAGACTGCCATCAACAAATGTCAGTTTGTTCTTCGAAATTAGGGTTATCTTCATTACTCGAGCCCAAGTTTGATAATTCTTGCTTTCTAGCAAAGGAGTAACAAGAATGAGGGAGGGGTTTTCATTAGGATGCATGTAATAGGGATTTGAGGGATTTGTGGCGAAATCAGAGTAATCAGGATGCGCCATTGAAGAAGCAGAAAGAAAGAAAGAAGATCGAGAATGGAGAAGATGAGTTAAGAATGAAGAAGAAAATCTGATACCATATTAAGGTCAGAGTAGCACAGAGAAAGTGGAGAGAAACTTGATTCTCATTTATGATTTCAACAATGAATGAATCTGTCTCTACAAGGAGCTGTCACAGTAGCTTATATACAAAACTGAAAGAAAGGGAAAGCTAACTGCTAACTGCTAACTAACTAACATTTGTATAATTAGCCTAACTAACTCTAACTGTCTAACTGACAGTTGTATAATTAGCCTAACTAACTCTAACTGCCTTTTGTTAACTTAACTGCCGGTAATGTATAATGTCACTAAGATTTTACAGCTGGTGTTCTTTTTTGTTTGAACTTGTGTAAACTAGATAATGTGGTCTTTGTTAGGAGCAGCG
Organism: Sophora flavescens; assembly: GCA_030762895.1. Classification (NCBI taxonomy): domain Eukaryota; kingdom Viridiplantae; phylum Streptophyta; class Magnoliopsida; order Fabales; family Fabaceae; genus Sophora; species Sophora flavescens. The sequence goes on along the minus strand of CM061065.1, from coordinate 204,838,323 downwards.
TTAAATTTACATTAGTTTGTTTCTTTGGTGGCTTTGTATATGGATTAAAGTATCATTTGTACTTGATATCAATATACTATTTGCATATATAAAAAATAAATAAGAATACGTTCTTGTTAAGTTGGATGGTTAGAGCACAATGAACTGACGTTTAACGATAAAAACATCGGGTTCTTCAAAAATTAGTTCTTACAGAAAAATCAAATAAAATTCATGAAAAAATAGAAAAATAATAAAGATTTTCATATGATTAACCTTTTAGAGTTGTATTATTTGAAATGGAGAATTTGATTAAAGTAGTATAAAAGGGGGTGAAATGACATTGTAGATCTCATAAAAAAAATTATGCAAGTTTAACCACCGCTAAAGATGTTCTTAATTATAACTAAGCATCCGAGTAGAGATTAATCTCATAACGGATCCAAACTCCAAAAAATCCAAGCTCGTGGGATATTCCATATATGGATCCATTGGAGAATAAAAAACCCTAATTACGATGGGTTTCAAAGAGAAAAAAAAAAAGATGTTCTTAGGACAGTGTGTTCAGATATGGAATTATGGATTGCTGGCTTTGCATGTTGTCTCGTTGCCCTGTTTTCTTTTTTAATAAATAAATAAAAATAAAATAATTGTTTGTATATTTTTAATACTTCAATTTTTTACCAAGACAAATAGATTGATATGGGTACTAAAAGTTTTTTATATTTAATTCTTTGATATTTCTAATTACTAATTATAATTTCATGATTGTGTGTACTGATTGTTCAATGTTCTGAACTTTAACTACTAATTGTTTATAAGTAATCAACTTTTATATATTAAATTATAATAATCATTCTTTTTTTACGGATAGAATAATCATTCTTAAATTTGAGTCATTCTCCATTATCTCTCTACTCCTCGGCGAGCCATACATAATGGGTGTCACCTATATATGCTATGAAATTTTTTATTTTTCAATATATTTCCAAAATTTCTAATTAACAGTTTTTTTTTTGACTAATTCTTTTTAAAATGTATTTTCAAATCTACTAATTAATAATTATCATTACTAAATCCGATGATCTTTTACTTATTTCTAGGATAATGATTTTTAAAATAAAAATATCTACATCTATGTATTTATTTGGAATATTCTCTTAAGAGTGGTTAGATCTCTAAGAGTACTATCATTTACAGAATAACATATGTTATTATTAATTGCTAATTTATATTATTTAAATTTAAATTATAAAATTAATTATGCACATTTTTTACATATAAATATTTTATTTTTAACTTATACATTTTTATATTTTATTGAATTAATTATGTATATATGATTTATAATTTAAAAATTTAAAAACAATGCACAGAATATTTGCTAGGATGAATAAGTCATCAAATTGAAATTATAAAGGGAAAGTCAAAAACGAACTTGTACTTGTGAAACCAATCTCCTTCAACCTTGATAAAAAAGAATTTCTTTCAATAACAATATTTGGACTTGGAAGCAAAATAAAGTAGATAGGACAAACCAGTTACAGTTTCGTTGATGAAGCACAGAAAAGCCAAAAGCCACGCAAAACTTGTTTACCAACTTATTATATATATGCATTGTAAGTTATAGGAATCTTAATAATAATTAGTTGACTCTCCTGCAATTCTTTCTTATCTCTCCATTGGAGCCAGTGAGGGGAGTGATGTCTCCCATCTTGATCATGGCGTTAACAAAATCAGAGTAAAACGATTTCGGGTAGGTGCTATAGCCTTGCACTATGGAGTTAGTGGACCCCCCATTGAAGAGTTGCTGATCAGAGTGGAGGAGCCCCTTCTTCTGAATGAGGTTCTTGAAGTAGTTGTTGTCGAAGGATGTAGGTGTCTCTTTATCAAGGGGTGCTAGATTATTGTCCCCTGACCCTGTCGTTTTGGGGCAACTAGGCTGTCTCGTGCGTGCAAAGGAGCTATCTATGTTGGTCTCGTTGTAGATGTGGGCTCTAAAGTTGGTGCACCTTGCTTGTCCAATTGTGTGACTCCCTAGTGTAATGACCCAAACAATGAAATCAAAATGTGGGCTTCTATAGATTATAATCAGTACTGTTACATACATATATACATACATACCAGAGAGTGCGACCAAGTCTTTGGTGGAAAGTCCAAGAGCGTTGAACCTTGAGATGAGTTGGTTGAGGTTGGAAGTGGGTGGAGGGATGCCGTTGTTCGCAGCGGAAAGGCTAGCCGTCCTACCATCTCTTCTTCCAACTTTCACATCCCAACTTGGGCCTTCAAGCTGATGATCAAATCTAATTACTTTAATTACCACTTGCTAAGTCATAGGTGCGGAGACTCATTTCATATATACGTATTGATCACATTTTTTTTTTGCAATTATATGTAACTGTGATAAGCACAACACTAATTTAAAACTTGATCATTTTGGTGATGAATTAATAATAGCTTACGATGGCAACGGAGTCTCTAGCAGCGATGGCAAGGATATCAGCGCAGGAGACCACGCCTGGGCACACTTCCTCCACGGCTGACTTGATCTTGTCAATCACTTCGAATCCACGGGCAGAATTCCTATTGGGATTTGCATTCTTCTCTCCTCTCAAGCTTGATGTGTCATCAAGTAGAATCGAACCATCACATCCCTGCAATATTTATTTTGAGAAAAAAGTTGAGACCAAGATGCAAACATAAATACGTGGTGAGAAATAATTGCAAGTTCGAAAGCTTTCATGTTATTAATAATTTTATCTAAGAAAGAAAATCATAATATTATACTCACAACTCTACTTTGTACTTCATGAATCAGTGTATTTGATGTGAAATATTTTTAGTTAGTTTATGCATGCACAGCGAGAGTACATGCATGTGGGTGTGTTTGTGGAGAGACAGAGTATACAAATTACATTGACAAAACAATCGTGGAAGAACAGACGAAGGAGAGAAGCACCCATGCGGGCCTCCTTTGCTATGGCGGATTCCACTGTGCATTTCACAGTGCCAAAGAGTTTTGGACAAGAACTGGAGTAGAAGTTTGTTGAAAGTGATGCATTGGCACTCCCCAACACGAGGACAAAGAGAGCCAAACTAATCATTGAGCTAGAAAAAAGCGAAGCCATAGCTAAAACCCTATTAGTAAGTAATTGGCTCTATATATGTTTTAATTTGTTTGTGCCTTAGAGGGCGTGGTTTGTGAGACTGCTGAAGTGGCATATATATAGGTGTGATAGATCGCCACTTTGCTCACTGGCCAGGCTTGTCAACCTCGTGTTAATCTCAAGGTGGAGTTTCTCCCGGTAACTTAACCTAACATGTCGACTATGGATGTGGATTTGCTGTATTATTTATTTTGATATATAACATCCTTTTCCTATTAATAATATATTATCAAATAAATTAAAATTTTAAATAATATTAAAAAAATAAAATATATTGATAAGATATTATTGAAATCAACATAATGCGGTACACTAAAATAGAATAACAATATATACTTATCCATTGTATGATAGCTAAGACATCAGCCATGCATGAGGTACACTCGGTGTCTGTGACTTGATCAATTCAAATTAAGATAACGAAGTGAACCAGCTGCTTCATTTTTCTTTGAACCAAAGACTTATGTTGCCCGCTTGCCATGATTTGTCAAAGTGTTTGCCAGTAGTTGGTAAACTTTTTTTCCTCGCCGAGGGTCCCATTACTTAACGATTCGATGTTTGATAGTTTCATGCCATCAATATCATGGAAGAATATCGTCAGTTCTATTTTTCTGTCACATTTTTTATTTCTTATTATTTAGAATTGTTATTTAATAAAATAAAATTTTAATTTATTAATATTCATACATATTTTTAATTTTTGATTGATGGGAGATATACTGATACCATTTTTTAAAACAACATATTTGTATCCCAGTACCAGAAGACAAAACAGAGCATAAAGCAAAAGTTTTTCTGCTTTAGTCAAAAAGATTCCAAAATAAACACCGTATTAAATCATGCATCGTTGATTTACCTTTCAACAGAAACACATTTTTTTTAAGCAACGAGACCACAGGTCATCAAAAATTTATTAATAAAATAAAAAGAAAAAAAAATAGGAACAAAAATCAAAATACATGTAAAGTAAACGAAAATTAAGCAGACACAAAATTATGTTTTTTATTTAATTTCAGGTTATACTTTTTTTTGAGATTTGGATATAATCACAATAAAACCATTTTTAGCAACATTATCATTATTCTGCTCTTCTTCTTTAGAAGTACTTGTATCATTTTACTTTTTCCACAAAGCAGATAAAACATTAAAATCATTTTGAACAACAACTGGAAAAACGTTAAGATATTGAGCAAAAACTGGAATATTAAGGGGACTAGACATAAGAACAAAAACTGGATTTTTCTAAACTTGAGGAGGCTGAGAAACATGATCAACAAAGTTAACTTCCTTATCATTCATACAAGCAATTGTTTCATCATATACAGATTGTATAGAATCAGCATCATTTTGAACATCCTCCTTATGATCATTCTGAAAATTAACAACAGCATCTAAATTTTTTTCCTGAACACCATTCGTGACTTTTTCGTCATGATCAGTAACAGGTTCCTCACTAACAGGAACAATTATAGCTAATAATATTTGCTTCCTAATGTATGTCACTTCTTATATGTAAGTTATGTCTTAATTATGCAAAGGGTTAGTTAAGCTAATAAATAATATCAACTTCTTGAAAAGAGACTGAATTTTAAATTTCATAAAAACAAAGCTGACATGGAAATGACACAACGCTCATGTTTCTGAATTTAAATAGAATTAATTTCATGAATGATTTGAATGAGCTCAATATATAAAAATAGTTGGTGCTCTTAAAAGAAAAAAAAATACTATTAAGTACGAGAGAGATATTGAGATATAAGTGATTGATCGGTTCAATCTTTTAACAAATAATAATTTTGTTTTATATTATTTTATGAATGAAATGTAGTAGGTAAAAATGGAAAATTAAAGACTGGTAGAAAAGTTTAGTTTCATTGTACTGAAGTTTTTGAATAAAAAGTGGAATAATTAATTAAATGAGCTAAATACAAACCATTTCGTACTGCTTAAACTTCCTAATTTTCAACTCCTTCAATTTTTACTTAATCCCCAAACAGAGAAAGTCCTGAGTTATACAAGCAGATAAGTGTATATATATATATATATATATATATATATATATATATAGGATATAATTAAGTATTTTATTGTTTTTATATAGTATTTTTCAATAAAATTATCATTATATTTCAGATTATTACCTTAGTTTTTGTTGTGGGGGTTGCTGTTACTTGAAATAACTATCAGATCTTAGGTTTCATTCTTAGTTACTCACACCGATTCAAAGAATAGATTAATTAGATCAAAGAATAATGCACTTTACTAGCTAATAAACTCTAAGGATAAATATGATAAAAATCAACATATATGTATGGTTAACACGGTGAATGACTTTGTCGGATTTTTGTTCCCTAGCTAGCTCCTTTTTTTTTTGTCAGAAGTGGACTTTCAAAGCATCCATGTTCTCGTATGGTAACCTCTTCCAAATTAAAAGAATCCTGGCATGGTGGCCGTGACTAGTGTCCTATGAAAAATTAGGAAGTTTAGGTTTAGAATTGTTGGTTTTGGCCATTACATATGCTTGTTTGTCTTTGACCACGAGAAAGTGATAGCCGTGTTTCGCAATTTCCACATCTGGATATTTGAAGTTTGATAAAGTATTAATTAACGAATCTCCCACCGCCCTAAACTGTTAGAACCTCATCATTAAAGCATAACTACTACCATTGAACAGTTTCCATATATACGTTAGTTAATTGAAGAAATGTAGACATGAAGTTGCTGCTTTTCACTGGTATATAACATGTACTAGGATATTTTAAACAAATTTCTATAAATATATGCAAAATTAGTGATAAAAATTCTGCATGAATCAATGGCTTTCACGAGTAGAGAAGACCATTTCTTTTTAATTAACAAGTGGGTTAAGGTCATTTCGATTTGAATTTGATTTCTTTAAAATGAATAAATCTCTAAAATAAGAAAATAAAAATGGATTAAGATCTCAGTATATTTATTAAATCAAAAGTGAGCAATCTTATTTTCTCATTTTCTCATTTTTGATTTAATAATTAAATAAAAATCTTAATCCATTAAAAATATCTAAAAATAGATACATCATTATTTTCTTATTTTACATACTTTCTTATTTTAAACGAGCCAAATACTTCCAATATTAATATATGGATCGCGAATATCAATTTTCCCTTAGCTCTGTTTCCAAAGGGGCATTTCAACATTTTGATTGGGTTCACACTGCGATTGTTTGAACCGTCAAAGTTCATTTCATGATCACAGGCTGTATATTAACGGCTAAAATTTCTATCACATCATAACATGATCACAAGAAAGTCAAAAAGAGATCATACTTACTCTTGCTCTTTCTAGCTTTGAACTGATTTCTTACACTTGTTTTGCCTTATCTTTTTTGTGTTGACGAGGATATAGGATAATCTCACTGACTCAAGTAGATATAAGGCGGTTCCCAAATTAACATAGACCTCACTGATTTTATAATCTTGTTCGGGCGCATATACGAAAATCTGGCACACATGGAGACTAATTGTTCTAGCCACATGGAGACTTGACCCAATAAGGACGCAGGAAATCCCAAGGCCGGACGACCTGCCTTTTGCTGAGCAAATCACCTGATCGAATAATCAGGGTTAGAGAACTATGATTAAAAAGGAGTTTTGACCTACTCCATCTAGGGAATGACCCCCCCACCACAAACAATGCTATCAGTAAGAACTACCCCTTACTAACGCCACCCCTCTAATCACTATGACAATCACTCTAAATCACCGCTGACCCCAAACGTCATATGATATGAAAACCACACCAATTCTATGTGCACCACACACCATACAACAAGGGGAATCATACCAGCGATGATAGACGTACCTACCCCATCTAGGGGCATCACTATAAAAGGCCATAGAGTCATGAACCCAGGTAAGTAATCTGAACACCACATACAAACATTATCTGCAACACCTTTACTTACTTAAGCATCGGAGTGTCTTCGCAGGTAAACCTCCGTTTGGTCGAACCGGAGGAGAAACGAAGAAGACGAATTTGACACTATTCTCAAGCCTTAAAGCTCAGCATCGGGCCACTCCAACACAGGCTCAATATCAAAGAAGGGCCTAGGAAACATCATTTTGGACCCCTCCCAGAACAATTAAGTTAATTCAAACAATTAAAAAATGTGATTAGAGATAACCACCCATAACCATAAAAGGTATTCTTGCAGCCAAAAATTATTTTGGCTGTTTTTCAGTCATGTTTAATCGAGAAGAATGCTTTGAATATCACACGTATTTTGTGGGAAAAATTAAAACCCCCCAGAGTGAGCAAGTAAACGTATCGAATAGTGGGTTACGGGTGGATATACTCTTACTAATATTTGACTATAAAAAAATAAATAGAGATGACAAAAATATGCGTAACAGTATGAACTCGAGGAGATTACCCGTGATGGCCTGATGAGGCAGAAGATGGATAAATATTTTTTGTAGTGTCAATCAATTATAAATTCATTAAATTACATTATTATATTATCAAAAATATTTGACTCTTATCTTTAATATTTAAAAAGTCGCATATAAGATTATTTGTGATAAATTAACAATGTAAAAATTTACACTTCCAGCATATCAAAATTAAATTCTTAATTTTTACTAGGATTATCAAATGGAACGTGGACTATTGGTGCAATTATTACCAAACATACATATTCTTTTTTAATTAATTATTTGTTTAGGAATTAAATTATTTAAAAAATCAAATGCCTGACCCGCTAAATTGCAACATGTCTTTTTGCGGGATGGGGATAACTCAAGTGATTAGAGCTAAGTGTTTAAGATGTTGGGAGTCCAAGATTCAATCATTGACAAAATAGAAAAATTAATAACTAATATACTAGTATTTACCTATATAAAAAAAAAGAAACATGTCTTTCTGCACTTCTATGCTCTAAATCTTGACCCAGAGTACGTAATATGAAGAAGTTGAGCTCTGACAAGGTATATTCCTCCATTGCATTACATTCCTTTTTTATGTAAGGCAGTGTTTGATACCGATCATATTTTAATCTTCTTGGGAATATGGTCATGAGAATTAAAAAAATATATTTGATATATGTTTTAAAAAATATTATAGATGCTCGAGAATAAAATTAATGAATAAAAATTAAAACTCTTATTCTATGTATGAATGTGAGAAAAAAATATATTCATGGAAATAAGATTTTAAAAAATATAGTTTAACCTTGTAATAAAACATTTCATGAATTAAAGTTTCGTGCTTAAAAGGTACGTCCTTTCTTCAAAATTATCAAAATACTTGATAATGACTTTTTTTAAGAGTAGAATAAAAAACTAAAAATACTCAATAAATAACTATTATAGTAAAATTTATCACTTAAGCTTTTTGGGTAAACTCGAGTATCCTCTTAGCCGAAAGTCGGAGACTAATCCTTCGAGATACTGAAATTCATTTAAGGGGTTGACCTCTCCCAACAAATGTTCTTCCATACACATGAGTCAGCCAGGAATCGAACAATGACCACATGCTCAAGGAACCTGATTATCTACCAACTGTGACACACCATGTTGGTATTTAATATTTATCACTTAAACTAACAATAAATAAAACTTTATTAGTGATATAAAATATTTTTTTGGGCTTAAAGCCGCTGTGTAAGTGGCCTGAAATGGGCCACAACCCAATTAATTAATTAGTTTGAGGAGGCGTCTATGGTGCACCACCCTCCAAAGTGGAGCAGTGGTACATGTCATTATGTTCACAAATAGAATTGTCAATTGTGTTAGTTGTTGTCAGTTTGACTTTCCAAACAAAATTGTAGCCAAACATGTATTATGCCATAAAAATACATCTATCTGAAATGTATTCTTCCATAGAAATACTGTAATTTAATAATATATTAAATATTGATTGTTTACATCCATTTTTCATTTTACCCGGTCCTTTCCCCCACTCCACCTCCAACCCAACGACGTCAAAGCCACCGCCTTCATGACCCACGGTAACGGCTCCGACACCGACTGACTCTTCCAGAAGATCTGCATCACCATCGCCTCCTGGGGATACGCCGTCTTCACGGCCGCCGACCTCCTCGACCACAGCCGCTCCGACGGCTTCTACTGCTACCTCGATGATATGAACAAGATCGCCTCTGCCTTCCTTCACTTCTTCCTCCACGTCCGCCGCTCCCAGCCCTACCACCGTTTCCCGGCCTTCCTCTTCGGAGAATCCATGGGCGACCTCACAACCCTTCATTTATGATGTTGTTGTTTGTTGAGGCCCAGAATGTGATTTTAATCTGTGTTTATAGCCCAGATATGATTTTAAGGTCGGGATGCTTTCAGATGTAGATGAACTCAGACGAACGCAGGCAACGCCTTCCAACCACCTGAGAGCGAATCAATCCGGCGAGTACAAAAAATGCCTTGCGTGGAGCCTCTGGAGGTGGTGGCGCTGCTGCTCCTCGAGGTCGACGATGTCCTCCAGTCGTCAGAGAAGGCGGCGACATTCGGCGCTCAGACGAGATCTTCGGCTCTGATGGGATCTAACGGTGGTGTTGATTTGATCTCGCCAAGGAAGTGACGGTTGTGACACCCTAACTTGGGTCATCACATGGTTACCCGTTAACTCATTGCAAAAAACAAAACTTTAATTCGCTGGTTGCTTTCGGAAAAATGATATTTTCTTAAGTTGTTATTATCTCTCAAAAAGGTGATATTTTTTTTTCCTTTTCCTTTCTTTTTCGACCAACCCAACAACAATGTAAACATCATCAAATATGGATATATAAATATAACACACTTCTATACCGCATCATAATAGTTTATACAACCCGACCTTAATAAGTATAGGTCCTTCAAAACAAAACATAAGGTAATTAATACCCTAAGCTGGTCGTAACTAACAGACACTATGAAAGTAGTAAATAGCATCAGCATGCTCTGAACTAAATAGCCTTCTTCTTCTTCTAGAAGTTGTAACATCCTAGAAAATTTATTATAATTAAAAAAAAATGTTGGTTATTACAATGTATAGCACAACTAAAATATAATTAAGAGGTTTAGTGAAAAAAATCTAATAGTATAAGGATTTATTGAAATTACTTAATTATTTTAAAAGAATGTATATATATATATATATATATATATATATATATATATATATATATATATATATATATATATATATATATATATATATATATATATATATATATGAGGAAACGACATACAGGGCCTAGGTAGCCTTTCAGTCACTTTTGGATTTTGCCAAAGTAAAGCCACAATAGGTTTAAATGCATATATAAACTAAGGATTGGAAGGGCTGTTTTGCGCCGCAGCATAGCGAGCACAGTAGGTAACTTGGAAGAGCCGCGTAGTGAGTTTAGAGAGGGAGAGGTTCCTGAGACGCATTTCTTTTCTTTGGTAGTGCAATCGTGACACTGAAGGGAAGAAGATTTTTTTTTCCAGAGACATTAGTTTTATCATACAAAATTTTTAGAGCATTTTGGAGCTCTTCGAGAGGTGAGTAACAGTACTTTTTACGAACCGTCTCCATGGTATAATTGTTTGTACGTGTGCGTAAGGATATATCTTATAGTCTTTTGGAATTAGAATTGAATAGGTGAATGTTGTCATTGGCTTAAATTTTAAAATCGGGGGTTTTCAATTGAAACAAAAATTTGTTAAATTGAGTATTTACTCTTGTTATTGATGGCATGAAATACATGATTGATATTTGTACTAGTTGAATAATATGCTTGATGACTTATGTTATGTCTTGATGTGCGTGATTGTCATGGTGTAGTTATAAAATTTCTTGATGACATGATATGAGTCTATTTGGTATGCATGGTAATATTAAATATTTAATTTATGGTAAATGAGTTGTTACATGTATGAGACATGAAATTTATGCCTTATGATGAGTTGTATGATGTTTGCCGCAATGCCACCTATGATAGGGGTATCAAAGAGTAATACCGCCTTAATGGGGTATCGAAAGTAACATCGCCATGTGATTGGGATGTCGAAAATGAGTAATACCACCTAAAAAGGGTATCGAAAGTAACACCGCCACGCGATGGGGTGTCAAAAAGGGAGAAATACCGCCATTGCACATGGGAGGTATCGAAATGGAAATGTCCCCGAAAGGAGGGTGACATCGAAACACTCCTCGTGAGTAGGGGCGGGCAATGAGACGCCATTGTTATGTGATGTGTGAATTTATGGCACGCCGGCAAGAGGCCAATTTAATTAAGAGGTTTTCGGGCCATTTGGATTAAAACGGAATTTACTTGGTATATGGAATGTGATGCATTGAGATATGCTATTGAGTTGATGAGATTATTGTTGTTATTAAAAATATTTTCTTTTATATATATTATTTTGGAAAATTAGCGGGTGCCATGGACAGTTTTTCCGGTTACCGCGCTGGCTGAGAACAATACTATTTTCGAAAATATTTTATAAAACTGTATTGTTGATCACTGGGATTTATATTTATATTCATTACATGGATACTTTATTACTATATTATTTAATATGAGGTATTTTCAGACTTTAAATATATTTTTTTTAATTTTTCTTTATGAGATATATGTTTTAATTAAATGTTTTTAAAGAATTTTTATTGATTTTTTCTTGGGATTACTAATGTAATAACGGGCGTTACAGAAGTCATATCCCTTGAGTGGTTCCCCTGAACTCCATAATATACAGCACAACAAAGCAAACCCAAGACAACAATGCAAGGGTGAGAAACCAATATATGGATTTAACTCGATAACTACATGCGCGACTCAAAGGAAAACATATAAACATATATATTTTCATACAATATCAGTTCTTAAATAAACAAGTAGTCATCATTGGGTTTCATACCCGATCATCGTCATTGAAAATCATGCATGTACGCTTCAATAATCGTCGTCTAACTTTTACCTAATCTCCGGAGATCACAACACCGCGTAAATGAGCTGATCAAGATCGATAGCTTGGTACATTAGGCACTTCGTGGCATGGAATACTTTATTCATCAAAGAACCATACATACTTCGTAACACGGAATACCTTATTTATCAAGACACCGTACATAACTTCGTAGCATGGAATACCATATTCACCAAGGCACCATCATAACTCCGTAGCATGGAATACCTTATTCACCAAGGCACAATGCATAAAACGTGGGCACGTCTGCCAATGAATGCATGTAAAACATTTTATTCTCGTCGTTTTCTTCGTGTATAATCTTTCCTTTGCCAAAGCTCAAAAGCTTACGACCAACGTAGTTTTCAATGTCTTAAAATCTTTTATTATCAACACAGGACACGCAGTCCGAGTGCTTAGTCACGAAACCCTAGACCAATGCATCATGCTTAGGTCCGTGGTAGTAGAAAAACAATATTCGTTATTTACACCGTAATTAGGACACGAAGTCCACAGGCAGGACACACAGTCCAAAACATCGTAATCACACTAATACCCCGACGTCTCGGGTACTAAGTTCAAAATCATCGTGTACATCATTTGCAAAACATCACCGTTTACACCGCTGATGAAAAACTCGATTTCAAAAAACTATTCTAAAGTTAGAAAATCCTTTGTAAAATCATCAATTACTTGAAATCCTTTTTCCTGAAAGCCTTATGTTTCAAAAGGAGAGTCACTTGAGACTACATAAATTCTGCTGTTTTAAGAAAATACTTTCTGTAAACGTGTTTTCATAACTAATCACCGTTTAACGTTTTAAAATAAGTTTAAGTCTAAATTTGACCTTTTTTATTCCGTAAATAATTTTCTAAATTCATGATTAAGTTATTTTCGAAAATAAATTTCACGAAATAACTTTTTATATTTCTTCAGAATTATTCACGTAAAAATTAGCAATACAAAAATAATTTCACGGTTACGTCTCAACAGTGACTCATAGATTACTTTTACACAGATAAATCATTAAAATAATAATATTTTCAGAAAATTCTTATTTTTCTCAAATAATTATTTAGACAAAATATACTCCAATATCTCTCAATTAAACATTGAATATTCTCCATATATCTTCTTAAAGCTTTTATCTCGTTTAATTAATTGAGCACTGACCACTGTCAGGCTTCTCAAACAACATCCAACAACATCATTATAATAATTAACCCAGACAGATCATGCATCACAACACTATAATATATGACCGCGGATAATTAATTAACAACAGATAATCAATTAAAAGCAGAAAATAAACACAGATAAAATACCATAACTAACAACCCCAAATAAACATACAGACCACAAACAGATAGACCATAGCCATCGGAAAAATCCCTCAGGCAATCCCTCCTTACCTCTTGAAGAATTAAGCTTCCGATTAACTTTGACACAATTTCGAAGATCGGTGACACACGTACGAGCAACAACTTCAACCTTCAACAAACCACCATCACACAAGTCAAAACAAGAAACATAAAATCGCCTAATTCTCTATACCAGGTCACGACCTCCATGGGTTTAGTGGCTTAAAATTTCTAAACTTGCTTAAGTCATTGGATTAATGATCTAAGTACTTAAGACAATAGGATTAATGATTAACCAACTAAGGTTGAAACAAAAACCTCCAAGTTCATCAAGGTATGAATTCGACCAAGACACAAAAACTTGGCAAGGAATTTTGGTTTGATTTGAGAACTTGGATTTATCATGAACACATACTAGAAAGGTGAGATCTATGATCACTTTCAAGAAAAACCAACAAAAGTTTCCTCCACCCATGCATATAGGCTTCAGCCTTGATCAAAAATTTAGGGAGGAGGACTTTGTTTACAATAATCTCTTGGGTTATGATAGTAGAGATGATAATAGAAACATAGAAATTGGTTTCACAATTTTATGATTTTTCTATGATTTACTATGATTTAGCAAAGTTAAGAACATAAAGATGAACATAGATGGAACATGATGATTCAAGCTTTGAAATAGAAAACTTTATGAAGATCATGACATTAAATGGAGATGAAGATGAAGAATCACCTCTTAGAACTTGAAAAATGGCAAGAAATCCAACACTTACTTCACAAACTCAAGCTTTTTGTATTAAGAACTTAGATGAACAAAGATGAACAAAGTGGAAGAGTGGAGAAGAATGGAGAAGCTTGGTGACTCATGAGAATAGATGAAGCCAAGCCTCCATGGGCCTTGGGCCATGCAAAATTGGGCTTAGGACAAATCCAAGCCCAATACTAATTTTCCAACATCAAAATGTTTAAGACTTTAATCAAAGGTGTAGGAAAATTAAGAGTAGGAAATTGGTTCATAAAATTGAAGTATTGGCCATTATATTGGGCCATAAGGACGCAGCCCAACTTGGGTTTGGATGGGTCAAAATTGATCCAATCCACTTGGAAGATCATGGAAACTAGTTTAGGGACCAAAATGCAATTTAGAGAAAGTGTAAGGATCAAAATGCAATTATTAAAAATTGCTAATATAACCCTAAGCCACATCAAACCACTTACATGGATGACTTATTCCTAAGAGAATATAGGGTTTATCCACTTATCCGAATCTCCCGTACTCAGCTCCGTCGTTCGCCCGATTGAATATAACACTCGTAAAACATAAATTATTTCACTTTTAATGAAATAATTCTAAAAATACACAATCATAGGAAATAAAATAAAGACCTTAAGTTTTTCATTCACGAATTAAAATTAGATCTTTTGATCAGTATAAACATACTGTCAGTGAAATTCACAGACCGAAATTCGTCTGACTTTTCAACCTAAATTTTAATCGTAGCCTTCTACTTGAACGTAGAATTGAGTGATGAACTCCGTTTATTTAAAATAATTTTCTAAAACACAAACATAATCACACGCATTTCTGTTATTTAAAACAGTGAAAATCGGGGTGTTACATTACTATCCCTCTTAAAAAAAATTCGTCCTCGAAATTTGTGACTTGAAACTAGATAGGATATCTCCATCCCAGAGTATTACTTTCACAAGAATGTATATAGGATAATTTCATTCATCTGAAAAGAATACAGGAATATCCCATGCATAAAAGATTCTTTAATAGGTTCGTGGATGTAAAAATGTATGATCGGTACACATTTACCAACATGAATCTAAGAAAGCTCATTCTTTCACAAGAACATTACAAAACAATAATTTTAAAAGGATATTAGTCCGACAAGAATTCAGACTGGATCACTTCCACCAGACGTAAAAGTGACTAGACTAAGTCTCATCGAGAAACTTCTTTTGTCAAGAAAATATCTATCTCGGACGATAATAGGAAAATTCAAGTAAATAGAATTGACAGTAACTGGCTTAGCAGTTAGGATTAAAACAATCAAATCATGATAACAAAGAAACGGACAATTTCAAAATATTCACACACGATTCATCGAAATAAAACTATGAATTGCACCCGAATTCGAAAAGTAAAATTAAGAGATTACCGTCGGAGTTTGAAGTCTCAGCTCCTCACACATTATAAACTCTACCCGCAGTCTTTGGCTTATATGTTTTGGTGTTATTGACAGCAAGTCTGTGTTTTGGTGCATTGCAATCCCTCGACACATGTCCCACTTGATCACAATTAAAGCCGGAAGTTGGGATGAATATCTATCATTGATATAATTCACTTATAATAACAGTTTTCACTCGAGCATAGGAATGGCACCCTATGAAGCTTTGTTTGGTCGACGGTACAGAACACCTTTATGTTGGTACCAGGATGGTGCAAGTTTGATGGTAGGACCAGATATCGTGCAACAAACGACGGAAAAGGTGAAAATGATTCAAGAGAAAATGCGGACAACTCAGTTGACAGAAAAGTTATGCGGACAAGAGACAACGACCTCTTGAGTTTGTGGAAGGTGAGCATGTGTTTTTGAGAGTCACGCCAACGACTGGGGTTGGCAGGGTAATTAAATCCAGGAAACTCACTCCTAAATTTGTTGGACCTTACCAAATTCTTCGTCGAGTAGGTCTAGTAGCCTATAAAATTTCTTTACCACCTTTTCTATCCAATCTTCATGATGTTTTTCATGTTTCACAATTAAGGAAGTATAATCCTGATCCATCTCACGTAATTGAACCTGATTTAGGTTGATTACCAAGATCATTAATGAAAACTTTGAACAAAACTCATCAAATCTCACCCACTTAGGGTTCGGCCATCATTGAGATTTTGAGTAAGGATTTTCATTTTGATAAATTAACATGGATTAGAGTGTGTAGACATACATGTCACATGAAATACATGATCATACATGACAACACATGAACAAAACTCCTACTAAACTCATCCTCCTAGGTTCGGCCATATCTAGTTAATTAGGAAGGAAACTTTTGATTGCAACATGCTCTTGGATTTAAATAGTATACATGATATCAAGAACATAGGAATTGGTTTCAACATCATAGGATTTTTCTATGATTAGTTATAAATTTACAAAGTTAAGAACACATGATCAAGAAAGATTCAAAACAAGAAATGATTTGAACAAACAATACTTAGAAGGTTGTGAGAATGAATAATCACCTATTGGAAATGAAGTTTGATCAAGAAATCTTCAACCTCCTTCACAAACTTGCTTCTTTGTATGTGAGAAAACAAGAGAAATGGAGAACTTTGGAGAAGATGAGAGAAAGTGATAGTAAGACCAAGAAAGCTATGGAAGGATCTAGTGGCATCGACGAAGAATTTGGTAAGGTCCAATGAATTTAGGAGTGAGTTTCCTGGATTTAATTACCCTGCCAACCCCAGTCGTTGGCGTGACTCTCAAAAACACATGCTCACCTTCCACAAACTCAAGAGGTCTTCGTCTCTTGTCCGCATAACTTTTCTGTCGACTGTGTTGTCCGCATTTTCTCTTGAATCATTTTCACCTTTTCCGTCGTTTGTTGCACGATATCTGGTCCTACCATCAAACTTGCACCATCCTGGTACCAACATAAAGGCGTTCTGCACCGTCAACCATACAAAGCTTCATAGGGTGCCATTCCTATGCTCGAGTGAAAACTGTTATTATAAGTGAATTCTATCAATGATAGATATTCATCCCAACTTCCAGCATTTGGGATTATTTGTCTGTTAGTATTTATTTAAGTAGTTTAAATTATGGCATTTTTATTTATGATTGGTTTAATTGCGTTTAGTTGTTTATTGTAATTATATTATGCTGTTGTGATGCATGATCTGCCTGGGAATATGTCTGTGATAGTGTGACACCCTTCTAACCCGCATGATAAAGGACATAAAATCCAAAAGTCAATTAAACAGACATGCATAACCTGAATAAGAATTCAGTGAGTTGTCCATGGGTAGAAAAGTCCCACATGAACCAAGTTTCAAAATCGCGGAAATAAATAAGTTAAAGCAAATAAACATAATAAAACCCAACCCCGATGTCACATACAGAGCTGGTATAATCCTTCCGTATAACGAAAATACATCTAAACCAAAAGAATTAAAACATAAAAGCAGGCCCTAACTATGAGTGGCGGCTTCTCAGAGTCACTCCTCTCCGGGCTGCCCGTCATCCTCTGCAAATGCCGTTCAGGTCAAACACAGGCAACAAACGAAGGGGAGTAAGTTCATGTATACATAATCAGCATAGAGGTAGGAAGTAAAGTAAATCATACAAGCATGGCATCAACATAGGCATATAGTTTTTAGCATGTATCAACGTACATCAACAACAACATCATCGAATATGCTATGCAATGCAAGGTACCAACTACTCCGCTACTCCAACTATGCATGTGGATCCAGCTAACTCAAGATGAACGACTTCGGAGTTACATATCCGTATTGGCCAATAAACACCAACACCAGCAGTCCACCTAACCTCGGGTAGACCCTGTGGATAGCCAACGCACCAAACCATGGATGCCTCATCACGGGGGGCCGCGGTTACCAAACCTTGGGTAACCTACCGTGGATGGCCGGATCGCCTTACTCTCGGACGATCTCCCCTATGTCGAACATCTCCCAACAACATCTCCAATGAAATGCATGTCAAACAGCAATCAACGGCAAACGCCACCACCTCCGCTTGCACCAACAAGTACTCGAGACTTAACAATAACGTTGCTTGGGACAATAAGTACCCAAGACTTAACCATCAACAGTCATAACAACAACAGCGTTATCCAATACATTATTATGTCAACATATTCATATTAACAACAACAGCAACATCATAATCACACACCAAACATTATGAACATAAGCATGAATAATCAAATATCCAACAACGACCACTAACATGTTATAATCAACAATCACAGCCTCATACGTATTAAAATCATTTAGTAACACATAAATACGGGGTTATGGGGACCCCTTTTACTTTACTCTAACTCCAGGCCTATGTAAACACTATCCTTCTCCCCATACCTGGATTGAAGTTCACGGTTAAGAAGAAGTAAGATCCACTATGGCCCCTGAGCTTCAAGATTCACCTACGAAACACATTGTGAAAGGCACATTGTAAAGAACTTAAAATCGGCAACAATTACCACAAAATCTGCCACTGTGTTTGCCTTATATCTCACAAACCAGACATTACTTTACCAATTTGAGCGGTAAGAATAGAGATATACTTTTAATTTATCTTATGCAAAAGTTTTAGATAGATCCAACGGTTACTGAGCACAGGATGATCCTCTCAAGTTGACTGGTCTGGAGCTACCCGAGTTGAACTCAAATCAAACTTATAAGATGAATAACTCTCACTATATGGATTAAACAGAAATTTCCACCGTTGGATATGAAGTAATATAAGCCTAGGAACTCTATATGAATTTGGAACAAGATCCAACGGTATATGTAGAAGTAGTGAAGGATTTACCGGAACTATTCCACCGGGTTTCAAGTTTTCAGCAATGGTTGTTTTGGTCTATAGGTTAAGCTTTTTTCTCTCCTCTTTAAGCATCAATAACCATCCTTTATATAGGCTTAGAAACTCTATAAATTTGCCCAAAATTCGTGCTCCTTGGTGGCCTAATTAATATTCCGTGGTTGGTGAATGTTCTTGCTTTTGTCTCCCACTAAACCTTGATTATTGGTTTTTCTTTCATGATGGGCTCCACTAATCCATAAATCACTCCATGTTTTGCTCCACTATGAGTTGTTTTGAGGTGTTATCTGATTGTGGGATGGTTGGTGGGGTTGGTGAGTCAAAAAGAATGAAACAAAAGGCATTGCACTAATTATCCCACCTAATCTTGCACTAATTATGCCATATGATTCCTTCAGTTTTCACCTAACCCATAAATGATATCTCTGACCAATATTTCGGAATAAATTCAATCCTAACAGATATATCTTCAAATAAGCTTTCCAAGTAGTGCTCATATACTTAATTTGGGTTTGAAATGGGTGAGATAGGCCCAAATTAGTGGAGGTATATCCAAAATCCGCACAAGCTGGCCTGCTCCACAATTGATTATTTTTGACAACCTAAACTTCCGAATTTGATTTATATCTCTTCATTAAAGTTGTATAAAATTCTCTTATATTTCTAATGCCACAAAGATCACCTATATCGGACATCTAGAACTCAATATATGACCAAAACGGTGAAACATGTTACTAGGACTCTACAAGGTTTTAGTCTTTCTAAGGCTAAACTTTCCAAAAATGAACTTAGATGCCAAGAACAATCTAAAAACCATATTCAAACATATATGTCAAATATATATAAATATATTAAGGTTATTTATGAAAGAAAATGGGGTGTTACAGATAGTATTATTGGTTGTTGGTTGAGAAGCCTGACGGTGGTCGGTGTCCAATTAAATTAATTGGATAAAAGCTTTAAAAGCTTCGTAAAAATTATATTCAATATTTTAAACTGTAAAATATTGGTATATAATATTAAAAGAAATTTTTATTTGGGAAAAATAAGGAATTTTGGAAAATATCATTATTTTAATGATTTATTACCGTAAGAGTGAATTATGAGTCACAATGAGAGCGAAACCGCGAAAATATTTTTGCGCTGCTAATTTTCACGTAAGAAATTCCGCAATATTATAAAAAGTTATTTTATGAAATGAATTGTTGAAAATAAGTTAATTATGATTTTAGAAAATTATTTAAGTGGAAAAAGCTAGGTTTTGGCTTAAAAAGCTTTAAAAGTGATAATTGAAGGCAAATTTGGAAAAGTGTCGACGACAAGTATTTTGAAACGGCATTTCGTATTTTAAGCAATTTTAAAATCTCAAGTGACTCACCTTTGTGAAAACTAAGTTTTATTAGTTAAAGATTTTATTGAAGAATTTCCCATTTGAAAAGATTTTTCGAAAGCAAAATTAATTCAACCGTGTTGAAAGTGGTGTGGAACTTAGTAACCGAGACGTCGGGGTACTAAGGTTCTTTGTTGTTATGGACTTGGGGTCCTTTGGACTTTGAGGTCCTATAGACTTGGTGTCTAATGTATACGTGGTGTATACTGTGTTTAAACATTTCAGATGTTTTCTATTACCACGAATCTATGATTGATGCATCGGTTGAGAGGTGTCGTGATCGAGCACTTGGACTGTGAGGTCCTGTGTTGTAATGAAAGTTTTAAAGATGTTAAAACTATGTGAGTCGTAAGCCATTTTGAGCTTCGGCAAAGAAAGATTGAACACAAAGAAAAGTGTTATGAGCAAAGTGTTTTTCATGCATTTGGCAGACGTGCCCACGTTCTATGTGTGATTACTTTGTGGCGTCAGGTATTTCATGCTACGATTTTCTTCATTGTGCCCGAGTTGGACAATGAAACCCCATTTACGGTTTTATCATAGATGCCCTGGGTGTGGATAGTGTGCAATGGGTTATGGCTGCTTGCCTTTATGCCATGGGATGACAATTGAGCCTGATCAACTCACCATGTGTTGGGATATCTCATGAGATTAGGTGCGAAGTTAGATGACGAATATGAAGTGTTCATGCATAGTTTTTCAAATGATGACATTTGGGGTGTTAAACCCATTGATAAACTCTTTGCTTATGAATGCTTATGTTGATACATGTGTATGTGTTTTATGTGGTGTCTAGCATGTAGTTGTCGAGTAAAATCCATATATTGGTTTCTCACTCTTGCATGTTTTATTTGTGGTTTCTCTACTTGTGCATATATCTTTACGTCTGAGATTAGATGGAACCAGATATGCCTCTGGCACATTCGAGGCTTCGGTCGATCATGTTTGATCGCGCTCAGTTTGGTGGTGCCTGGGAGATAAACCCTGGGGCACTCAGCGACACCTATCATGGCCCTAGTAGAGAGGTTGTTGGCACAGTGGAGGCAGGACCGCAGCGAAGGACGCATGTTGTGGAGACTGTTGAGGTATCTCTACCTCCGGTTTGGCTATACTTACAGTACTTGGCTGAGCACGGGTTACTTGATTTGCCACCTCAGCCGAATCCGCTTCAGATAGCAGGACCAGCAATACCTCCTGTTGAGGTAGTTTTGGATGAGGTCGAGGAGGACCCAGATGAGTACTTTGAGGACGATCTTGAGTTCCACCCTCCTTCTGTTGATGATGATGATTCTTCTGACGAGGGAGCAGGAGCGGAGGTATCTTCATCAGATAGTTGATCATCATGATCTCCCCAATGGTTTTCATTAGCTTGACCAGCTATAGGTATAATTTTGGGGTAGCGAGTCTTGTCAGTATTTGATCTGGCTACTGAGAGCCATGAGTTTTTGGTGTGGTTCTGGACTACTCGTCACTTATATGTATATGTCCTTCTTTTCTTTACTTAGTTTGATGGAGAATAGCCTATAATTATGAGGGCTCTTTTGTTATCTCCTATTAGATATAGTGTGTATTTAAAAGATGATGCATATATATAGATACATATATTCGTTTGTTTACGTCCATGATGGTTTGATGTTTTAAAAAAAAATAAAAAATTCAGCATTATTTTCATAACGAGATGTTTACTTTAAAGTATATTTTCCAAAAGAAACCAGCGATTAATAATTTAATTTTCTGCTTTTGGGTAACTAGATGATGACCTTAGAAGGGGTGTCGCACTAAAGAATCCTTCTCCAAGCATCTAGAAGTTAAGTCCTCGAATGACTTAGTGAATTCCTTCGCTCCATCCGTACTAGTGTACCAAAGTACTACCTTAGTTTAGAATAAACCTGATATATTTGTAAGGGTGAGAAGCCAATATATGGATTTAACACAATAACTACATGTACGACCCAAAAGACAACATATAAACATATACATGAACACTTCATTTGAAAACTATGCATGAACACTTCAACTTTCAACATCTAACTTTTCACTTAATCTCCGGAGATCCCAACACCGTGTAAATGAGCTGATCAAGCTCGATTTCCAAATAAGGCACAACGTGTTTACAATAGCACACTGTCCAACACTAGGCACAGTGATCAACGTATATGGTTACCATAGCACACTGTCCAACACAAGGCACAGTGATCAACGTATATGGTTACCATAGCACACTGTCCAACAAAAGGCACAGTGATCAACGTATATAGGTTTTCATTGTCCACCAGGGTACGAATGAAACAACGTAGCCTGAAATATCTTACCCTATAAGGAATTCAGACATACAATGTGGCATGGAATACCTTAATTATCAAGGCACCATACATAACAACGCGGGCATGTCTACCAATGAATGCATATAAAACATTTTGTTCTTGTCATTTTTCTTTGTGATCATTCTTCTTTTGTCGAAGCTCGAGATGGCTTACGACTATTCGTAAATTCCAACGTGTTAGACTTTTCAACGTTAACACAGGACAAGAAGTCCGAGTGCTCAATCACAAAACCTTAGAACTTGCAATCAGTCTTGGGTTCGTGGTGATAGAAAACAACATTCAACTTTAACAACGTAACCCACAACGTGAATAGGACACAAAGTCCATAACAACGTAAAACGGATCAAAGATCTTCATGCTTATATTAAATAACACTAGTATCGCGACGTCTCGGATACTAGGTTCACGTTTCAATGTTAACACTGTTTTCGTTCTGTGAAAAACAAATCCAAAACAAAGTCTCGGCAACTTATCCAAGTTGTCGGAAATAACACCGTTAGTAAAACTCCTTTACATAAAATCCATTCTAAAATCATCAATTACTTGAAATCTTTTTCTGAAAATTTTATGTTTCAAAAAGGGAGTCACTTGAGACTACAAAAATACTGTTGTTTTAAGAAAATACTTTCTGTAACCGCTTTTTTTAGAACTAATTGACGTCTAACGTTTTAAAAGCCGTTTTAAGTCGAAATTGGACCTTTTCTCCGTAATTAATTTTCTAAAATCATATTCAAGTTATTTTTGAAAATTAATTTCACGTAATAACTTTTTTTTATTTTGAAATTATTCACGTAAAAATTAGCAGTACAAAAATAATTTCACTGTTACGTCCTCACTGTGACTCATAAATTGCTTTTACACTAATAAATCATTAAAATAATAATATTTTCAAATAATCTTTATTTTCTCAAATAATTATTTAAATCATAATATCCTACAATATTTCTCAATTAACTATTGAACATTCCTCGTAAAGTCTTCTTAAAGCTTTTATCTGATTAATTGATTGGGCACTGACCACTGTCAGGCTTCTCAAACAACAACCCACAACATCATGGCAATTATTTCCAGAAAGATCATACATCACAACATTATAATATATAACTGCAAGTAAACACTTAACCGTAGATAAATAAACACGGATATAAATAACACAACTTAAAACAAGTTAAGCAAAAACACCACAACCACAGATAAATAATACAGACCACACATTTATCACATACAGTTATTGGGAAAAATCCCTCAGGTAAGCTCCCCTTACCTCTTGAAGATTCAAGATTTGGTTTCACAAACGGCTTTCCGATTCGAATCCGTTTTCCTCTGCGCAACTCAGGATAATCCACTAAGATTTATCCTTCAACAAATCACAACTCCCCCAATCAAAATCAAACAACTACAATCCCCTAAACACTACATATAGGTCACGGCCTCAATAGGGTTTTGTGACTAAAAATTCTAAAAATGCTTAACTTTTTGGATTTATGAACCTTTAATACTTAAGTCTTAAGACAAGTGTTTAACATAAAGGACTGAATCAAAACCTTCCAATTCCTCTAGTACCTAGCTTCGGCCATGAAGGAAAAATGAAGCTAGAGATTTTCGTTTGATGAAACATCTTGGATTCAACATATATATGATATAGAAAGTTGAAATCAATGATTACTTTATAAGAAAATGAACAAAATCTCCTTCCCCCACTTCATGAAGGTTTCGGCCTTGGAGAGGAAAATAGGGAGGAAAACTTTGTTTGCAACAAACTCTAGGATTTTGATTATAGAGGTGATAATAAGAACATAGGAATTGGTTTCATATTTATAGGATTTTTCTATGATTTTCTAGAAAATTTCAAACTTCTAGATCTAAGAATATAAAAGTGATGATAGGGGCATGAACAAGACATTGAATCATGAAAATACTTGAAGAACATACACATGATTAAGGAGAACAAGGTTTACCTCTTGGAATTGAAAGAAAAACAAAAGACCAAGTAGTTGCTTCACAAATGACTTGTATGAGTTTATGAACTTTTGTGCTTTTTTGCTAAGTGTGAAAAAGGAATAAAATTTAGTCTTCTCATGTGTTTAAGAAGGGTGGGCTGCGCAAGTTTGGAGGGCCAAAGAGTAAAGAATTTCGCCCCTGCAATTAAGTTGTAAGGACCAAAATGCAAATTAGAAAAGTTTAAGGACCTAAGTGCAATTTCCATTTAAATTGTCATCATTAGGCAGAAGCAAAGTATGTGGAGGATAAGTGAGGAGGTGTGGCTGCCTTCTACACCACATGTTACAGTGGCAAACTTGCAATTAAGTTGATAGCAGAATAAAATAATAATAATATAATTTTACAAATATCTGAAAATCATTATGACGTGGATAGGATCGCCAGAAATGCTCGTCACATTAGCTCTCGATTCTGCGCTGTATTTCCCTCGTCTCAGGTCCCTGCACGACATTCTCAACATTTCGCTGTATTTCAATATTTCCTTGTCGGAGCTAAAAGTCTCATGACCAACCCACTGTTTTAAACTTTTAAGTTTAATCCATCATTCCAAAAATAACTGACTCCAAGTAAAAAATGTGCAAATCAATAAAATCTATATCGATGCACCAGTCTTAGATACGTAGATTTTAGCGCACAAAAATCAATACACGTTTTATAGGACATCTAGTCCATAACTTCACCGTTGGGACACACTGTCCATATCGTTTAACACTAGAACCCCGACGTTTCGGCTTCTAGGTCCGTTTTTCATCTTTACAACCATTTTCATTCTGTGAACACAAAACAAAACAAAAGGTCCTCAACTTATCCAAGTTGTCGAAAATAACACCGTTGTTTACAGAAAATCCTTTTACGTTGGAAATTCGTTTTATAAAATCGTCAAAATCCCTTAAAATTCATTTTCCTTCAAAAAATAATATTTTGAACCCGAAAATATTGCTTTGAGACAAATTCTTCGTTTTAGCTAATATTACCGTTTTTAATAATACTTCTATAAATATTGTCAGAACTATCCGACGTTTGACATTTTTTTTTTAAGTAAGGAGGCATGCAAAAGCATCACAATAGAGGCTAACATCCCAACTAGGTTGGCACCTTAGCCACTATCCATCATATGCAACACACCCCAATTTATTAAAAAAAACAAAAACGAACAATACAAAAACATGGGGGGGGGGGGGGGGGGGGACCAAACCCATGAAATCACCTAAAACGAAAATTAGGGAGACCTATTCTATTATTATGGAAATCATCCCTAATGAAACTAGGGATTAAATCCCACCAAAAAAAACCATTAATCAGCAAACCATGGTTGGTAATTTTATCCGCACAAGTGTTGCCTTCACGAAAGATATGAGAGGAGCCAAAACGCATATCCCTTATAATGGACAGGCAATTATTCCATCTATTCCTGAGTTTCCAAGGAACCATAGATGGAGAGGAGATTGCAGTTATTACCATTTGGGAGTCACATTCCAGCCATAACGACCACCCTTTCTTATGGGCAATTTCAATTGCCAAGATTGCACCCATTAATTCTGCATAAAAAGCAGAATTGACACCAAGGTTGGCTGCAAAACAACCAAGGGTAGCAGCACTATGGTCACGAAAAATGCCACCACAATCAGTAATATACCTACCTTGAATAAAACCTTTTTGATTTTCAGAGACAATCTTTGGTGCAACCTTAGCCAGCCTGTCAGCTAAGACTTTGGTGATGATTTTGAACTGGAAATTAGCCAAGGCAATAGGCCTAAAATCCTCCACTCTATCTGCACCTTGAGACTTAGGGATTAGAACCAAAAGATTTGAATTTAGGTTTGACAGCAACCAGCCCTGCTCAAAAAACTAAATGATTGCTTTACAAACATCATGCTGAACAATTTCCCAATAATTTTGAAAAAAGAAGCCTCCAAATCCATCCGGACCTGGAGCACCATTGGCATTTAGAGAGAATGCAGCATTTTTCACTTCTTCAAGGGAAGGAAAATTTGTTAGCATAAGATTGTCTTCTCTAGATACCATCGGGTTCACAATTCTGTCAACTAAGTCATTGTCCATGCACTGATTTTCAGTACTGAAAAGCTTGGTGTAATAATTCAAAACATGATCCTCTATATCCTTTGCATCGAGCAGAACTTGATCGTCATTTCTGAGCATGGAGATTTGCTTTGAGACATTCCTAATCTTGGTGATCCTATGGAAGAACTCAGTGTTCCTATCTCCTTGAATGTGCCAATCCAATCTGGATTTTTCCTTCCAGAATTCTTCTTGGTAGTGCAAAGCATTTTGCAGTTCAGTTTGGGCCTGCTTTTCTTGCTCAAATAGCAAATCAGTCATTCCTGAGGAATTAATTATTTGCTGAATGCTGTCTACTTTAGCCATGGCAGAAGCAACTTCGATGTTCACATTCCCAAAAGAGTCTTTGTTCCAGCTTTTTAACCTCCCTTTCAACATTTTTAGTTTTTGAGATAGTATGTACATAGGGTAACCTATTACCCCAGAATTCCAAACCTCTTCAATTATCTTAGTGCAGTCAGGGTGAGAAGCCCACATCTTCATGAATTTAAAAGAAGAACTGAAGTTACTGTCCTCTTTCCTCAAAGATAAAAGCAATGGATGATGATCCGATTTACTTCTAAGGAGTGTGCAGCAAGCAACACTAGACCAATAACTAAACCATTTGTCATTGCAAACCACTCTATCAAGCCTTTTCTCTGTTAGAGCACTACCTCTTCTGCCATTAGACCAAGTGAATTGAGCACCACGGGTCATAATATGAGATAATTGGCAGCTGTCTGACCAAAGCTTGAACTCCTCAGAAGCAATCTTCAAAGGCAAGCAACCACCCCTTTGCTCATGAGCACCAAGGACCACATTGTAATCTCCAATGAAGCACCATGGTCCATCATTAGCTTGCTGTAGAGCCAACAGTTCAGCCCACAACTCTCTCCTTTTCAGATAACTAGTACTAGCATATATAGCAGAAATGAAAACTTCCTGAGATTCCAACTTCAATGAGAAGGAAACCTGCTGGTTAGAGCAAGCAATAACAGAAGGTTGCAATGTTTCATGACAAATACACCAAAGATTAGGCAAGAGGGAATTCCTATCATTAACTGCAAAAACTTTAAGATTCAGTTTTTTCCAAAACCTATCAGGGAATTGAGCAATGTTGATCCACGGCTCAGCAATGAAGACTATCTCAGGCTTATTTGAAACCAGAAATTTCTTCAAAACCAACCTAGTATCTAGATTGCCAATTCCTCTAACATTCCAGAATAGAAGCTTCATCATGCAAAATTACTAGGACCAGCCCTATTTCGGGCTTTTATTTTACCAACCTTTGCTAGGGCAATCTGTTTTTTCCTCAGTTTTTTCTTCCGAGATTTCGAAATGAACACTTCAAAGTTACCTTGTTCAGGCTGAACTACATTAGCTTCAAGGCATTCCTCTTCCACATCAGTGTCTTCCCCCTCAATACCATTACTCCAGAATTTAGACACAATCCTAATATCCTGCTGAGCTTGCTGAGGAAGATCATGCACCAAGGATGGTATAACTGCATTAATACTCTGGGGAATAGAATTGACATTGTGTTCTAAGCCACCCATTGATTCAGAGACATGACTAATAGATTGCACTCCATTTCCAATGTTTTCTGCACCAACCATTGGAGTATGGAATCCAGGATCAGATAAAACTTTGGCTGCCTGGAGAGATTCCGGATGAATTGATTCATCATAGTCAGAAGAATTTCCATCCTCCTGAATTCCTTGTCTATTTTCTGCATTATTGGCAATCTGCTACACTACTGCATTATTCATTTCTGGAAAACCTCCATTAGTATCATCCGAAACATGAATATGAACCTGATTTCCACAGTTAACTGGATCCTGACCTGAAGCTTCCTTTTCACCAATCACATGCTCAGGGATAACCCTATCTTCAGCATCTGGATTCCTGGCACTAGGCTGTTTAGGAATATAAGCAGATCTTGGTTTCTGGTTTAAAGGCTGTTCCTTTCGGGGGACAGGATTATTAAGGTTTCTCTTGCATTCCCCAGCAGCATGCCCTATCGAGAGGCAGCATGAACAAAAAGAGGGGAGTCTTTCATAATCGAACGTAACATAAAATGCACGAGCCTCCCTTTCAACCCTGATACCATTTGGGATAGGGCCAGAAAGATCAATATCAACCAGGATTCTGGCAAAGTGGCCAAAGACTTTGTTTTTTGTAGATTCATCTAGAGCAATTGGAGTGCCTATTCCATTTGCAATCTCAAAGAGAATTTTCGGCCTCCAATACTCCATAGGCAGATCATAAATTCTCACCCAGGATTGAACATGGGTCTGTTTTTGAAGATTCGGATTAAAATCTGGACTCCATTAATAAAGCCTTAGCATGCCTGGTTGAAGATTCCAGGATCCAACAGCCCAAACACTGCGCAGATCTTCCAAGGATGCAAAGTTGAATTCATAATATCCTTTGCCTAAAGGAATCATACGCCAATGACCAATCGGGTTCCATAATTTCGATATCTTATCTTTCAAGTCTTGAAGTTTGATTGGCTGATTACCCTTCTGAAGGATCAAACGACCATGTAGACTATTTTTACTGCTTTCCAATCCAAGCTTGTATTCCTCCTCCGAGATTTTTATCGAGAACACGTCTCCAATCAGTCGTGGCTTAGGTAACTGACTGATGGGAATGTCAAAAGAATTGGAGAGTGCCTGGGCAAAGGATTTCTTTTGTGCAGGAAGAGAAGGAGGCGATGAAGAAGAAGGCAAGGGCGATGGGGCAACAGGCTGAAGGAAGGGCCATGTGCAGGGACAACCGGAAGCCATGATCATGCAAACCCTAGAGTTTCATGCAACAACAAACCCTAGCAGAGCGCCGTATTCTCCATCGATAATTACATTACAAGTTACACATATATAATATTTTGACGTTTGACGTTTTAAAAACATTTTTAAGTCAAAATATGACTTTTCTAGTAAAATATTTTTTCCACACCATAATAAAATTATTTTTGAAACTTATTTTCTTAAAATAACATTTTCTAATATTTATAAATTCTTACGTACAAATTAGCAGTGCAAAATATTTTCACGGATACGTCCTCACGTTGACTCTTAAAACACTCTTTTGCGATAAAATCATTAAAATAATATTATTTTTCACTATTATCCATTTTTCACCAATCAATAATAAAGTAATAATATATTACTATTTTCCATCAATTAAAAATTCATCATTTCATAAAAAAACCTTTTTAATGCTTTTAACCTCGTAATATATTGAGAACGGACCACTGTCAGGCTTTTCAGTCCACAATCAACATCAATAACAATCATGTCAATAATATAACAAATATCACAATTAATGACATGCAATAAAATATAATCACAATTAAATGCAAATAATTAAATAATTAAAAGCAAATAATTTTAAAAAACAAATAATGCTAACTATGTAAAAATTACATACACCCAATAAATAATACAGACCACAAACAATTGCACACAGCTATCAGAAAAACCCCTCAGGTAATCCCTTTACCTCTAGAAGATTTTCCTCAGATAATTGTTTCGTCGCAAATCCAATCGTCGATAACACACGTACCCGATAAACTAGCTTATCCTTCAACAAACACAACAACCAATCAACAATCAAACAACTTAAAAACACCTCATTACCTACATGTTGGTTTCGACCTTGGTGTGATTTTATGTCTAAAAATTTATAAAAATCCTAATTTTTTGGATTAGTGATTCTTAATCACTTAATACCCTAAAACAAAGATTAACATACAAAGATTGAAATCAAGTATTCCAACCCTTCAAAAAAATGAATTTCGACCATGAGGAACAAAATGTCTTAGAGGTTTATTTTTGATTCAATAATCATGGATTCAATACATATATAAGTTATAAGATTCAATCAAGCAAAACTAGTTAAGAAAAAAAGAATAAAGTCCTTCCCCCACAACAACTAGGGTTCGGCCTTGTTGGGTTCAAAGGGCAAGAAATTTTTGTTTGATACCTCCTCTTGGATCTTAAATATAGAGAGGATACTAAGATCATGGCAATTGGTTTCATGCTCAATGTATTTTTCTATGATTTACTATGAATTTTTGAAATTAGAAACCCTAAGATGACATATTATGAACAAGGCTTCAAAACACAAAAATAATTGAAGAACATCATAATAACTAAGTGAGAAGAGTATGATATACCTCTTGGAATTCAAAAACGAGCAAGGAATCAAACACTTACTTCACAAATTAAGGCTATGCAACTTAAGCTTTTTAAGAGAAAATGAACAAAGCTTAATGAAGAAGATGATCATGCCTTTTATAGAAGTGAAATGGGCTCGTGAAGGAGGGTTGGGCAGTGGGATTCTAGGGTTAAAAGGGTCCAAAGCATAAAATTCCAGGGACAAAATGGTAATCTTGTACAATGGCAAATTTGTGATTAAAACCAACATTATGGACATAATAGTAAATTACCTAAAAAGCCATCACGGGTCTAGTGAGCCTCATGATTCACCTCTAATGAGTCACCATGAAAATACTAACCTTTTATCCATTAGCGGGTCCCGTAAATCTCATTTTTAGCTCCGTTGTTCACCCGATTTCGTATACACCCGCATAATATATATTATTTCACTTTTTAAATGAAAAAAAATTTAAAATAGCCTAAGTTGTTGGAAACTTCATAAAAACCCTAATTATTTCGTTCACAAGTCAAAATTAGGTCATTTGAGCAGTAAAACTTTATTGTCGATAAAACGCAGACCGGGTTCCGTCTGAATTTTCGACCCAAATTTTAATTGTAACTCTCTATGGTAAAGTAGAGTATGGATATGATCTTGGTTTATCCAAAATCATTTTCTAAGTATTAAAATAAAAATACAAACATTACTATCTATTTTCCCTATATTAGTTAATTAATTGATCACTAGATGCGTCTTTTCCCTACCTTCGGTTTCTAAACACTGAAAGATTAAGAGTTGCATAGCTAAATCTTAAAAATAAAAAATGGTTCCTAGTGAGTTGTATTATTTTGAGTCAAAAAACAGTGAGTTGTATTATTTGAGTAAAATTATATGATATTGACATATAAGTACAATTGTTTTTATAAGGAATTGGTTCTTACATAAGAATCCTTAAAAAAAAAAAGAAAAATAATAGAGAATTACATCTAGTTGCCTTACTCCGAGAATTGAAACAAATATAAATGTAAATAAAGACAAGACAAACTATTTGATAAACTTTGTAAAGTTGTACTATTGGAGCTAGGGGTGTAAGACTCAAACCAATGACCCGATAAACCAGAAAATCCGAACCAAATCAATTAAATTGGTTCGGATTTTTTTTGTGTTCAGGTCCGAATCGAATGGAATCAAACAAAACCTAATGGTGATTGGTTCCATTCTCGGGTTCAAGGATTATGGAATCGAACCAAACGAACTGAACCAATTACTATATTTTAGTATTTAATAATTATTATATATAAATATTTATATGTATTTTAATTGTTTACTATTTATTACATTTTTTTTAATATAAATTTTAATAATTTATATATTTAATATTTATCTATATTTTGAAATTTATTAATTTGTGGGTCCAAACCAACTAGTTCTTGAATGGTTTGGTTTGGTTCGGCTTTGTAAGAAAATCTCTTAAAACCGAACTGAACCAATTTTGATTGGTTCGGATTTTTCCCCGCCTACTATTGAACCAAACCGACCCGTTGCACCCCTAATTGGAGCGAATAATTGCTTAAAGTAATATACAATAAAAAGTTATGAAGTGTCATGGTAGGATTTATAAAAAAAAAGAAATTAAGCAATTATAATGAGTTGCACCATTAGTGGGGGTGGTCATTAGTTCGAATCGACCCGCCGAACACGAAAAATTCGAAATGAGTCAATTATACTGGTTCATAATTTTTTCGTGTTCGGATCCAATCCAAACCAAACCAAACTCGATGGTGATTGGTTCGATTCTCGGATTCAATGTTTTTAGAACCGAATCAAACGAACCGAACCAATTGCTATATTTTGATATTTTTATATATTTAAATATTTATTATATTCTATATATATATATTGTTTTTTAATAATTTAATATTTGCTATATTTTATTTTTTATATATATGATTTAATATTTTATTTTTTTAATATTTAACATTTTTCGGGTCCGATCTGAACCAATCCGTTATTGAATGGTTTGATTTGGTTCGGATTTCCTGACAAAAGAATTACAAATCCGAACCAAACCGAAAAATTTATTTTGATTGGTTCAGATTTGTTTTTCATGCAAATTCGAACCAAACAGACCCGTGAACACCCATAATCCATTAGAGATGGTCTAAGAGCATCTTCATTGCTAGTTGCTTATGGGTTGCTTAAAGATATAAACAATGGTTGCTTATCTTTTTTTAGCATTGGAGGTGTATCACCGGTTGCTTATTTATTAAAAAACTATTTGTGAAAGATTGAAATAAATGAATTAATATTTTAAGATAAAATAAATTCAATAGCAAATAAAAAAGAATAAAAAATTGGGTTGCTTAAGGATTTCTTATTGAATGTACTATTGGAGTGAAAATGGATGAATTGCTTAATTGTGATGTGCATTGTGGGGTCCGTAATGAGCCCTACTTAAACAACCAAAGTGAGTTGCTTATACTTTAGCATTGGAGATGCTCTAAGCAATGAATATGCTATGTGAATCCTTTGTCTAAATAGGAATTCCTCTCAATTATATTTTTTCCTCTGAATTACGTTTTTCCATATATATATATATAAATATATATATATATATATATATATATATATATATATATATATATATATATATATATATATGAGACCAACACACATTGGTGGGGTGATTCGTTTTTGTTGCTTAGAAGATTTATTCCCGAAGCCCATGAGATATTTCAAAGTGCCAAAATTATTACTGGGGTGGTTGAAATCTATTGAACGAAATTGTGCCCAACTAAATTGTAATTGCTTATTTTCTTGTATGATTTTTGTTCATAAAGTGTGGCCACCGTCCCAAAAGACATTACATAAAAAGATAAACAAAAAGGATTCATCAACATAGTTTTACTTTTACCCTTATTCAATTATTTGTCTTATAAAAAAAAGTTTATTTTAAGAAAAACTATGGAAAATCCAGAAAACTGTTAAATAGTTTTAATATTCATAATGCATTGAATGCATTTACTTTCTTATTCAATATTTTCTTATTAAATATTACAAGAAGGATTTAATTGATATATACTGACAATGTAACGATTTTTTATAGTCAACCAATCAGAAATTGATGAATCACTAAAAATCTTTGACTCTTATCCTAACAACCTTAAAAGTCATTTATACTATGATTTCTGATTGGTTGACAGTATAAACTTTAAACTGACAGTATATAACAATTAAACTCCTAAACGAATTATCATGGTGTTTTAATGAAAAAGAATAAGAAAAAAGTATAGTGAAAAGAAAAACTTAATTTAAATGAAAAGAAATATTTTGGTTATTGAGTGTAGTTAAATATTTTGAATGTATTTGACTACAATTATTACTTTAAAATTTAAATTTACGAGTCAATAAATTAATTTTTATATATACCTTATGCATATAAAAACTTTCTTAATCAAATTATTTATACTTTTATTTTATCAATATTATAGTGCCATGCTTTAATTCACACATGTAAATATAGTATGCTATCAAATTAAAAAATATATATATGAATGGATCATATATAATTTTAAAATAATATAGTTATATAATATACTTAATTTTCTTTGTCAGAAAAAAAATATACTTAATTTTCAAAATATATTATATTCCTCATTAAATTTTATTACATAAATATAGAAGGCTAACCTTCAGATCGAGTATATGAGACTATCCCATTCCCATCCCATAAAATCATGCAAGTATTTTAACTTTATAATTATATATAAATTCTATTTAATAATTTTAAACTTATGCTTCTTATTAAAAAAAAATTAAATATAAAAATCAATTTAATTATTTTGAGAATAAAATTTACTTATACATAAAAAGTTTGGAATATATACCGAAAAAAAGTTTGCAACACAATTCTTTGGTGCATAATTTTATAAAATATAACATTTATGTAATTTCCGTAAAAAAAAAACATGTATCCAAATGACGTCGTGGGTTGGAAAAAATTTTAAAACATTAACCAGGTAACGTATAGGCTTGTTAATTATTTTAACAATTTTTTCTGATACAAATGAAAAAAAAAACAGATGACAGCTAATTTATAATTGATTTTAGTTTTTTCCAAACGGTAATTTTCTTAACCCCATGAAAAAAACTGAAGAAATCATCTAGTGCAAAATAATAATAATAATAATGACATTTCCAAGTTGACTTTACTAATTGATATACATTGAATCATTTAATTATTTCAGATTTGTTTTAAATTCATTGAATACAACCTTTGTTCTCCCTATCTGGATCCCCTCTTATATATAGAGTACACTCCCTACTCACTTTCACATCATTCATCGGGAAAATCTTATTTGATTCCGATTTTAGTTTAAGACCAAAGAAATATGGTTTCCATGAAATCCCTTTTAATCCTAAGCCTCTTGGCCATGGTCGTTCTTGTCTCCACAAAGGTTTCAGCAAGGGTTCTCCCTAGCAATGATGGTAGGGATGGTGATAATCTGAATGCTAACCCCAATTGCTTTATACCAGGTTTCCCATGCAACCATGGCTGCCTCCCTAGCGTTGTTCCGGGCTTTTGCATCCCTTGCATCATCGGTATCCCCTTCATCCCTTGCAACCCTCCTGCCTCGGCGCCGTCACCGACATATAATGTCCACTCTGCTAAAAGACATTGAGCTTATATGGGCCATGGTGTCTATAGTTATTATTATTATTTTTTTGGGTATAAGCATTAAGTTAAATATGTGATAGAGTGGTTCTTATTATTTGAACAAATGTAGTTGAAGTATATCAACCTTAATACATTGTTCTTGTTGATTTGCATTATATAGATAATAAAATTACTTTGGCTTATATAAGAACCTTCCTGTTGTTAAAGCTTTTATTATTATTATGTGCTTGATTTTAGTTGTTTCTCCTTTTATCATATTCAATGGCCTTCATTGTCCTATCTATTACTCAGAAAGACAAGTCACTATAGCTAGAAACTCAATTTTACAAGGACAATGCAAAAGGCATGCGTTAAATTGATCTCACCAGAAATTTAATTATTATTTGACTTAATATTTGCTACCTCGTTCTCTGGTTCTTGGTTGATCCAGTCCAGAGAATACTGTATAAAACAAATGGAAGATAGCCTAATGAATTAAAGAAATCATTATTGACAGTGCAAAAGGTTCCACACCCCAACACAATCGCCTATCGCCTCATCAATTAATATTTAACAAATTATTTGATTAAGCTATTTAACCAATTATTTGATTAAGCTATTAACCAAATATTTAAGCTGCCATCGTCCTATCGCCTATCCATTTGGATGAGGATCTCCTGTCTCATTTTGGTATACTACATCATGTCCCAACCAATAATATCTTGTCATGTATTCACCTTTTCCAATATTAAATAAAATTTTAACTTATATGATAAAATATTATTGGTCCAGACATGATGTGGTGTACATCAAAATGGGACATGAGATTCTTATCATTTTGATGCATGGTGAGCATGCCAGCATGGTCCATTGCCATTAGTAACCGAGCAAAAATATTTTTATCAAAGAAACCATGAATATTTTATTTATAGGACTCAAGTTAAAATCTTTTATATTTTATTTGTTAAA
Organism: Sophora flavescens; assembly: GCA_030762895.1. Classification (NCBI taxonomy): domain Eukaryota; kingdom Viridiplantae; phylum Streptophyta; class Magnoliopsida; order Fabales; family Fabaceae; genus Sophora; species Sophora flavescens. Next base: position 204,801,759 of record CM061065.1, on the reverse strand, counting down.
AAAAAGTTAAAAACTTTTTTTTTGGTTTTAAAAATATATGAAAAAAATTTAACTTTTGTTATTTTCAAGGTAACCTTAACTGCAACACTATACGCCGCCCCTGAATGTCAGCATCTCAAACATTGAGTGGATATTTAACGCTAACCATGCATCATTTAGGTTCTAAATGAGATCCTTGGTGCCTTGGCTTATTATAACATCGATGTTCCAAAGCCACGCGTTCGTTTTGTTTTGTTTTTTTTTCATTGCGTCCAATATTTCCATCTAAAATATCGATAAGTAGAATGATTGACAAATTAAACTTGGTCTATATTTTTCTTCTGGTTTTCAACTTTTTTGTACTCGTGCAATGTTGTGAGTATAATTTAATGAATAGTAATAGTTTTACTATTGTAAATTTTAATTGAAAGTTTTAAGATAGGTTGTCGAGCTTGTAGTTGTAGGATTTTGTTATATCCTCCTAAAAGAATTTTTTAAGTAATTATTAATTTATTATCTTACTAATTTTATAAATTAAACGAAAAAAGTATTAAATTAATATTCTTGGTACATTGAATGCATTTATTTTATATTGAATTTATACATTAAAAATTTCGTTTTCACTTTATTACACCTTAAAAAAATTTCTAAATAAGAAAATATGGAATAAAAAAAATTAATCTATTCAATGTACTAAGATAATTTTTTTTTTGGTTACATGTACTAAGAATATTAATTTAATACTATTTTCGTTTACAAATTAAGAAAATAAATTAATGAAATTAATAAATACATTTTTTACGGGAAAAATTAATAATTACTTAAAAAATCTTTTAGGAAGATATAACAAATCATCAAATTTAATGAAAAAGAATAATAAACAAGTATTTCATTTTATTTTTTATTTTTTTGGTTTTTCGGGGTATCTCACGTGCATCTGTGAGATTAATACATCGAGGTACTTGATGGCATTAAACGTCTTACTTCTTCCCAACCAAGTTTTCTCCACAAGCAAGAGTTAGAGATCGAACCCCTGATCACTTGATTATTGACTAATTAAATGTCTTCAATGTATTTGACTGTAATTATTAATTTAGAATTGAAAATATATGAGTCATTGACTAAAATATTTTGGATTTGTTTTAAATTCATAGATACAACCATTGTTCTCCCTCTTTCCCCTCTTATGTATAGAGTACACCATCCCTACTCACTTTCACACCATTCATTAGCAAAATCTTCTCTAATTCTGATTTTAGTTTAAGACCAAAGAAATATGGTTTCCACGAAATCCCTTTTAATCCTAAGGCTCTTGGCCATGGTCGTTGTTGTCTCCACAAAGGTTTCAGCAAGGGTTCTCCTTAGCAATGACGGTGATAATCTGAATGCTAACCTCAATTGCTTTATACCAAACTTCCCTTGCACCCCTGGCCTTCCTGAAAGGACTGCCTCCCTAACGTTGTTCCTGGAGTCTGCATCCCTTGCATCATTGGCATCCCCTGCAACCCTCCTACCCCCGGAGTCGTGCAAGGGGCACCCGTACCTATAGGTGGTGGTGGCCACTGGCCACTGATCTGGTGAAAGACATCGAGCTTCAGCTTCTTACACGGGCCTTGGTGTCTATATTTATTTCAGTAATTAATAAGCATTAAGTTGATTACGTGATAGAGTGATTCTTATTTATCGATCAAATGTAGTAGTGGAAGTATATCAACCTTATATAACAACTGGTTCTTGTTTGAACTATATAAACAGTGAAATTACTTTGGCTTATATCCTTTTAATTTTATCATATTCAATGACCTTCATTGCCTTATCTACTATTCAGAATGACAAAGATCACCATAGCTAGAAGCTTAATATAACAAGGTCATTGCCAAAGGCATGCGTTTAATTAATCTCACCAGAAATTTAATTATTATTTGACTAAAATTTTGCTACCTTGATTCCTGGTTGATGGCTGACCGATCCAGTCCGGACAATACAGTATAAACTGAATGGAACATAGCCTAATGAATTAAAGAAATTATTATCAATGAAAGTTCAAAAGGTTTAACACCCCAGCAGCACAATCGCCAATCGCCTCATAAAGCAATAATTAACCAATTACGTATTTGATTTGATTGAGCTATTAACAGAGTCCTCTATTTGATGCAGGGTCCATTCTCCGTTGCCATTAGTAACGTTGCAAAAATATTTTTATTAAAGAGACCATAAATATTTTATTTAAAGGATTCAAGTTAAAAACTTTATTTTCTTTTATTTTTAAAAGGATTAAGTAATACGCATTGTTAGTGTAAAAAGTTTTTCACTATCCACTAATATATTGATACAAATGCTTTTACTATAATAACTAAGAGAGAAAAATAACTATTATGTTGATTTATCAAAATATTATTGGATATCTATGTAAAATTCTTTTACACTGGTAGTTCCTAAAAATTAAATCCTTTTATTTAAAAATATGTGCAAAAAAAATTAACTTCTAATATTTTCACGGTAAGCTTAAGGCCATTTTCAACGGTAACGAAAAGGGGATCTTGCTTAAGCACCCATTGCTGGAGGTCATTTTGAAAAAGATGCTTAACAAGCATGGGTGCTTGTAGAAGCACCAATGCTTATCTTGCATGTGGGCCATTTATACTTTTTTAAAATAATAATAAAAAAACAGAATTGAGGTAATAAATAAATTATTGGTGAAAAATAAGGATGCGGAGGTCATTGGTGAGGTCCATTTAGAAACTTTTTTGGAAGTTGTTGGTTTGGAGAAATGAGATGCTTAAGTTATAAAAAAAAATGAGTATTGTATCAAGGTGAGACCCATTTAAAAACCCAAAAAAGTAAAAATATGAGGTGCTGAAGTGGAGACGGCCTAACTTCAACACACTATACACCGCCCCTGAATGTTGGCGTCTCAAACACTGAGTGCTTCATATTTAACGCTATTTAAAGTATTTGTTAGAATAATTTATTTTGTAAATTGAAAATTATAAGATAAGCAAAAGTTATCGACAAATTAATATTAAAATGATATAATGAGATCTAAAAGTTTTCTAAATAAAATAATACTGGATATATGAGCAAGAAATCATAAATTATTATACTTCAGCATTCTTTTGTTCTACTTTCTTCAAGTGTCCCTTATACTCAGTTAAATAATTGCTTATAGTATACATGACAAACATAATATATAATGAACAAAATTTCACCTCAAAACACAACTTTTAAACAAAAGAGTTCTAAGAAATTTTACAAAATTATGACATGTATTACATTAATCTGGTTATCGAAGCAAACATATGAAGTAACTTATTCGAACCCAAATGTAGAATTAAATCAGCCTCACCTACACAAAATTTCACACTAAAAATAAATCATAAAACACAATTTTTAAAAAATGAGTCCTAAGAAATTTTAAAAATATAATGATATGAATTAGATTTAGCTTATTGCAACTATATTATCTTCTCGCCAAAGTAAAGATAGGAAGTAATTCATCAGAACCCAAATGTAGTGTAACACCCCCTTGGGCATTACATGACTAACTCAATTTCGTAATAACATATTAAAATAAAATAAAAATTGTTGGTTGGTTTCGAAAAAATAATTTATACAAGTATTTTAGAATCATATATATATATATATATATATATTCCTGCCAAAGGCATGCGTTAAATTGATCTCACCAGAAATCCCTCTTGGTTCATGACTGATTGATCTTTCCAGACATTAATACTAGTCTAAACTAATGGAAGATAGCCTAATGAATTAAATAAATAGTCATTGCAAAAGGTTCAACACCAAGGATGAGGATCTCATAAATCATTTTGGTGTACCACATCTTGTCCCAACCGATATTATTGGTTGGAATATGGTGTGGTACATACATCAAAATGGGACAAGATATCTCCATCCTCAACACCCAGCAAATCGCCAATAACCTCATAAAACAACATTTAACCAATTACGTATTTAATTTAATTAAGCTATTAATAGAGTCCTCTGTTTGATGCATAGTCTATTGCCAATAGTAACGAAAATTAAAGAGATCAGAAATATATATTTTTTATAGCTAGGATTCAAGTTAAAGTTTTTGTTTTATAATGGGTACGGGGCGGGGTGGGTACCATAGTACCCAAACCCGCACCCATACTTGTAACATCCTTGACTGCTTTATGGATTGACGACTGTTCCCACAAATCAACACGGGTCTTTTCAGCGTGTTTTGTCCTCACTCACACGCTTCCTGGGAAAACTTCCCAGGAGGTCACCCATCCCATAATTGCTCCAAGTCAAGCACGTTTAACTGTGGAGTTTTTAAGTGATGGGCTCCCGAAAAGAAGATGCATCTTGTTTGTATAGGTAGTACCAATCAATTCATATAAGCCTTCCTTAACTGTATAGTCCCATACCTACACCGTCTCAGGATCCCTCTCATTCGAGTGTGTAATCGGTTCATTCACGAGTCCCTTAGCCTAGAAGTCTGTCAGGAGCCGCTCCTTGTTTGTGCCTTCTTGCACCAGCGACCACTCCCCGCCCTCGTCGGCACCCGAGTGTTACATGCCCACCAGCTTCCGCTTGGTTCGTTCTCGAACCACACCGTATTGGGATAGGTGCCGCTCTGCTACCATTTGTAACATCCCTGACTGCTTTATGGATTGACGACTGTCCCCACAAACCAACACGGGTCTTTTCAGCGTGCTTTGTCCTCACTCATCAGAAAATTGATCCAAGTCAAGCACGCTTAACTGTGGAGTTCTTAAGTGATGGGCTCTCGAAAAGAAGGCGCATCTTGTTTGTATAGGTAGTACCAATCAATTCATATAAGCCTTCCTCAACTGTATAGTCCCATACCTACACCGTCTCAGGATCCCTCTCATTCGGGTGTGTAATCGGTTCATTCATGAGTCCCTCCGCCTAAAAGCCTGCCAGGAGCCGTTCCTTGTCCATGGCTTCTTGCACCGGCGACCACTCCCCGCCCTCGTCGGCACCCGGGTGTTACAATACTCATTCATATTCGCAGATAATTACCCGTACCCGCACTCTTACTTGTTGTGCCGGTAATTACCCTACACATCGTGGTTAATTATTGCGGGTGCCCAATAGGTATGGTACAAATTGTCTTTCTTATCAACATCTCAAGCATTGAGCACGTTGAATGCTTCGTATTAAACACTAATCATGCATCATTCATCAGGTTCTAAAACAGTGAAAACAAGAAAAAGTTGTCTTCAGTTTCCAGTACAAATTTTTGAAAAAATAGAAAACAGAATAAAAACAAGGTGGTAGTTTTATAATTATTTATGAAAACAGAAAATGAAGACAAAGCAAGTAGACTAGGTGTAACACCCTAGTTTTTACACACATGATTAATTATTTTATTTGGATGTTCATGTTTATTTTGTTATGTGGTTTATTTTGAGTAATTAAATCACTCTCTTCAAATTATTTTAATGGGTGCGTTATCACTGACTTATTTCAGTGAATGCACGCTTACTAGACAATAATTTTCGTTATTGTCACTATTATTACCAGTACATAAAAATGTTTTAAATAATATGATTAAGAGAAAAGAATTTCCATATTTTCACTCTATTTAATTTTAGATTTGAAAATAAACTGGTTTGACATTAATCGGAGATTAAATGTTGGACCGTGGATTTTCTTAGTTGATCAATCCAACTATCAATCTCTACTTTATTTCAAATTTTGAAAGTATATATTTGTCACCCTTTATTTTTTGGATTCAAAAACTAAAAACTTGTTTATTTTTAGGCTTAATATTTATCACTCTTTTTGTACCCACTAATACAAAAAATCATAAATTTCTCTCTCATCCCCTTTATTTCACGCGTACAGCAGCCCTACCCCTTTCCTATTTACGTTTCCTCTTTCCTCCTTCAACAACACACACTTCTTCCCCTCTTCACATCAACTCCCACTCCAAGCTCATCTCCTTCCCTCTCCCTAACACCATCAGTCGTGCGCTGCCACTAGGGAGGCCAACGTCTGGTCACTGCTCAGAGAAAGGGGTAGGTTGCACGCTTCTATTCTCCTCCTGTGCGTTCTATTCAGGTGCGCCTCAGTTCGCCGCTGTCACTGCCACGGTGAGCTCTTCCGGTCGCAGTTTAAGGTGTTTCCACCATAGTTTGGGTTGTTGAACCTTCTTTTCTCTTCCTTTGAAGCTTAACTCTTGTTTCTTTTGGATTTTGGTGGCTGTACAGAAAACATGTCATCATTCTCCGCCCCTACCATCGTGCCACCGCCGTCACCACCACCTTAGGTCGCCATCAAAGTGCTTCTCCTTTGTTGGGTGAGTGGAAATTTCACCCATCTCTATTTAAAATTGAAAACCCCAATTTTGAAACCCTAACCCTAACATTTTGATTTTAGCTTTAGACTTTGAAATTAAATGTGTAGTCATGCAATTGAGACTACAAATTGATGTTTTATTAAACTAATTTCATGATTCTAGGATTAGAATGAGTTTTCCCCAAATTTCTCTTTGAACCCTAAAACCCCAATTCGATTTTTATTGAAATTGGTTATGTTTGGTAAAATTAAGTATGCATTTATGAAATTAGGACTTTTAGTTGATGATTCTTAAGTTCATTTTCATGATCCTTTAATCAAAACAAAGTTTCCTCAAAGGGTATTGTGAAGCTTAAGCTCCAAACATGATTTTCTTTGAAAATGACCTTGTCTGGTAATAAGATTAAGTGTTTAGATCAAATTAGAATGTGTGTTTGATCATGTGTAATTGATTTCTTGATTTCTGGTTGTTGCGCGTTGTTGGATTCCCTCTCTGAGACGTTTGACACGACTATGCTTGCTTGATGGAGTAGATAGTTACACTCTTGGAGCTAACGTGAGCATTAAGACGAGGATCCTTTACTTGTTTTCAAACGTAAAGGGAGCTTGCCTAGGGATATTCAATGACTATGTGCATGTGTGTATGTGTTTAATTGAGTGTTGTGAATATTATTGTGATATTGAGCAAATACTTGAATAACTTGTTTACTTGAACTATTGTGATTATTACTTGCCTTAAAGTATTGTGAGTTGTATATATGTGATGAACCGTCGTTAACTGTGATATTATTTTTGTGAATATATTACTATTGATTGAAGTTTGAGAAGCCGGACTTGAGTCTGTGCCCAATGACTATAAGGATTAAAAGCCTTAATAAGCCTTGAATGGAACTTTGAAAGTTTTGGGTCCATTTATAAAAGTTCCTTGTTTAAAGTGCTTACTTCAGAAGAATAAGATCTTTGTTTTTAGAAAGACGTTGAAGTGATTTTAAGTTGAAGGAAACTACCTTTTTATGATCAAAAGTTTTGTACGATAGAAAACCTTTTTGAATGGTGTGTTTTATGAAGGAAAAACCCTTTGAAAATATTTGACTTTATTCCATCAAGGAATTTCAAAAACAAACGAATTTCCTAAATGTTTTAGAAAAGTTTTTGAAAAGGAAAAGGATTTTCTCCTAAATGATTTAGAAACGTTCCGGTTGCTTGGATAAGTGATCGAGGTTTTGTTTTGGTTTTGATTTTCACTGAGCGAAAAGTAAGCACAATGGAAAGAGAATACTAGTTCGCGAGATGTCACCTCCAGTATTCAGTTGTATGCACGCGATCTGGGATCCGTGTCAAGAATTATGGACCAAGGGTCCTAATCGTGATATTATGGGCTAGGAGTCCTAATTTTGGAATTGAGGACTGTGTGTCCTAATTTCGTTGTTATGGGCTAGGAGTCCTGATCATGTTGAAATAAAACATGGATAAAATCATAATTGTTTCTACGACCACAACCTTGGACCGCGGCATCGGACTAGGTGTTGTGATTGAGCACTCAGACTGCGTGTCCTGTGTTATTGATTTTCAAGTAATGAAAATTATGAATAGTCATTAGCTTTGGGCTTCGACAACGGAAAAGAGTGAATACAAAGAACAGTCTCGATAATGAAAAATCTTTTATTCATATGCATTTCCCCTTAGCAAACGTGCTTGAGTTAACAGAATACCTGCTTAAGATGTGGTATTCGATGAGGTATACATCTGAATGGCCGTTATAAGGGATTCGTGATGATGTTGATCCAGGTGCATGAGGTGACGGAGACAAATTGCCAAACGGGGCTATGAGCCTGATCAACTCTTTCTTTCTAAATGATAAAACGGTGTTAGTATCTCATGAGATTAAGTTTAGAGCCTAATTATTGAAATGTCATGCATTCTCCTTATAAAACTGATTGTTCGGGTATGAGACCCACTGATATAACACTTGTCATTTTATCTGTGAATAATAATTAAACGTTAATGTGCTGAGGTGATGTATGTATCGTGTATATGGTTGTTGTGTGATATATCCATTTGTCGGTATCTCACCCTTACAGATATATCAGGTTTCTTCTGGTTCGCTATTGTACCCTGGGTACTTTTGTACAGATGGTGCAGAGGAGTCTTCCTAACTCACTTGGAGACTTAGATCTAGTTGTTTGATGAAGTATTTGATTGTGGTATGACAACGTGAGTTTTCCTCAGGAATAACTTTTAGAACGACCAGCTTAGGGTTTGAGACTTAGATTTTTGATAAGTATGTATGAGTATGGCTCAGAGAGTGTCTTTATTTTAAAATGGAATGTTTATGACTCGGAGAGCATCTCTTTTGAATGAATACCTAAGTTTTTCCTTTTGGTTATGTATAACTTATTGATGTAACTATTTTTTAGTATATTACTGCCTGGTGGTATTTGGTGTAACTGGAATTATGGAATGAAAATGTAATTATTTTAGCAGGTGTTCTTTTACCTGGGATATTCGAATTACAGAGGAGACTCTGTCGAAATTTTTGTAAAAATACCAGCTTTTATTCAAGTATATCTCTAAATTAAATAGGCTTGCCAAGCTAGGATTGTAAGCCGGTGTGCCAATCAAGGCTTAGGTTTGGGGCGATGACAAATTTTTATACCCAATTTCAAACACTTATGTACTTATATAAATTATTTTCCGAAAGCAACCAGCAAATTATCTTTTTAATTTAAATTCCGCATATGTTACATAGTAATACCTAGTGGGGGTGTTACACTAGGGTCTGCTTGCTTTGTTTTCAGTTTTATGTTTTCATTTCCTATTTTCAAAAATAATTACAGAACTGCAACATTGTTCTCATTCCATTTCTTGTTTTAAAAAAATTGTATAGGGAACACTAAAAACAATTTTTTTCTGTTTTCACTGTTTCCTGTACAAATCTTTGAAAACAGAAAATATAATAAAAACAAGATTATAGTTTTATAATTATTTTTGAAAACAACAAATGATAACAAAATCTAAAAAAACATAGCAAAGACAGACCCTAAAATTTTAATGTCATGTGTCCTTTTGTTTTTTCATTGCGTGGAAAATCTCCATCTAAAAGATTGATGAGTAGAATGATTGGCAAATTAAACTTAGTCTATATTTTTCTTCTTATTTTCAAGTGTTTTGTACTCATACAATGTTGACAACAATTTGATGATTAGTAGGTTCCATCTAAGTTGCACCAGCACTTTTGCTGGTGCAACCTTGCATCATTTGACCCAACCAATGGGGTACTTTCATTTGATATATCAGCAATACATGATCAACTATGTATAATACATGTATTTTCTTGTATATGAACCATTGTTGGTGTATTGTATCTAAATAAGATTAAGTATTTGGATACCCATATTTGTTCATTTTTTTTATTTTTTTGGAAAACAAAACCCAAGTACAGTGGTGGATGCTGGTCCTTCGTTAGTCGCCGAGGGTCCTTTTGTGTTGATACTGTCCTTCCTTGTATCGTCGAGTTGGTTCTGATTTGGGGCTTCCCTATTTCGTTATCATAATCGTGGATCTTCAAGAAGAAAGTCATTCTCTAATTGGGTTTCCGGCTATCCTCTCCTGATGATCATGAACATGAAGAACGATAGCTTCATGAGACTACATAGCCTCGTCATGGTGTGAAACTGTGAAGTCTGAATTCATGCATCAATGGCAGGCCTCTTTGTGTCGAATACAAGACACTCCACCATCGTTCCTGGCCACAAACTCGGCCACTACCGCCCCTCTCTACACCGGAAGAGCCACATCGATCTCACAGCCGTCTATCCTCATCGTTTTTGGTAATCTTTGGCAGAGGAGTACCGGGTTGGGAAGATGATAAGCGGGTCATGTTACGGGTCGTACGTATCTGATCCGAAAATGGGTCTTTTATTTTCCGGGCCTATTAGCAAATGGGCTTTGTATAATGGGTGAATAAAAAATTGGTAAACTTTCCTTTACCCCAATTAATATAATATAAATTGATTAAATAAATTTACAGGTCCAGATATAAACAAGCTATGTGTTCCAACATGACGGAGTCACCGTCATCGACTGTGCATGAATTGTAGCGAAATTTGTTGGTACCATGTGGTGCATATATTTCTGCTTAGCCCTATTCACATCAATAGACAACAAACAGAAAGTAGATTATAACCAAGAAGAAACCTGACCAAATCACAGCAAGCATAAAAATGTCCCTTCTCCAAATTTACCAGGAAAAAGTGCCATAGTCACTAAACAAGTAGATGTCCTGAATGTGAAGAATCCATGGATGTGAGGGATAGAGATCATACTCATAGGAGAGATAGAGAGCATATGTATACTCATGTGGTAACATATTGATTGATTGATAAAAGATGGATGAAAAATGATACATGAGGCTCTATTTATAGAGCTAGTTAACTAACTAACACAATTAACTCTCTAACAAACTATTAACAACTTATAACAAACTATTAACAGAATTATCTATATTCTTAACAGCCCCCCTGAAGCTGATAAGTGATATCACCACAATCATCTAGAATTAGAATCAAGATATAGCATGAAAAGAAATTGGGAAAGGAAAAAAAAAATGATCCACATAGCCCAAAAGAAAGGATAAAAAAAAAAAGTATCCATGAGCCTGAACAATAGTAATGAGGCCCAAGCCTATCAGAGCAAAACCTTAAGGCTTCAGCCATTCCATTCGTTACCCTAACTTGTATCTCAGTCCCAAGGCACCCAAGGCAAACCAGAGGCCGGTCCTGGAGGCGGCGATGTCGCGGTGAAGAACTTGATGAAGGAAGATTGTGATGGGGCTAGCCACTGCCTTTTGAGCGACGAGTCCGAGTTGTGGAGGCGGCGCATGATGGATTTGCGGACGGTGGCGAGATCTCCTCCGGGATCGAAGACCAAAACAAAACGTTGTTGAGGCTCTGCCAGCACAGTGATGGTGCGGTCCTCCATCTTCTTTGGTGATGCCACGGTGGAGTTGTAGACGACGGTAAGAATTCCTCCAGGATCGAAGATGGTGATCCGTACGTCGGGGTGACCAAATCCAGATCGGAGAAGACGACGGAATCCGGATGTGAACACAGTGTCTATCAGAGCACCACCGAGATAAAAAACGTTGATGAAGACACGATCGAGGAGTTTGGATAACCCCAAGCAGCTTTCAAGTGTGACCACAGTAGTCACGATACATGGCTCCAGTGCCTCGACTGTGGCGATGGTGGTTGAATCGTGATATACTAATTCAAGGCATAACGAAACCAGATCCAGATTGCAGTTGACGAAGGTGGAGATGATGCGATCTGTGAACTCCTTCGATTTCTTGGCTGCTTCAGAAATGTCAGATTCAGATGCAAGATCCGTTGGCTTGGCTAATTCAGAGAGAACCTCCTGTGATTTCGATGCTTCCTCTTCAACAGTCAAGATCAGCAATGGCAGAGGAATCGCAAGATCTGATGGAGGAGCTTCTCCCATGGCCGCTGATTCAAGCTCCTCCTCTGCGTTGCTACTGAAATCTTCGCTATTGTTCCTGCATTTCGTCGGAAGGTGGTGATCCATGGCAACCATGGCAGTGGTAAGAGAACTCCATTTATGGAGCTTTGACGTGGCAGTGGAACCGTTGCAGGTGACGAGGAAGCAGGTAATTCCTCCAATCTTAAGGAGGATCCATCGATGACTGGCTTGATCTGTTCGATCGGAGTCACAGACATTGCATCAAGATCTGACTCCCCGAAACTGCCGAAAACAAGATCGACCTCCTTCCTGTCCGAAGCAAGTTCATCACTGTTATCAGCTGAAGCCATTGAAGCTTCATCTTCATTAGTATCTGAAGTCTCATCTTCCTCACTATCCGAAGCATCAGCGGAAGCCTCCTCACTATATCGCTATGATACCATGTGAAGAATCCATGGATGTGAGGGATAGAGATCATACTCATAGGAGAGATAGAGAGCATATGTATACTCATGTGGTAACATATTGATTGATTGATAAAAGATGGATGAAAAATGATACATGAGGCTCTATTTATAGAGCTAGTTAACTAACTAACACAATTAACTCTCTAACAAACAATTAACAACTTATAACAAACTATTAACAGAATTATCTATATTCTTAACACTGAATATGCGAGACAACCCAGATCAAAAAATAAATGTGCTCTAACCTTCCAAAGGAGCAAAAAAAAAAAAAAAAAAAACAGATGAAACATATGATATTTTTTTAAACACTCAGCTAGAACAATTATGAGAATTTTATATATGACATTAGATAATAGATATGAGATAATAATTGCCTCCTTAATTTGTTTCTACTTACACTCACATTCAGGTAAATCTTATATACTATTACAAGTCACCTTGAAGTGAATTTTGACATCAAATATCAAAAGTACCTTTTCAATTATTATTCAAATAGGTCAGTTAATATACCAAACAGTATTCATTCAAGAAGTCTAACACTAGGCATTTATGTAAGTCCATTAACTAATAGATAAATCAACAAAAAAAAAAGTTAGAAGAAGAACATCAACCATTAACTTAACCACTAATTCATTGATGCTGCCTTGACTCAATGGCCAACAAGAAACTTCTCTTTGAATATATTAAGAAATTATAGCTTCTTCAGTGGCTTATGATAACAGTATATGCAGATAACATAATAAACCCAAAAATTCGAAAGGAATAAAATGATATTAAGCAGGGGATGTCAATTCTGATATCCCATCCATATATCATCCTTTAGAATGTATCTACATCCATATTTGACACCAAATATCCATAAATCATCTCAACTTATTGTTTTGTATAGGAATGAGGCATCTCAAAAAGTAATACAAAGTAAACCCTTACTCTGTCCGATGGAGTAACTTTCAACCTTGAAGAAACCTCCTCTAAAACACCCCGAGTTTTTGTTTTGTTTCTAATATCGGAAATTTATAAAAATTCATTTATATTTTTATCCTAGACTTAGAAAATGTTTTTAATTAAACCAAAACCTTATTTACACTCTACTTTACCGTAGAGAGTTACGATAAAAATTTAGGTTGAAAAGTTAGACGAAACCTGGTCTGTGAATTTCACTGACAGTATAATTATACTGCTCATAAAACCTAATTTTGACTCATGAACGAAAAACTTAAGGTTTTTATTTGATTTCCTACTATTTTGGTCATTTTGAAATATTTCACTAAAAAGTGATATATTGTTTTTTATCCGGGCGATATCTTAATCGGATAAGCGATGAAGCTGAATAAGGGATTTCCGGGAGCCGCTAACGGATAATATCAACGAGTCATACATGATGAGTCACCCATGTGAACATATTAATGGTGCACATGGTATCATAATGACTTATTAGTAGGAAATTGCATTTTAAGTCCTTATATTTTTGGAATTGTGCCAACTAGTCCTTCAAAATAATTGCAATTTGATCCTTAATGAAGCCACCTCCTTTTACCCTGGTCCCTTGTTTATGCACAGCCCTCCCTTCTTAAGACACCATATCACACTCATTTTTGCTCCTACTTCACTTCTTAACACTTAAACACAAGTTCTTAAGTTCATTCATCACTTTGTGAAGCAAGTCCTTGGATCTTCACTTGTTTTTATCTTCAAGAGGTGAATCTTACTCTCCTTGCCTAATCATCTTCACGTTCTTCAAGTATTTTCATGATTCAATGCCTTGTTCATCCATGTTCATCACTTTAAATTCCTAGATCTAGAAACTTCGAAATTTTCTAGAAAATCGTAGAAAAATCCTAAAAATATGAAACCAATTTCCATGTTCCTATTATCATCTATATAATCACAATCCAAGAGTTTGTTGCAAACAAAGTTTTTCTCCATATTTTCCTCTCCAAGGCCGAACCCATCATGATGTGGGGGGAGGAGATTTTGTTCATTTTCTTAGAAAGTAATCATTGATTTCAACTTTCTATATCATATATATGTTGAATCCAAGATGTTGTGTTCAAATGAAATCCCTAGATCATGTTTTATAAATGGGCCACAATTGAGTTTGGAAAGTTGAAATATTTGATTTCAATTTTCTTGTATTATGATCATTGATTCTATGTTTTAAGTACTTAAGGATCATTAATCCAAAGACTTTAAGCAATTTTAGAAATTTTTAGCCACAAAACCTATACAAGGTCGTGACCTATATATGGTATATTGGTAATGTATTTGCTTGTGTTTGATTGGTTGACTTGTGGTTTGTTGAAGGATTAAAGACTGGTACCATGCACGTGTGTCGCCGATTTCCGGATTCGCGTTAAAGTTTTAAATCGAAAGCTTAACTCTTCGAGAGGTAAGAGTGGATTGCCTGAGGGATTTATCCGATGGCTACGTGCTATCTATGGTTGGTCTATATATATTTATCTGTGGTGCTTGATTAATTTGGTTGAAGTTGTTTTATTTATATTTGGGTTATTTATCTGCATTTAAGTGTTTATATGCAATTATATATTATAGTGATTTGATGCATGATCTGTCTGGGAATATTGCTATGATGTTGTTATTGAAGGTTGTTTGAGATTTGAGAAGCCTGACATTGGTCGGTGCCCAATCAATTGACCAGATAAAATCTTTAAGAAGCTTTAAAAATTATATTCAATGTTTAATGGAGAAATATTGGAATATAATATTGATAGAAAATAGTATTTGGGAAAAATGAGAAAATGTTGTAAAATATTATTATTTTAATTATTTGACAGCGTAAGAGTATTTTATGAGTCAAGTGAGGACGTAACCATGAAAATATTTTTGCACTTCTAGTTTATATGTAAGAAATTTCTAAATATTAGAAAATATTATTTTAAGAAAATAAGTTTCAAAGGGTAAAGAATCCTGGTGGTGGGATGAAAATGTGCAAGCTAAGGTTCGGGTTAAAAGGGAATGTTTTAAAGTTTGGTCTTTATGTAGAAATGCTGAAAATTGGGAAAATTATAAGGTGGCCAAAAAAGAGACCAAGAAGGCAGTGAGCGAAGCTAGAACTAAAGCTTTTGACGGGTTGTACCAATCCTTAGGCACCAAAGATGGTGAGAAATCTATTTACAGGCTTGCTAAAAATAGGGAAAGAAAGACAAAAGACTTGGACCAAGTGAAGTGTATTAAGGATGTAGAAGGTAAAGTTTTGGTTAAGGAACAAGATATTAAAGATGGATGGAAGAATTATTTCCACAAGTTATTTAATGAAGGATTTGAAGTTTTATCATGCTCACAGGTGCTTGACATCAGAGAGGAGGACCAAAATTACACTTTTTATCGTAGAATCCAAGAGCATGAGGTAAAAGAAGCTTTGAGAAGGATGGATAATGGCAAGCCAGTTGGACCAGACAATATACCTGTGGAGGTATGGAAGAGTCTAGGAAATAGAGGCATTAGTTGTCTCACGAAGTTTTTTAACGAGATTATGAGGTCAAAGAAAATGTCGAACGAATGGAGGAGAAGCACTTTAGTTCCGATTTACAAGAACAAGGGAGATATACAAAATTGCGCAAATTATAGGGGGATTAAGCTTATGAGTCATACTATGAAGCTATGGGAAAGGGTGCTTGAACGGAGACTAAGAAAAGAAACCAAAATCACCAACAACCAATTTGGTTTTATGCCCGGGAGGTCGACCATGGAAGCAATTTACTTGCTACGACGAGTGATGGAACAATATCGAAGGGATCAAAAAGATTTACACATGGCCTTCATTGATTTGGAGAAAGCGTATGATAGGGTGACAAGAGAGGTTTTGTGGAGAGCCCTAGAAAAGAAAGGTGTTCGGATTGCCTATATTCGAGCTATCAAGGATATGTATGAGGGGGCCACGACTAGTGTGAGAACGCAGGGTGGAGCCATAGAAGATTTCCCAATAACCATAGGCCTGCACCAGGGGTCAGCTTTAAGCCCCTATCTTTTTACCTTGGTCTTGGATGTACTTACGGAGCACATTCAAGAGCCAGCACCGTGATGCATGCTTTTCGCTGACGATATAGTCCAAGTTGGAGAGTCGAGAGATGATATAAATGGAAGGTTGGAGACTTGGAGACAAGCTTTAGAAGCACATGGCTTCCGCTTGAGTAGAAGCAAGACGGAGTATATGGAATGTAAGTTTAGCAAAAGGCGAAACACCTCTAGCTTAGAGGTGAAAGTTGGAGACCACAACATACCACAAGTCACACGGTTTAAATATCTTGGGTCTATTATACAAAATGACGGAGAAATTGAGGGAGATGTAAACCATCGGATTCAATCAGGGTGGTCGAAATGGAGGAAGGCTTCGGGTTTTTTGTGTGATAAAAAGGTACCTCTTAAGCTAAAGGGAAAATTTTACCGTACAGCTATTAGACCGGCGATGTTGTATGGGAGGAGTGTTGGGCGGTAAAAAATCAACATGAGAGTAAAATCAATGTAGCAGATATGAGAATGTTGCGCTGGATGAGCGGAAAAACTAGACGTGATAGGATTAGCAATGATAGCATTAGAGAGAGAGTTGGGGTAGCACCTATTGTAGAAAAGATGGTTGAATCTTGACTTAGGTGTTTTGGGCATGTATGGAGGAGACCTTTAGATTCAGTAGTAAGGAGAATGGACCAAGTGGAAGGCAATCCAATAGCTAGAGGCAGAGGTAGGCCAAGAAAAGCTATAGGAGAAACTATTAAGAAAGATTTGGAGGCCAATGATTTAACTATTAACATGATTCATGATAGAACATTATGGCGCCGTATGATCCATGTAGCCGACCCCACCTAGTGGGATAAGGCTTGGTTGTTGTTGTTGTTATTGGAAAAATTATTTTACTATAAAAGTCATAATTGGACTTAAAACTTTTTTAAAACGTCAAACGTCGAACAATTCCGATAATATTTACCGTAGAATTACTAAAAATGGTAATATTAGTTAAAATAGAGAATTTGTATTAAAGTAATATCTTCAAGTTCAAAATATTGATTTTATGAAAGAAAAGGAATTTCAAGTGATTTTGATGATTTTGTAAAACGAATTTCCAACGTAAACGAATTTTCTGTCAAATAGTTTTATACAACGAGTTATTTCCGACAACTTGAATAAGTTTCAGAATTTTTGTTTTGATTTTGCGTTTCACCGAACAAAAACAGTGTTAACATAAACCTAGTATCCGAGGTGTCGTGATACTGCCGTTCTTAAATACAAGCACGAAGATCTTTGATCCGTGTTACGTTATTACACGTTGTGATGAACATTGTTACACATTGTGATGAACGTTGTTAATAGTGAATATTGTTTTCTATCACCACGAACCTAAGATTGATTGCAAGGTCTAAGGTTTTGTGATTGAGCATTCGGACTTCGTGTCCTGTGTTAACGTTGAGAGATCTAACACTTAAAAATTATGAATAGTCGTAAGTCATCTTGAGCTTCGACAAAAGAAGAATGAACACAAAGAAAAATAATAAGAACAAAATGTTTTATATGCATGCATTGGCAAACGTGCCCACATCCTATGTATGATGTCTTAATGATAGGGTATTCATGCCACGTCCTATTTATGATGCCTTAATGATAGGGTATTGTGCTACGTTGTTATGTATGGTACCTTAATGATAAGGTATTCCGTGCTACGTTGTTATATATGATGCCTTAATGATAGGGTATTCGTGCTACGTTGTCATGTACGGTGCCTTAACAAATAAGGTATTCCGTCCTACGTTGTTATTTGATGTTGGGATCTCCAGAAATTAGGTATTAAATTAGAGCGTGAATATTGAAGTGTTCATGCATTGTTTTTCAAAAGACTGTGATCGGGTATGCAACCCAGTTATAGAGTACTTATTTACTTATGGAAATGCATATATGTATATGTTTCTTTTGTGTCGCGCATGTAGTTATCGTGTTAAATTCATATATTGGTTTCTCACTCTTGCATTGTTATATTTGGATTATCTCCGTTGTGTCCTATTTTGGGGAGTCCATATGAACCACTCAAGGGATGTGACGACTACAAGAGGAAGTTTACTTTGTTTGGAGCATGCTGAGGTTCTCCACTACTATTATGTTTGTCTTATAGGTGTGACAAGCTTAGGTTTTATTTATGGTATGTTGTTGTTTTTTTATAAGGACCTATACTTATAAAGGTCTAGGTGTGAAAACAATATGACGCAATATAGTTGTATGATGTTTTATATATCTATCCATATACGGTTATACTTACGTTGTTTTCGTGGTTGTCGAAAAGAAAAGATAAGGAAAAATTTTTATCACCATTTTGAGGCATGAGTACAACTTAAGAAAATATTATTTTCTAAAAGTAACCAGCAAATTACTTTTTAATTTATTTCCGCACGTGTTACAAAGTAATGCCCAAGGGGGGTGTTACATCCTCTGTCACCGTCCCTTCCTTACCTTCAACCTCCGCCGTCACCGCCGATCCTAATCTTCATTGCATCCGACGGCGACTCCGGTATTTCCTACCGTTTGCGGCACCCATGGTGATGAATTTGGAAGCAAGTTTCTTATTATTGCAATAAAAAAAGAAGAACAAAGAAGAAATTATTGCAACGAAGGAATGAAGGGAAGAATGAAGAAATATAAATCGAATAAAAGGAATTAGGGATTTGGAATCAAGATCATACCTGAATGAGTAAATATTTGCAGAGTTAAGAGAGAGTGACGATGGAGAGAAAGGGGAAGGGGTTAGGGATTTGGAAACGTGTTTTTTGGTTGAATGCTGAAACTTAAAATTTTGATAAAAGATAAACATGGCAAAATATATAGTTAGCGGGAATCGTCTAATTATTGAAACTCTCCTCCAAAAAAACTGTTCCTTATAATGCATCCACAATTTTAAAAGTGTGGGTTAACATAGATATACAATAGTCTTATATTATATTCTCAAAAGAGATGTGAAATACACAAAGTATTAGCTACAACTACAAAAGTGTTGTCTATTCCATGTTTTAGGAACAGTTTTTCAACCGTTGACAAGATTAGTGTAGCCTAAAGTGAAAAATGTTGGGTGGTGCTTCAACAGGGACTTCTTTAGTGGATTGGTTATTTGCTCTCTACTTTATGCTAACAGTGGTTTGCTTGGTTTAAATATGGGCCTTGCTCTTCTCTCTCATAGGTGCCATTTTGATGGTGAAAGCATTGGTTACTCTATCACTATGGTCTTGGATCATTTTCTCTGTTTTTTGGTTTTTAGGCACTGGATATTAACTTTTGTAAAGATAACACTATACATTAGGTGGTGTCTTGCTTTGGTCTCTTGTACATGGGTTGAAGTACCCCTAGTACTCCTATATATATATATATATATATATATATATATATATATATATATATATATATATTAAAAAAATTGATTATAAAAAAGTTGTTTTGCCTTTAAAAAAAATGTTAAAAACTGTTATTTTTTTAGAAAAAATATATGCAAAAAAATTAACTTCAAAAATTTTCAAAACCTTAACTACGACACTAACACATTACACGCCACCCCTGATTGTCCGCACTCAAACATTGAGAACATTGAGTGCTTCATATTTAATGCTAATCATGCATATCTCTCACCAGAATGTAAATAACTAGGCAAAATAGGTAAATTGGTCACATAAGTTTATTTTAATTTTCAAATCGGTCCTATATGTAACACCCCGATTTTTATGCTTTCTAATATCGGTATAAATATAAATAAATGTTTATATTTTTATCTAAAACTTAGAAAATGATTTTGGGAAAACCAAAGTCATATTCATTTTATACTTATTTTTATAAGTATACGGTGAAATTTTGGGTTTAAAACTCAGACGGAAACCGGTCTGCGTTTTTACTGACAATATAATTTCATACCTACAGAAAACCCTAATTTGACCCGAAACTGAAATTTGTAGATTTTTATATTTTGTCCGTGAAGAATTCTACTTTCCAAATTTCTGATCAAAAATGAAATATTATGTTTAATCGGACGAATTTTGGTAAAAGTTCGGACGGAAAAACAGTCGGTGTTTTCACTGACAGTAAGATTTTAATGATCAGAAAATCTAATTTTGACTCGTGAACAAAATGGTTTATGTTTAAATCATATTTCCAACGATTCTGGTTAGTTTGAAAATTTTTGATCGAAAAACAGATAGAAACCCTAATCGGGAAACCGACGGAGTCGGAAACGGAACTGCAGAGACCTGTCAAGAGATCGCGACAACGAGTCATACATGATGACTCATGGAGGATGAGTCACCAAGCATTTATGAGCATTAAATGCTAGTAATCCTGACTTATAGGTAAAAAGACCAAAATACCCCCAAGCTTTCACGGGTATTAACAAGACACATCTACGCACTTTTAACCACTCATTTTACATGGTTGTAAACCTCCCACATCTCCTCAAATTCGTACATCCATATATACTTAACCATACCTATTTCGTTTTGCTTTCATTTCATTATTTTCCTCTCAAAAATCGAAATCGGGTAAATGACAGAGCTGCGTACGAAATTTCCGGGAACCGCTAACGGATAGGATCGGTGACTCATTGGTGAGTCACTATGTGTGGTCCAAAACCAGCCAAACCTCCATAAAATGTGAACCACATATTATTAACCATGATTAGCCAAAATAACCTTAGTTATGTTAACTATTAACTATGATTAATCATATATTAATTTAATATTCACAAAACCCATTATTTGGACTCTAAGGAACCAAAAAAAAGCCTAAATCTAAGCCTATATAAAGGCTCAAAATCGCAGCTGCCCTCTCCCCACTTCTCTTCATCTTCCTCACCAAGTTTTCTCCATTTTCTCTAGGTTATAAAACTCATAAGAACACCGAATCTCCACCGAAAATATGACCCTCCTCCTTTATGAAACTTGAAAAATTCTCAACATAAAAGTTGTTCCTCTTTCGCTCTTATTTCCAAAAAGCTAAAGATCGTCAAAAACGGATAAGTGGATTGGGAGTTATGCTCAAAATACCAAAACTTCCCAGAATTCTCAGCAACACACGAAAATGGGTTTATGATGGATTTCATTTTTGTTGTTAAAGTATACTTGATTCAATCTTTATAGTTCATATATATATTGAATCCAAGTTGTTTTGTCAAAAAGAAATCCCTAGCTTCATTTTTCATTGAAGTCCGAAAATGGGTTTATGATGGATTGTAATATTTGATTTCAATTCTTTATGTTAAATCATTAGATCTATGTCTTAAGTACTTAGGATCATTAATCCAATGACTTGAGCAATTTTAGTAATTTTTAGCCACAAAATCCATTCTTGACCGTGACCTAACCTTAGTGATTAGGTGATTGTATTTGTTTGATTTTGATTGGTTGAGTTGTGATTTGTTGAAGGATAAAGAATCGTATCGTGTACGTGCGTTGACGGTTTCTGGATTCGTGACAAAGTTTTAAAATTGGAAGCTAAGTTCTTCGAGAGGTAAGGGGAGCTTACCTGAGGGATTTTTCCCGATAATTATATGTGTGATTGGTGTATGATTTGTAATATTGGGTTGAGATTCATGGTGGTTGATGCATGATCTGCCTGGATTAATTGCTATAATGTTGTTGATAAATTGTTGATGTTGTTTGTGGATTGAAAAACCTGACAGTGGTTAGTGCTTAGTTAGTAATGAGGTTTAAAGTGTTAAAAAGTTTTTATGGGATACTAAGTTTTAACTAATGAGAAATAGTAATATAATATTACTTAGGTTTTTGGTTGGTTGAAAATGAGAAAAAGTTGAAAATATCATTATTTTAATGATTTATTGGTGTAAGAGGGAACTATGAGTTACAATGAGGACGTAACCGTGAAATTATTTTTGTACTGTTAATTTTTAGGTGGATAGATCCAATATATTATAAAAATTTATTTTATGAAATTAATCTTCGAAAATAACTTAATTATGATTTTAGAAAATTATTTAAGTGGAAAAGATCAAGTTTTGACTTAAAACATTTTTAAAATGGTAAAACGATGGTTAATTCCGAAAATATTTACAGAACACGTTCTTAAAAACAGGAGTAATCTTTCACACATGGATTTAGTTTTAAGATCATTTTTTTAAGAACTAGAGTTTCTCGGAGAAAGATTTTCAGAAGAAAGAAAATGAGTTTCTTAGTGATTTGATAAAGGAATTTATAGTAGAAATGATTTTACGAAGATGGGACATTATTTCGGGAAAAATAGTTTCCAAAAGAAAACGAATTTCAACATGGTTTGACGTTTTATAAACGAGTTACAACAGAAAGGGTTTTTGTAAACTAGTTTTACTCCACGGTTTATTTGTTAGTCATGATATCTTAACGATATTCATGCTATAATTTATTTGTTAGTCACGATATCCTGATGATATTCATGTTTCAGTGTATATGTTAATTATGGTATCTTTAGGTCATTTAGGGCTCGATGTATTTGTTAGTCATGATATCTTGATGACATTCATGTTATAGTATATTTGTTAGTCATGATATCTTGAAGATAATTATGTTACAGTGTATCTTGGTATCTCTATGTTATTCATATTTCGTATTTGTTAGTCATGGTATCATGATGATATTCATGTTTCAGAGTTGACCATTGTGCCTTAATGGTCAATGTGCCATTTAGAGTTGACCATCGTACCTTAATGGACGATGTGCCATTTGCTTTGTTGACCATCGTGTCGGGATTTTTGGGCGGTGTGCCATTTGTTTTGTTGACCATTACACGCCATCCTTGATTGCCCGCACTCAAACATTGAGAACATTGAGTGCTTCATATTTAACGCTAATCATGCATATCTTTCACCAGAATGTAAATAACTAGGCAAAATAGGTAAATTGGCGGTTCTATATGTTATTTTTTTCAAATTGGTCCCATACGTTTTGAAACGTTTTCATGTTAGTCCTTCCCGTTTCTCAACCATTTCTCAACCGTTTCTCAACAATGTATTTAATATTGTCAAAACATACAGGATCACATTTGAATATTTTCAAAACGTATAGGATTTATTTCAAAAACTTCAAAACTTATAGGACTTATTTGAAAAATCTTAAAAACATATAGGACTTATTTAAAAAACTTCAAAATGTATAGGACTTACGTGAAAACGTTTCAAAACATATGGGACCAATTTGAAGGAGAAAAAACATAAAGGACCAATTTACCTATTTTACCAAATAATTAATATGATAGTTTTGTAATTATTTC
Source organism: Sophora flavescens (assembly GCA_030762895.1). Taxonomy (NCBI): domain Eukaryota; kingdom Viridiplantae; phylum Streptophyta; class Magnoliopsida; order Fabales; family Fabaceae; genus Sophora; species Sophora flavescens. Next base: position 204,778,285 of record CM061065.1, on the reverse strand, counting down.
TGAAAATAGGAAAAATTAAAATAAATCAAACATACCCTAAAATTTTAATGCCACGTGTCTTTTTGTTTTTTCATTGCGTGGAACATTGCCATTTAAAAGATCCACGAGTGGAATAATTGACAAATTAAGAGGGGTGTATTCAATATATCAAGAGTATTAGGATTTTTTAGAAAGGATATCCAAATCTAGTGGTATTCAATCAAGTCTTTTTATAAGTGACAAAAAGTCTCGCGATATTCAAAAGTATCTCAATTTCCATGAATTGTTTTTTAAGATAGATTTTGTGGGACTTTTTAGTGAAAAATATAAATATCAATGTCATCTCAAAATCCTACCTAGAACCCTCAAGACTTTTCTTCTTTTCCTCGGACTTTTCTTGTCTTTTTTCCTTATCCTACCTAATACCAATCCCATCTCTGTACCTTTAACAACTGCAAGTTGATACCATGCACCCACCCACCTTCATTTCTTGCAACTTGATCATCAAATGCAATGTCAAAAATCACCGTTCCAACAATGACCATCTTGTTTTTCATGAAATTCTTCATTTTATCATCCCAAATTGTTTCACCTTGCCATGCGAGATCAAGGGTTGTGATGTTTGAATGCACCTCATGAAGGAAAACAGGTTCATGGGTTGGTGTTGAAAATTAGGTCTGGTTATGATAAGTTTGTGTAGAGAAATGGTTGATGGGCTTTTAAAATGCAGCAAGGTTGATGTTGCAAGGGAGATGTTTGATAAAATGTCGAATAGGAATTTGGTCTCTTGGAATGACATGACTAATGAGTATATGAAGTCTGGTAAAATCAATTTGGCAGATCAATTGTTTCAGTAAATGCCTATGAGGATATAGTTAGTAGGAACTCCATGATAGCTGGATACAAGCTCAATGTGCGATTATCTTTTTCAGTAATTGCCTAAGAAGAATATTTATTTCTTTGTTATCTTTTTCATTGATTCTTGTAACTTTGAATATTATATAAAAATTCATATGTTTATTTCAAATCCTATAAATCCATATAGTCTTTTCAAATCCTATACAGTCTTATGATTTAAATCCTTTAAAATCTAAACATGAAAATCTTATTATAACAATCTTCAAAAAAAAAAGTCTTATAAGTCATTACATTTCTCATAGACTTTTAGAATCCACGAGATTTTTTTTTATGCAAAAACAGTCTTTTAAAGTCTCAATCCAATATATTCCCCTAAACTTAGTCTATATTTTTATTCATTTTTCGAGTGTTCTGTGCTCCTCGTGCAATGTTGACCCACTACAACAGATTAGACTTTTAATAACGCACCTTTTATAGAATTTCCGTGTGGAAATGTTATTAAAAGTGATGGGGGGGACTTTTAATAGTGTTTCCTTTAGAAAACGCTATCTTAGGTATCACCTAAGATAGCGTTTCCGTGTGGAACCGCTATTAAAAGTGCCACTTAGGAAAAGATAGTGGTTCCACACGGAAACGCTATCTTAGGTGATACCTAAGATAGCGTTTCCTTTAGGAAATGCTATCTTAGGTGTTATACCCGCGCGCGCCATCCTTCAATTCCCAGTTTCTACGTACCAGCACTGACCTCATCAGTCTAGGGTTGCCATCTCCGCACAGAGTCTTCTCTCTGTTTCTGCCTAAGTTCACAGTCACACTCTTCTCTTCTGAGACCAGCGGCGCACGATCAGGTTCGTATCAGAATAATTTTGATTTTGACTATCCAGCTCAACATATATTTTTCCGTTAGTCTTTATTATCTCACTGTATTTTTGTATTTCCAACACAAAGTATTATCTCATTGTACCAATCTGGGTCTCATACGAACCTTCAGCTTCAACCTTGCATTCAACTTTCATCTGGACAGCGGAGGGCGGCGGAGGAAAGGCAGAAAACCACCAGCCGCAGTGCTTCTTCGCAAAGTGCAAAAAATCAAAACTAGTATATTATGTTTGACCCCTTGCTTACGTGTTTCCTCCTCTTCCATTCTTATCTAACCGAAAACATATGGGCTGCAGTTTTTAGCTGATATTTGCTTACAGTAATTGATCATGTCATGGGTGTTGAGGAGAAGAAAGAAAATTTTTGACTAAAGGTGAACAAAATGACATCTTTCTCTTCCTTTTTCTATTTAATACTGGACTAAATTGATCATGTCATGGGTGTTGGTTTAACAGTACAGTAGAGGGGACTGGGGAGTATAGTATTCTCTGATTGGTGGTGTATGTGCCCTTTGGAGTGTTGTGAGTTGAGGTTAGGGGTTGGATAGAAATGATACAGGTGTGCAGGTAAAATACTGGTGTTCAATATGCTGAGAATGGGGCTTTTTTTCTGGTTGGAGCAGCATGTATATTTCAGTATTGCTGCAGGAAGTGAAACTGGTTCTGTTACTGATACAGAACATCACTGAAGGTGAGGGTGTATCAGCAAGGCTGAGCACTTTGTTACTGGATAAAGGGTATAGGGGTGGGGGGCGTATCATGGACCTACATACTGGGTGGGATTGATTTTTCTTTTTCAATTATTGTATCCTTGTAAGCATTGACTTAAATAGCGGAAACTTCATCTTAAAGCTATACGAATTAAGCAGGTATTAGGGACTGAATAGGGGATGGATTTGTAAATGTCGGGGCTGTAAATGTCTGAGTACATTTTGTACTCTTTTATAAATATATACATATTTTGCTGATAAAAAAAATAATTCTCTTTTTTTAAAAAAAGAACAAAACTGAACAAATTTGAACCGATGATTTTCCCCTAAACTCGATTCCGCAAAACACCCTACCTGCTATATTAATGGACGCATTATGATATGCATGTGAAGTGTTATTATTTTGTTAAGTTCTATGACTTCTATCCAAACTCATTCTTCTCATCCTGTTAAGCATGGTGGAAGAGATTATTCACCGCTTTAATATGAAAAATTCAAGTCCATCTTCTAAACTAGAAATGACATTTAAAGTTAGTCTTGTAGAATATTTGGTGTCATTCAAGTGAAAGTTTTCTGCTTGGATGACCTGAATTTTTTTTCCTAATCTTTTTAAAGCAGAATCACGTGGCACTTATGCTAGTTTGTGTGTTCCTAGATAACTGCATAGACATACATGTACATCAGTAGTTTGCTAAACTATTTTAGGTACAACAGTTTGCCTTATATAAATGTATGTTTCTTTGTGCTTGAAGTTGATATGAATAATGAAGAATCAACTGAAATTATAAAAGGTAATCATATTTGATTCTAATTACTTAAATTTCTGTCAGGGAATTTGTAGAGACAGCAATAGCACATCCAAACTTGAATGTTGAATTATTTTTCTTCTTCTTATTGTGTGATATTGCAAACATATTACTTGGCATGATAATTAATGAGTGGTTTTGTATCACAGCCATAAGACAAACCCCACCAAGTAAGCTAGCTTGTCACTTGTTTTTGTATTATGCTTTCTCCAGCAAACTAGGTTTTGGTGGATGAAAATGTCTCATAATTTCACTATTTTCTTGGTTCTGGTTCAACTTGCTCATGATAAGAAAGGCTGAATGTCCATTTAGTTGGGGAAACCTGTGGTTCAAAGGAAGTCTTTGGCTTCATTATTCTTGGACTGTTCTTTCTGATTTGTTTTTTTATAAGTTGTTCAACTTTTCATACTATTTCAAGTTTAAACAAATGCATTTGGTTGATGGACACTAATAGAATCTTAATGTTGACCACTAATGCATAGTCACTGAATATAGTATGAAAAGTCCTTTTGTCATCTGGCAACAATTGTGTAACATGATCTTCAATTGTTTTACCTTGAAAAAAAGGATATATTGAAGGCCTTTCTTGTGTTTGCAGGCAAACAAGAAGATAACATATGCTAAGCTTGCAAAATATTTTCAGGCAGTATTGAAGGAATTCAAGAAGGCACAGCGTCTTGCAGCTGAGAGGGAAACAACTTACACTCCTTTTGTTCCACAAGTAGTTCTTTCATCCAGGTGAGGTGAGTTTATGGAAGTTTATTTTATGCTCCTTATGCTGAGTTGAAGTTGATACAAAAATATTATGATGTCACTGTAAGGTGTCCTTGTCCATTTCAATGTTTACACCTTAGAACTCCACCGTTTTGAGATTGTTTTGTTCTTCACCCTTTGCAAATGAAACTGTATTAGAGTTGAATGTTGATTACTATTAAATGTTCATCTCTGTATGCTGTAGAAGAGGGTATTATCGAGCATTGAAGGCCAAGGAAATCTCATTTTAGAATATTGACTTGTTCATCTCCTGTCAGTTGAAATGGGTTCTGCCCAAAAAAAGTCTGCCTTTGTAATTTGTATGTTATGGATTGATATTTGTGTAAAATATATACCTTTATGTTTAGATACTAATATACCTTTAGAATTCTTATCCTGCCACACTGTATTTCATCATCAATGCTGGGTTCATGGTATCTGCCACTCTACTCATGGTACTAGGACGGTGTCATGGGAATCTAACAAATCTGATTAATCTTTTAAACACACTTAGTATTCTATCTTATGCAATAGTTAATGGAATGCTATACTCTATAATGATATGATAGAAAACTGAAGATAAGTACAGTTTTATTAACTTTCTTTCAATGCTCCTCATCCTCTCCATGAACAGAAAAGATACAACAGGTTCTTCAAGGGACCTGAAACTGCTACACTGATCATTTCCTTTACCCAACTGAATACCCCCCCTCTCTCCCATCTTTCCCTTTTGATGCTTCCCCACTAATACACAACCCCTGTCCACACTCAATTTGCCATGCGGAAAACCGGTAACAATTTTCATTCCTTTCATTCCTTTAATCTGTATACATTGCATGTAGACATCAACCAGTCCAAACTCATAGTAAATATGTTTAATAAATATTTTTGTAGATCGGGAAAGCATGGATCGGAAATGGATGTCTGCCAATCGTTTAACGAAGGAGTATGAGGATGGGGTGAAATAGTTCATTAGGTTTGCAGTTCGGCATGCGGAAAACCCTAGTACAATCATATGTCCTTGTTTAGATTGTTGTTATGCAAGGCGAGTTAGTGCAGCTGATTTGGAAGAACATTTAGTGTGTAATGGAATCGATCAAAGTTATACATGTTGGACAAAACATGGTGAGACAAGAGCTGAGTCTAGTGAAATGAGGAATCGTGTGAGATATTCATCATACGATACCGACACAAATACTTATGAGGGTGATCGTTTTGAAGACATTGCAAATGCTGTTGAAAAGGATCTTCGGGATTGTCCTCAAATGTTTGAGAGGTTGGTAAGTGATGCAGAGCAACCATTGTATGATGGTTGTACTAAATTCACAAGATTGTCGGCGATGTTAAAGTTGTATAACTTGAAATCGGGCAACGGATGGACTGATAAGAGCTTTACGGACTTACTCACACTATTGAAAGACATGTTGCCGGAGGATAATGTGCTTCCTAGTCGGACATATGAGGCTAAACAAATGCTACGCTCTATTGGCATGAGCTACGAGAGGATACATGCTTGTCCTAACGATTGCATTTTATTTCGGAATGAATATGCATCGTTAAATATGTGTCCTAAATGTAATGCCTCACGATATAAGAAGAAAGAATCAGATCCAGAGAAGGTTGTGTGATATTTTCCCATAATACCCAGATTTAGGCGCATGTACCGTAGTTCAGAAGATTCAAAGCACTTGACATGGCATGAGGATGAAAGGATCAAAGATGGCAAGCTGCGGCACCCGGTAGATTCTCCTCAATGGAAGAAATTTGATCATGATTATCCTGATTTTGGGCAAGAATCAAGAAACCTACGACTTGCATTGGCTACTGACGGATTTAACCCGCATGGTGTTCAAAGTAGCTCTCACAGTACATGGCCTGTGATTTTGGTGATTTATAACCTATCCCCATGGCTATGCATGAAGCACAAATTTATTCTGTTATCTATGTTAATTTCTAGGCCCAAACAACCAGGAAATGATATAGACGTCTATTTGACTCCTTTGATTGAAGACTTGAAACAACTGTGGGAGACAGGTGTGGAGGTGTATGATGGGTATAAGGAAGAAAGTTTCAATTTGAGAGCTATGTTGTTTGGCACAATTAATGATTTTCCAGTCTACGGTAATCTGTCAGGATATAGCATCAAGGGTCAGTGTGCATGCCCTATATGTGAAGAGGGTACGGATTGGATGCGGTTAGAACATTGTAAGAAGAATGTCTTTCTTGGGCATCGTAGATTTTTGCATCCAAGTCATCATTACCGGTGGTGGAGAAAGGCGTTCAATGGGAACTCGGAAGAAGGTAGAGCTCCTTCACCATTGACGGGTGATCAACTTTTTGAAAAGGTAAAGGATTTGAATATCCAATTCGGTAAACCTTTTGCGAGAGATATTGTCACAAGAGGGTGGAAGAAAAGGTCGATTTTCTTTGAGTTGCCATATTGGAAATCATTTTATGTAAGACATTTCCTCGATTTGATGCACGTTGAAAAAAAAAATCTGTGATAGTGTCATTGGTATGTTACTCAATGTGCCAGGGAAGACTGAAGATGGCATCAATGCAAGGTTGGACTTGGTTAGTATGGGAATAAGAAGAGAATTGAGACCGACGAAGAAGGGCAAAAGTACATATCTTCCTCCGGCTGCTTACACTCTATCTAGAAAAGAAACAACTATTTTTTGTAAGATTTTTGAAGGAGTTAAGGTTCCGGAAGGGTACTCTTCAAACATTAGGAACCTCGTATCGTTGAAAGATCTCAAGTTAAAAGGTCTAAAGTCCCACGATTGTCATGTTCTCATGGAGCAGTTGATACCCATTGGTATACGGTCTATTTTACCTAACAAAGTGCGGGGGGACCTTAACTAAACTCTGTTTCTTCTTCAAGGCAATTTGCAGCAAAGTGATTGACCCTGGGAAGTTGCCATCATTGCAAAGAGAAATTGTTGTGACTTTATGCGAGCTTGAGATGTACTTTCCACCTTCATTCTTTGACATAATGGTTCATCTAACCATTCACCTTGTTAGAGAGACACAACTGTGTGGGCCAGCTTATATGAGATGGATGTACCCGATTGAGCGTTATATGAAGATATTAAAAGGGTATGTGAAAAACCGATCACGACCAGAAGGTTGTATTGTTGAACGGTATATTGTCGAAGAAGTTGTTGAATTCTGTACCGAATACCTATCCAATGCTGATTCTATAGGGCTGCCAAAGTCTCGTCACACATGGAGAATGATGGGGCAAGGAATTACTGGAACTGAAATAGTGACTATATCAAGGACAGAATGGGAGCAAGCACACTTATATGTTCTGTACAATGCCGATGAGGTTGAGCCATATGTTGAAAAACACAAGGACATGCTTAAGAGTTTGTATCCAAATAAGAATCAAAATTGGCTAACTAGAAAACACAATCGTTGTTTTATAATGTGGCTAAGAGATCACATTTATGCAGAGTTGACTGAAAATGCTACTTCAGTTTCAAATAGATTGAGATGGTTAGCCAAAGGTCCAAGTTTGCATGTCTTCTCTTACCACGGTTATCAAATTAATGGGTACACATTCTATACAAAAGAACAAGATGGTCGGAGTACAATGCAAAACAGTGGTGTGACTCTTGTAGCTCGGTCGATGCATATCTCAAGTGCCAAAGACAGAAACCCGATATATGCAAATATGTCATACTTCGGCGTCATTTAACGCATATGGGAGTTGGATTACACAAAGTTTAAGGTTGGTGTGTTTGGTTGTAAGTGGGTTGACAATAATAACGGTGTTCAGATTGATGAGTCAGGGTTCATGCAGGTGGATCTTAATAGGGTGGGGTATAAAGATGAGCCTTTTATATTAGCATCTCAAGCTCAACAAGTGTTCTATGTCACTGATCCAGCTGATATGAAAAGGTCCATTGTTCTTTTGACTAACAAAATAATTACTAAGATTGATGATCAAGACCATGGAGATGTTGATATTGAAGATGATCCTTTCGTCGGGACATTACAATCACTTGAGATTGATCCAACTAGGGATGATGGTATGTATATGAGAGATGATCATGATGAGGGGCTTTTGGTCAATCCACCATTTCGTACTAATAAAGGACAAACAAATCTCAATCCAATGAAGAAAAGAAAAAGGTTGACTTAAACATGTATGTAGTGTTTGTGTTTAAATGAACTTTCTGATCCTTTTATATTATAGTTAGCATCTTCCGGTAATGCTAGTGTTGATTTTGTTATCAATTGTTGTTTTATATTTTGCATCAATTAATATTATATTAATGTCCATTGATGTTTTACTTGTGTCTAATATTTTTGTAGGTAAATGACATCTTCAAGTAATTCTAGTGCTGCCAAAGTGACGAGACGTGGGCCAACAGTTATGAAGGCAGTCATCCGCGCTAGGAGTAAAGGACAAAAATTTGAGGTAATTTTATTACTAATCTAAGGATTTCATAATGTTGTTTGATATCTAGATTTAATTACTTTATTATTTTTATTAGGTTGACTGGAATTATTTGGACCAACCAATTCGTGCTAATGGTAAAATATTGAAGAGTTACATTGGGGCCATTGTTCGGCAAACGGTCCCAATTATTTGTTCTAATTGGAAGGATGAAGCTTTGGATGCTTTCAAAGAGAGCATATGGGCTGATGTACAGGTAATTGTTAAAATTTATGAATTATATTGTAAACTATGTAAACATACTTACTTTGACACGTTGTTTATATTGTTTTGCAGATGTCTTTTAATGTTGATGAATCTCGGAAAAAATTTGTACTTCAGGAAGCTGGTAACCTACATAGGGCATTCAGAACTAGATTGACCAAAAAATTTCTAAGAGATGCCAACGGGAGTATCATAGAGGAACCTCCATCACAATATCCACACATATCAAGGGATGAGTGGATAGATTTTATAGCAATACGCACAGGAGATGCTCGATTCCTGGTATGTTTAATATCACGTTAGTCCTTATAATTATATGTATACGTACATATGACATTAACCATGTATTAATATTACTTATATGTGTCTGAATAGAAATTAAGCAATGAAAATCGCAACAGAGCGTTAGATCCTGCATGCCCTTACAAAGCATCACGTAAGGGGTATGCTGACATTGAGGATGAATTGGTATGTATATATATATATTTAACTGCATGTGTGGTAAATATAACTTTGAAACTGTTTGGTTAATATATATTATCTCAATATACAGATGCAGGAGGCGGGGCCAGAAATTAAGAAAATTAAACGCCATATTGTGTGGAGGAAAGCCCGCGAGAACAAGGCGGGTGTAATTGACAACAAAAATACGCAGACCGTGTGGAATAAATGTGTTAGTAGACTAACGTTTACATTTTCATTTGTTATTTTCTTATGACAATATATAATAATTTTAACATTTGAATTTCACCAATAACTATGTGTCAGGAGGAACTGTCACAGTCTGCTGTAGAGGGAGAGATACAAGATTTTGGTCGCCAGGATATTCTTGCTAAAGCCCTAGGTGTGCCAGAGAACCCTGGTCGTGTTAGGGGTGTGGGTTTTGGCGTCTCTCAAAAAGACTACTTCCCACCTGAAGGTCGTGCAAAACATAACTCTGAAACGAAAAGGTGGGAGACATTGGTGTCTCAACTCTCAGAAAGATTGAACATTTTGGAAGAAAAGCTGAAAAAAGGAGGATGAGGAGAGGCAGGCTAATTTCACAGCCCCAGCAAGCGTCAAAGATAGTTGCACTCTACCATCTGCCATCAGGCTTCCAGAGGTAATGCATGCCTTTTTTTTTTTACTAGTATTGCATTCGCAGTTAAATACATTCAATTGGATGCCTTAATTCACAGCTTATTCATCTATCATTGGATTAGGGCGTCAACTCATGTCAGCTATATTTATCAACCCCAAACTATCGTATGGTTGGTATGGGTAAAGTATACAATGAGTAGGGTGTTACACCGCACACTTGGACCAGTACCCCTTAACCATGTGAAAGTTGGAGTTGATGTTGCAACTGAGGGGGATGCGCCATTGCCGGTACCTATCGATGGTGCAGATGTAATGACAGTAAGAGATGCAATAGGTACTTATGTGGCATGGCCAATTGATCTCGTGGTTGTAATTAATATGGTATGTAATTGCATTTTTCCACCTTTTCATATACGACATATATTTATTACATTAGTTGATCACTAACTGGCATCTTGAAATGCAAAATTTCCAGGCACCTGCAAAATCTAAAGGCAAGGGCAGAGTGTCTGGATATACAAAGGAGTCAATTACAACCCCAGAAAATAAAGGAGGCAACTCTGAGGCCAACCCTCCTACAGCTGGTTCAACTACAATTTCTCTGGAATATTTGAATTTCTTAAAATACATGAACGAAAGAATATGAAAAATGATGACCAATTGGACATAGAGATGGAACAAAATATTTTTGGTCAGCATATCATTGAGATGATCAATACTGAAAATATCAGAGAAATTGTAAATCATGAATTGGTATCTGCCTCCGTTATTTCCGTATATATCAGGTACTAAATTAGGCTTAAAGTGTACAATATTTTTTTAGTCTTTCCATTTAAATATTGATGTCATTGGTGTAATCCATTTTTATATTTTAATTGAAGGTATTTGTATGAAGAATTGTTGCTTCCAAAGGAAAGAACGAGGAGGTTTCTGTTCTTGTCCCCACACCAAACAAATACATACGGCTACTTCGGGAGGGATTCACAGACAACATATATAACTGACCGGTTTGCAACTAAAGAAAGAGAATATCAGCCCTTGTTTTTAGCGCCGTGCAATGTTGGGTGAGTCGCTTATCCTATAGGACTTAATTCACAATAATGAATTACATAAAAGTTGAGGTGCTTAGGATTTGTTATCTCAACATTTTTGTAGGAATCATTGGGTGCTGTGCGCGATAAATATTGTTGAAGATATTATTTACTATCTGGATCCCTTGAATGTTGATCCTAGGGATCGCCCAGAATTAAAGAATCTGTTCGATAAGTAAGCATGCTTTTATATTTATGATTTTCTATGATTTTGTTCGATAAGTAAGCATGCGTGTGTTTGTGATGATTGAAAATATGTTTCTTAATGAAGTCTGTTTGATTTTGTGATTAGTGCTTTGCAAGTTTATCGCGCAAATATCGGATCTAAGGTGCCGCGTTTAAAGGCAACCAACATTAAATGGATTCAGATACAGGTATATTTGCAAAAACTTAATGCGCAATTAGATAAAAAAAACTATATTGATTTACTATTTTATTTTTTATAGTGCCCAAGACAACCCAACAGTACAGATTGTGGGTACTATGTCATGCATTTCATGAAGGAAACTATCTTGCAGAACCAAGTTAAAATACCAATGGCGGTATGTTGTTTACTTAGCTTTTAACTGTGACTGTTCAAATGTTTTAGCAATTGTAACTTACTTTATTTAATTTTTATGTCGCAGTACTTCCCTGACTTCAAATGCTCCACATACTCCACTGCTCAACTATCTGAAGTCAAGGAAGATTGGTGTCGCTATATTGTTGAAAAGTTCGTTTGATTATGTCAAATTGATCACAGTAGTTGCAGCAATACTCATTGGTATGTGAATAATGCTTTAGATTTCTAACTAGAGATCCACATCAACAGTAGTTTCACTTTATCTATATCCTCAGATTGATAAAAGTTCAAATCTTACTTATTATTTCTGTTATTCTTCTTCATCAACAAAGTAATGCATGTTACACATGAAGGTATCTCTGCTGCATTTCAGTATTGTAGAGCTGTGGTGCATTTTTCAATAGTGCCAGAAATCTTATTGTCCTTTGTTTAAGCTACGTGCATTTATTGGGATATTATCCTTCCAATTTTATTATAGCATGTCTTCATATTCAGATTTGGTTTTCTCTTAGTTCCAGTTAAATGACCATTGCCCCCTGCTATTTTTTTTTGTGGTTGCAAGTGATGTGAAAAACAATAGCTTGATTGGAAGTATTCCTGAAAACATAGGCAACTGTACTGCCTTCCAGGTCCTGTATGTAATCCAACCGAATGTCGGACTTTTCTATACCTTGTCTTCTATTATTTGTAACCTCTTTAATGTCCTCCCTTGATTTCGGGGATTTATCCTACAACCAGCTAACGGGAGAGATACCATACAATATTGGATTTTTGCAAGTAGCAACATTGTATGTGTTGCATGATCCTTTATAACCTATTTCAATTTTTAATAAGAAGGATATTTGGTCTTCCACTTCCCTTCTCAGGGAATTTCTTGATGGATTTGTTTGATTTTTGTAGGTCATTTCAAGGCAATAAACTCTCTGGGCATATTCCGTCTGTGATCGGTCTCATGCAATTAAGCACTTGCTGTCTTGTATTTAAGCATTGTTAGTTAGCAGTTTCTGAAACAAATTTAATGAAGTTTCATTGTTGACTTGAGGTTTTGGATGATGTTGAAACTGGGAAGCTTTAATATTATGAATCAGTTGCTTCTATAATCTGTATATGATTAGTGTGGCTGAAATATATGAAGTTTGCGGATTCCCTTATATACTTGGCTCCTTATTTTTTTCTCCCTAATTTTATGCATCTTTTTGCATACATATTTACTTCAGAAGTATAGTGGAAGCAAGGGAACATTTGTACTAACTGCAACAATTGTGGTTTTTTTTTGTGATGTAGTTCAATATGCAGGAATGTAGGTAAAAGTTAAGAAATATGTAAAATTAAAAAAAAAGGGGAATAGATAGCGTTTTCGTGTACAAACGCTATATAAAGTCACCTATTAATAACACTTCCTAAATGCTATCTTTGCTAACGAGTTTTAATAGCGGTGGCATAGATAGCGGTTACAAATGCTATTAAAAGGCATACGAAAACGCTATCTAAAGTCATTTCTATTGTACCATAATTTAGTGAATAATAATAGTTTTACCATTGTAACTTCTAATTGAAAGTTCTAAGATATAGGTTGTCGAGCTTGTAGGATTTTGTTATATCCACCTAAAAGTTTTTTTTTTTGGGTTGATAAACATCCTTCTAAAAGATAGGATTCAATAAAAAAAAAAGGATATTTTAAGTAATTTTAGATTTTATTAATCTTTTATTGTAACACCCCGATTTCTATGTCTTTCTATAGCAGTAATAACATGTGTATATATATATATATATATATATATATATATATATATATATATATATATATATATATATATATGGTAAAATCTAGAGAGCGAGTTTAAATAAATTAAAATCATTTTCTTGTGTTCTCTTACCGTAGGAAGTCACGGTTAAATTTTCGGTTGAAAATTCAGACGAAAGTCGATCTGCATTTTCACTGTCGGTACAAGTTTACTGAGCAGAAAACCTAATTTTGATCCGTGAACGAAATGGTTAGTGTTTTTGTGATGTTTTGTATGATATTGGAAATTTTCAAAAATTCTTATTCTGGATCAAAATATAATACTTTACCTGGGCGAAGTACGATTGGGAACTTGAACCTGATACACAATGGAGCAAAGTAAGGAGCACAAAAGTGATGAGGTGACATGTGGGAGTGAGGTGACTTACTAGGGGATGGCCTAAGTCACATCCTAAAAAGCTGTCATGATGACGCTTTTTGAATTATAACATATTATATTCTAAAAACCCATTTTTCTCTTTCTTCTCCAACCAAACATGGCCTAAGCCAAAACCTAGCCATCAAGATTGCTCTCCCTCTCTCCTTGTGACATTTTCTCTCTCTCTTTCCCCCATATATACACACTTCATCACTTCACTTTCATTTTCTTCTTCTTCCCCATTTTCCTACTCAAAGTTCTATCACTTAAAACATCCATTTTTACTTATTTTCAAGCTTCAAGTTCTTAATACCTTTTCCTAGATTCAAGGGTAACACTCTCATACTCTTCTCTTTCAATATTTACATTTATTTCATGAGTTTAATCTATGTTTTCCATTGTTGTTCATAAAGCTCTTTTAACTTCTAAAATCTCTTGAAAATGGTAGAAAAATCCTTTTGAGTTGAAACCAATTTTTATGAACTCCTAACATTTAAGGATCATTAATCCATGAGTTGTATAAATTTTGAAAATCTCCAACCCTATGTTTGTGTCATGGCCGAATCTAGTACTAAGGTAGATGATGGTGTTTTAGTTGTTTTTGACTTGTGTTTGAAATTTTTAGACTTCTGTCGTGAAGCGAGTACGGAGGATCGTAGTAACCTACACCAAGCTAGAAGAACTAATACCTTGATCTCAGGTAAGAGGGGAAAGCCTGAGGGATGTTTCCAATAACCATATTCATGATTGTTGTGATGAATTGAGTTGTCTTATATGATTGGTGACATACTGAGTTGTCTAATATGATTGAACTGCTTGCTTTAAATGTCTAAGCTTGATGATTTACTTGATTATGATTTATGATTTGGATATATGGCATGAACTGTTTTATTTGTTATGCTGTTGATTGATGTCTGATAAGCCTGACTTCTGTCATTGCACAATTAATTATTGAGATAAAAGTCTCAAAAGACTCATGAGGAAACCTTGAATATAATTGTGTTTATCAGAGCGCTTCTTTGTTAAAAGGAATGAAGTTGAGAATTGAAATAGAAAAGAAAATATATTTTAGTATATTACCAATTTTGGAAAAAAAATGAATGGAAAGTATTCTGGGAACTAAGTGAAAAATATTTTAAAGCTTGAGAACAACCTTTCTTCCATTCAAATAATTTTATTATAAGTGAAAATAATTTTAGGAAGTATGTTTAATGAAGGAAAATCTTTGAAAATGATTGGTACTATTTTAGAAAAGAATTTGAAAGGATTTGACAATGTTCTAAAGTTAGTTGGGAAGAGAAGATGAATTTTAAAGGGGAAAATGGATTTCTTTATGACTTAACATTTTACAAATGCAGTTCGAATGAAAAGATTTTGGTAAAATACTTTTGAAAATATTTCGGCAAGCTTGGACAAGTCACCGAGGTTTCATTCAGTATTTGTATTTCATTGAACGAAAATGAATAAATATGTTGAAAGATGAATCTGGTCTGTGAAACGTCGAATACTAGAGTTCTATAACTTACACGTAGATCTTGGATCCATGTCACGTTGTTGTGGACTGTGCGTCCTATTCACGTTGTGATAAAACATGGAAAAGTTGAAAGTTGTTTTCTATGACCACAAGTCTTGACTGGTGCATCGGTCTAAGGTGTTGTGATTGAACACTCGGACTGCGTGTCCCGTGTTGATGTTGATAATTTCAAAATGTTAAAATTTATGAAAAGTCGTTAACTTTTGAGCTTCGACAACGAAAGAGAATGAACACAAAGAAAATGTTGAGAACAATTGTTTTACATGCATTTTAGGCAGACGTGCCTCACGTTGATAGGAGTGATGCCTTGATGATCAGATATTCACAATACGATGTATCACTGCATCGTTGGATGGGACAGTGTGTTATTAAATCCATGAGCATGGAATACTGCATCCTGGGATGGAACAATATGATATGGATGTTTAGTCACTTAACGTGATGCCAAAGTGGTGGCGATTTGAGTTTGATCAACTCTTAGAATGACAAAGGGATCTCATGAGATTAAGTTTAAAGCCTGAATATTGAAGTGTCATGCATATTTTCATCGAAACTGATAGTGTGGGCATGAGACCCTTTGACATTATACATGTTTAATTATGATAAATTATTTGGAAATATCTGATATATGCTTATGTGTTGTATGCATCATGAATATGGTTATTGTGTCCAATCCATATATTGGTATCTCACTCTTGCATGTTTTCTTGTTGTTCTTTCTCCCTGTGGCACCAACGGGAATGAGGACACTAACTTTTGATAATGCGGGAGATCCGGGGGCGTGGAACATACTCCCCGAATCCAATGCGGCCATATATCATGGGCCGGTTAGTGAACTGAAAGGAAACGGGGAAGAGGGGCCACAACAGCGAGTGCAGACTGTAGGAATGGTCCAGGTGTCACTACCACCCCCTTGGTACTATCTACAAGTGTTGGCGCAGAGGGGACAGCTTCACGAGCACCTACCCTTAGGAGTGCCACTTTCGGGAGTTGAGCCAGCTTCACCTATTGAAGAGGATCCGAAGGAAGATCCTGAGGAGTACCCTGAAGGCGAGCTGGAAGATCACGTCCATTACGACAACGACATTGACGATGTGCCATAGTATGTGCCTGACGATGATCCTGATTTTGATGATTTTGACTCCCCCGATGAGGGCAAAGAAGTGGTGGATGCATCGCCGGGGAACTCCTCAGGGAGTGGGGGTGTTCAGACTGGCCCTTTTTACGGATATTAGTTGTTGACCAGCTTAGGGGTGTCCTTTTTGGTAATAGTGTATCCTGGTCCTACTGTATTTGGCTTTATAGAGCCACGGTATTTTGATTTGTGGTTCCGGACCTTCCCCCGTTTTGCTTTATCTTGCTTACAGCTTTTCCCTTTTATGTTTAGTGTTATCAATGGCCGGTACTATAAGACCCTGACCTTTTGTAATATATATATCAAGTTGCAACTGCCACTGCTTAGATATTTATGATGTCCATGTATCATGTTCTGAGTGTTCATCTACTCTTTTAATATATATATATATATATATATATATATATATATATATATATATATGTGTGTGTGTGTGTGTGTGTGTGTGTGTGTGTGTGTGTGTGTGTGTGTGCATATAATCACCATTTTGAGAATATTTAATTATTAAGAGAATGTTATTTTCCGAAAGTAACTAGCATTTTAATCAGTTTTATTTTCTGCAACGGGTAACCTTGTGACTCCCAAGTTAGGGTGTTATATTTATCATACTAATTTTCTAAATTTTTAAACGGAAATAGTTAACTTAATATTTTAGTACATAGATTGCATTTATTTTTTTATTTAATATATACATTTAGAATTTTGTTTTTTTTTGTTTGGTACTCACCCTAATTTGACCTTGGGACCGAGTGAGCCATCGAAGTATCCCCACGGCTTAGATCCTTAGGACCCGCTATGGGACTAATCTCCGAGTCGGCCGCACGGTTAGTAAAGCATGACCAAGGGTTGTTGCATACCGAAGGATCAAACTTGGGCCGAGCCAGAATGATTCATTTTATAACACCTTCTTAATAATTTTTCTAAATAAGAAAATATTGATTAAAAAAATGTGTTCAATGTACTAAGAATATTAATTTAATACTATTTTGTTTAAAAATTTAGAAAATTAGTTGAAAATAAAATAAAATAAATAATTACTTAAAAAATCTTTTAGGAGAATATAACAAATCATCAAATTTAATGAAAAAGAATAATAAACAATTATTTCATTTTTTGGGTTCTAAGGGTACCCCACAAGCAACTTCGAGACTCGTTACCAAGTTTTTTCCATACACAGGATTCATATATCAAACCTTTGATCACTTACTTAAAGCGCCATATAACACCCTAGTTTTTACAGCTAGGATTAATTATTTTATTTGGATGTTTATGTTTATTATGTTAGGTGGTTTAGTTTGAGTAATTAAATTACTCTCTTCAAATTATTTTATTAGGTGCGTTAGCACTGACTTATTTCAGTGAATGCACGTTTAATAGACAATAATTTACGTTATTGTCACTATTATACCAATACAGAAAAATATTTTAAATAATGTGATTAAGAGAAAAGCATTTTCATATTCTCATTCTATTTAATTTTAGAGTTAAAAATATTTTGGTTTGACATTTATCGGAGATTAAATTTTGGACTGAGTATTTTCTTAGTAGATCAGTTCAACTATTAATCTTTACTCTAATTTGAATTTCGAAATTATATCTTTATCAATCTTTATTTTTAGAATCCAAAAAGTAAAAACATGTTTATTTTAGGCCTAATATTTATCACTCCTTTTGTACCTATCACTAAGTAGCTGGTTTAAAAACTCACTTTCTCACTTTTCTCTCTCTCTTTCTCGACGCCCTCTCTCTCTTTTTTTCTCTTTTCTTCTCTGCTACTTCTTCTTTCTTTCTTTCTTTCTTCTTTCTCTTTTCTTTTTCCTCCCACCTCAACTTCATCTTCCTCCTTTCTCCCACCATAGCAGCGCCGCCTGGAAGCTAGCCGGAGCTGCGCGACCACCACCTCAGCACAGTCGCGACTGTCGCCTCTGTCCGGCCGCGACCACGCCGCACGACCCATGCGTCTGGTCCGCCGTCGCGCGATCGTCTCCACCGCGGTAAGCACCGCGTGCCACCGCCTCCATGATGGTTTCATCATTCTCATAGTGTTTTAAGCTTTCTTCTTCCTTTCTATGAAGCTTAGCTTCACTTTATGGATCTGGGTTGTTGTAGGGAAGTGTTCCACCGCCACTGCCACCTCGCCGGAGTTGCGTGATGCCGCCGCCCCATGGCTGGTCACTGCGTCCTCTACCTTCAAGCTTGGGTGAGTCAAAACCCTCTCATCTCTTCTCTTCTAGATTCAAAACCCCCAAAAACTGATTTTGAAACCCTAACCCTAACCCTTTGATTTCAGATTTTAATCTTGAAATTTAAGGTTGTTTTATGAAATTGGGACTGTGAATTTGTGTTTTCCTAAACCAATTTCATTATTCTTTGATTAAAATGAGTTTTCCCTAAATTGTAATAAGGAGCCCTAAAACCCCAATTTGATTTTATTTGAATTTGGGTATGTTTTTGTGAAATTAGTTATGATCTAGTGTAATTAGGACACTTAATGGATGATTTCCAAGTTCTTTTTCATGATCTTTTAATCAAAACAAAGTTTCCTAAAAGGGTATTGGGAAGCGTGAGCTTCAAACATGATTTTCTTTGAAAATAACCTTGTTTGGTAATTAGATTAAGTGTTTAGATCAAGTTAGAATGTGTGTTTGATCATGTGTAATTGATCTCTTGATTTCTGGTTGTTGCCCGTTGTTGGATTTACTCTCTGAGATGTTTGAACACGGCTATGCTTGCTTGATGGAGTAGATATGAGCTAACGTTAGCATTAGGACGAGGATCCTTTACTTGTTTTCAAAGGTAAGGGGAGTTTACCTAGGGATATTCAATAACTATATGCATGTGTGTATGTGTGTAATTGAGTGTTGTGAATATTATTGTGATGTTGAGCCAATACTTGAATAACTTGTTTACTTGAACCATTGTGGTTATTATTTGGAGTTGAACATTTCTTGCTTTAAAGTGTTATGAATTATATATATGTGATTAACTGTCATTAACTGATATTATTACTGTTAATTGAAGTTTGAAAAGCCAGACTTGAGTCTGTGCCCAATAATGATAAGGATTAAAAGCCTTAATAAGCCTTGAATAGAACTTTGAAAGTTTTGGGTTCACTTATAAAAGTTCCTTGTATAAAGTTCTTACTTCAGAAGAATAAGATCTTTGTTTTTAAAAAAAAATCTAAAGTGATTTTGAGTTGAAGGAAACTATATTTTTATGATCAAAAGTTTTGTACGAGAGAAAACCTTTTCGAACGGTGTGCTTTATGAAGGAAAGACCCTTTGAAAATATTTAACTTTATTCCATCAATGAATTTCAAATACAAATGAATTTCCTAGATGTTTTAGAAAAGATTTTGCAAAGGAAAATGATTTTCTCCTAAATAATTTGGAAACATTCCGGTTACTTGGATAAGTGACCGAGGTTTTGTTTTGGTCTTGATTTTCACTGAGCAAAATGTTTTACAAGTCGATAAATAAGCCTAGTGATAAGCCTCTGGCTCATCTAGTTTTATGACTAGTATGACCGTGGTTTTGTGCCAATTATATCTCGATTTCACCCAAATTAGGCTTGATTGTCCTCAAGCAAGGTTTTGAGTCCCTTAAGTAGTTTTAGGGTTATTTAGTCAGTTTTTGAGTCAAATAAAGCACTTATGGCTATTTCATGTTTTCAGGTTGACTTAGAGTCCAAGGAATGAAGGAAACAATGGAAATTGCAATCTGGAAACACTCGCCACGCGAGCAGATACTCGCCCCGCGAGAGTGAGGACCAGCCAGTGCCAGAAAAGTCATGTTCTCTGCCTCGCCCCGCGAGCTATTGCTCGCCTCGCGAGCCTGAAGTCAGCAAGCATTACGGTCGTCCGTGACACCCATCACGGGCGTGAAGAGAAACCCCTAAAGACAGAGACCATCACGGCCTGGCCGTGATGAAGGTCACGCCATGACAGATAAGCACCGAAGACAGAGACCATCACTGCCTGGCCGTGATAGGCATCACGGCTGTGACAACCCAGGTTTTGAAGACTCGCCTCGCGAGAATCACGCCGCCTCGCGAGAATACAAATTCAAGAAGGCGCCATTTTAATATTCGCCTCGCGAGAGGCCACTCGCCTCGCGAGACTGCGCAGTTTCTGAAAGTTATCAATAGTTGGTTAGGGCAGAACTGAAGGATCTTTTGGCCAATCCGTGTTTTCGAATTGTCTCTGTTTGTACTGCGTTTTTGATGGAGAACTAATCTCCCTAGGTTGATCTCTGTACTCGTCTTCCACCAACACTTGAGGTCTTGTAATTCCCGATTTAATTCTCTTCTCTCTTTCAATATCTATTCTATATTCTCTGTTTGCTTAATTCAGTTTGTATCGAATGGGTATTGATTTGTTTCGATGATTGTATGTTCCTAAACTTAATCGCGTTTGCTTAATTCGCGTATGCGTTCAATTCGTGTTTGCTTAATTCACGAAAGGGCTTCATCCGTTTGCTTAATTCGAATTAGGAATATATGTCCCGTAGCGTCGGTTTTCGCTTGTTAATCGATGCTACAATCGAAAAAGGATTAGACTCGCTTAGGGCATGGAATTACATGAACCGATGATAGTGGGAAACGAAACAGCAGATTGATCGTCTTAGTCTTATTTGATAATCACGTATTTTGCTCTGTTTTTACGTTCTGCTTTTCACTCTGCTTTTTCCAATCAATTTCAAACCAAACACCCCCCAAGAAACTTATTTTCTGCGATAATAGCACTACGAGAGTCCTTGCGATACGACACCCGAGTTGTCGCACACTAAACTACATTTTTACTAACCGCTCATCTTTTGACGCGTGCGCGACAGCGCGTCAAATTGGCGCCGTTGCCGGGGACTCTTGTCTGTTGTTCTCGCTTTTTGTTTTTGTTTCTGTTTTGAATTAGACTGGCCACTAGGTCTACTTGTCCTGACTTGTGTGATTTTGACCCTGAAATTGAAAGAACACTGCACACACGCCGTAGGGCAATACGGGCAAGCACTAGTGGTAATTCTGATTTCGAACCTGTTTTTAATAACATGGGTGACCAAAGGACATTGAGGCAGCTTGCCGCCCCGGATGTTAACTACAATGGGCTGTGTATTGAGTATCTTTGGTGTGGTTGCTCCTTTTGAACTTAAATCTGGTTTAATACACTTGTTGCCAAGATTTAGTGGTCTTGCGGTGAGGATCCACATAAGCATTTGAAGGAATTTCAGGTGGTGCTGTTCTACACCCTTGAGGCTGGAAGGCATTATCAAGACCATATCAAATTGCGAGCCTTCCCTTTCTCCCTTGAAGGCGCCGCAAAGGATTGGCTATATTATTTGGAGCCAAATTCTGTCACAACTTGGAATGATCTCGAAAAAGGTTTTCTTGGAAAGATACTTCCCGCCTCCGCAGCTGCTTCCATCGAAAGGAGATATGTGGCATCGGGCAAAGCAATGAGTCATTGGCTGAGTCTCGGGAGAGGTTCAAAAAGTTGGTATCTAGCTGCCCTCAACACCGATTTACGAGCAGCTCCCGATTCAGTATTTTTATGAGGGATTGCTCCCAATGGACAGAAATATTTTGGATGCCGCTAGTGGAGGAGCACTCGTCGATAAAACTCCCAGCTGCTGCGAAGCAATTGATTGAGAATATGTCATTAAACTCCCAGGAGTTCACAACAGGAGCAACTCAGCCGAGACAAGGGGTGTAAATGAGATTCAAGGTTCATCTTCCAACAAGGCACTAGAAACCAGAATTGATGAGCTCACTTGTTTGGTGAAGCAAGCGGCAATGGATAAGGTGCAGCCGGCGAGGTTGTGTGGCATGTGTAGTTCTCCCGAGCATCCGACCGACACGTGCCCTATTCTCAAGGATGGGTCGATCACCGATATGCCTCAAGCTTATGCAGCTAATCTATACAATCAAGGCAATAATCAGAACCCAGGTATGGTACTCCCGACCTCTCTACAAATAGGTACCATCCCAACTGGAGGAATCACCCTAATCTGCGGTATGGGAACTCATCCCAACAACAACCAAGTGGCACCACCACCGAATCCTCCTCAAGTGACCACTTCTACACCCTCCGGACCTTCATTAGAAGACTTGGTCAAACAAATGGCTGCACAAAATCTCCAATTTCAGCATCAAGTTGGACAGTCTCCGTGAAATAAGATGCTAGCATTCGAGATTTGAGGACCACAGATTGGACAGCTTGCCACATCCATAAACAACTTACAAGCAAGCTCGGGATCGAGCCAACTACCCGCACAGACAGTGGTGAATCCCAATGCCCCCAATCCCAATGTGAGTGCCATCTCTTTGAGATCCGGGGAAAGTAGTAGAGGGAGCCCCCGAGAAAGATGAAGAAACTGCTGAGGCTATTCCCCGAGCCCCTCGTTGTTGTTGAAACCGAGAGAGTGTATGTGCCCCCGATTCCCTTCCCACAAAGAGTGCAGAAAAATAAGAAGGTTGATGGGGAAGACAAGGAGAAGGAGATCTTAGATGTGTTCGAGAAAGGTGGCGGTAAACATTCCACTCCTAGATGTGATTAAGCAAGTTCCAAGGTATGCAAAGTTTCGAAGGATTTGTGTACCCACAAGAGGAGGATGAAGGGTAATGAGAGAGTTAACTTAGGGCGAAATGTTTCAGCCCTCATTCAGCCCAAACTTGCCCCCGAGAAGGTTACGATTTCAGCCCTCACTCAGAGCATCGCCCACGAAGTGCAAGGATCCAGGCACTTTCACTATTCCATGCACCATTGGGGACAAAGCAAATTCGACAATTGCATGTTGGATTTGGGAGCCTCCATAAATGTCATGCCCACCTCCATTTTCAACAACCTTGATCTGGGCCCTTTGCAACATACAGGACTTACCATACGGTTGGCCAAGGACCAATGCTCGCCCCATGGGAGTGGTAGAAGATGTGTTGGTACGAGTTGATGATTTGATTTTCCCCGCCGACTTTTACATCCTGGACATGGCGGGGAAACCAATTCAAGTAGATCACCAATCATCTCGGGCAGGCCGTTCATGAAGACGGCAAAGACGAAGATAGATGTTGATGATGGAACCATGTCCATGGAGTTCGGTGACATTATTGCAAGGTTCAACATTTTTGATGCTATGAAGCATCCATCGGAAGAGCACTCTGTTTTCCAAATAGAGTTGCTCTCCGAAATTGTTGACGACACCTATGATGACTTGGTTGCTGATTTTCCATCCATTTCTGATTTTAATGATGTTTATTCATGTAATGATTGTACTAACACTAACCCTTGCGTTGTTTGTCTTGAGATTGATTCTACTTTGCGGGGTGATAGTGTAAGTGAAGTTGTCTTTTCGGCTGAAATTCTTGACAGCCCGGCTGCTCCAAACATACCATCTGTGGAGCAGCCCACCCTCCTTGGAGCTTAAGCCACTTCCCGGCAATCAAGTATGCGTACTTGGAGAGGAATGAAAAACTCCCAGTTATCATTTCCTCCAACCTTGACTCGACCAGGGAAGCTAAACTCTTGGAGGTTACGAAGAAGCACAAGAGAGCAATTGGATGGACCTTGGTCGACATTCCGGGAATTAGCCCCTCTAGATGTATGCATAGGATTTTATTGGAGGATGGGGCTAAACCAGTTAAGCGGCCGCAGAGGCGGCTAAATCCATTGATTCTGGATGTGGTAAAGAAGGAGGTAACAAAACTCCTACATGCGGGTATCATATACCCCATCTCTCGATAGCACTTGGGTGAGCCCGGTGCAAGTTGTGCCCAAGAAATCTGGCCTCACAGTGGTAAGAAATGAGAACAATGAGCTTGTCCCCACTAGAGTCAGAATAGCCGGAGAGTCTGTATTGACTATAGAAGGTTGAACCAGGCCACTCGAAAGGATCACTTTCCTTTGCCGTTCATCGATCGGATGCTCGAACGGCTGGCCGGTAGAAATCCCACTACTGTTTTCTTGATGGCTTCTCCGGATACTTCCGGATCCACATTGCACCGGAGGATCGGGAGAAGACCACTTTCACGTGCCCCCCGCACGTTTGCCTATAGGAGGATGCCATTTGGCCTTTGCAACGCCTCCCGGCACTTTCCAGAGATGCATGATTAGCATTTTTGCTGAATTTATTGAAAATTGCATGGAAGTGTTCATGGATGATTTCACAAGATATGGATCCTCATTTGATGCATGCTTGCATAGTCTCGAATTTGGTTTTAGAAAGATGTATTGAAACCGATCTTGTGTTGAACTATGAAAAGTGTCATTTTATGGTTGAACAGGGGATTGTTTTGGGGCATGTTATTTCTAGAGAGGGAATTTCAAGAGATCCTGCTAAAATTGATGTGATTTCCACATTGCCTTACCCATCTTGCGTTCGCGAGATTCGTTCTTTTCTTGGTCATGCAGGTTTCTACAGGCGCTTTATTAAGGACTTCAGCAAGATAGCTCTCCCTCTGTCGAACTTGCTGAAGAATGATGCCATATTCAGCTTTGATGATAACTGCAAGAAGGCGTTCGACTTCTTGAAAAAGGCATTGACCTCTACCCCCATCATCCAGCCCCCTGACTGGACGCTCCCTTTTGAGCTCATGTGTGATGCTTCTAACTATGCTGTGGAAGTCTGCACATGTCATTTACTATGCTTCTAGGACTTTAGATGCTGCACAATGTAATTACACCACCACTGAAAAGGAACTTCTAGCTGTTGTTTTTGCTCTCGATAAGTTTAGATCATATTTGCTAGGTTCCAAGGTTATTGTTTTCACTGACCATGCAGCTCTGAAATATTTGTTAAAGAAACCGGAAGCGAAGCCGAGGTTGATTCGGTGGATGTTGTTGCTCCAAGAGTTCAATGTAGAGATCAAGGACAAGAGTGGAGCCGAAAATTTAGTGGCTGATCACTTGAGTAGGATAGAGAGGGATGAGGATCCGTCCCCCATTCAGGATGACTTTCCTGATGAGCAGCTTTTACAGTTGCATGGCGTTACTCCTTGGTTTGCCGATCTTGTGAATTACCTAGTTGCTGGTGTCTTTCCGACAGAAGCAACTAGGTCACAAATCCACAAACTAAAGAGCGACGCCAAGTATTATGTTTGGGACGATCCATTTCTTTGGAAGTTTTGTAGTGATCAGGTGATTAGGCGGTGTGTCCCCGACTATGAGATTGAGTCCATTTTGCACTTTTCTCATGCCTCTCAAGTAGGGGGACATTTTGGGCCACAGAGGACTGCGAGAAAGGTCCTAGATTCTGGTTTTTATTGGCCCACCATCTTTAGAGATGCTTATGAGGTGTATCGGACTTGTAAGGAGTGTCAGACAGCAGGTACAGCCATCACTCGCAAGAGTGAAATGCCTGACAAAGCCCATGCTCTTACGTGAGGTGTTTGACGTGTGGGGGATCGACTTTATGGGTCCTTTCCCTGCATCTTTTGGCTTTCTTTACATTCTCTTGGCTGTTGACTATGTTTCAAAGTGGGTGGAAGCTATCCCCACTAGGACTAACGATTCTAAAGTTGTTGCAAATTTTGTTAGGTCCAATATTTTTTGCAGGTTCGGCATACCTCGTGCCATAATCAGTGACCAGGGCACTCATTTCTGCAACCGCACCATGGAAGCTCTACTCCGGAAGTATGGGGTTGTGCACAGAGTCTCCACTGCTTACCATCCTCGGACCAATGGCAGGCCGAGATCTCCAACGAGGAGATAAAACAAATCCTAGAGAAAGTTGTGCAGCCGAATAGGAAAGATTGGAGCCGCCGTCTAGAAGACGCACTTTGGGCTCAGAGGACCGCTTTCAAGACGCCGATAGGGATGTCCCCCTTTAGGCTTGTATTCGGCAAGGCATGCCATCTCCCTGTGGAAGTTGAGCACCGTGCTTATTAGGCGATCAAGTCTGTAATACGGAAATGCAAAAATCCGGTATTGAAAGGAAACTCCGATACAGAGACTTGAAGAGCTTAGGCTAGAAGCCTATGAGAGCTCTCGGATTTATAAGGAGAAAACCAAGCACTTTCATGATAGATTGATTACTAGGAAGGAATTCTCTGTGGGTGCGGGTTTTCTTGTTTAACTCCCTTTGAAATTGATGGTCGGGAAACTTCGGTCCCGGTGGATTGGACCATTTGTTGTTACTAATGTTTTTCCTCATGGTGCAGTAGAGATTAAAAGTGCAGGTAGCAACAAGGCATTCAAAGTTAACGGGCAGCGGCTGAAGCTATTTCATGAGAGCTCGGGACCTGTGGATGCTACTTGTTGAGGAGCTCTCTTTGGGGGAGCCCACCTACACTGCCACCTGATCAGGGAGCACCCTTTCCTTTCCCTCACTCTGTTTTGATATTTGTGTTGTTCATTGAGGACAATGTATGTTTTAAGTGTGGGGGAGGGAACCGTTTGTTTTGTTGTGTTTTGTGTTTTGTTGTGTTTTCTTTTCGCTCTTGAATAATTTGAGAAGCTCAAGAGCATGTGTGTGAGTCTTGTGTCGGCAAGCTTTGTAGGTTTTGGTTGATTTAGCACAGATTGATGGCATGATTTATGTTGATGATTCCCCCTAGGTTTTTGAATTTGGAAATTGTGATCCCCATTTGAAAAATTGAAAACTGAACTTTGAGATATTTTGTTGTGAGGGCATGATTTATGATAAGTTTGGGGTGATAGGGTGCACACACTAGGGATAGAATCTCGGTCAGACAATTTGCATGAATGTCCGGGTGAGGATTTGAGCCTCCAACATGTTTTTGATTGTGTGAATCACTTTTGAGTTGCACTTTCCCGAATTTGCTTGAATCTCTTCATGGTTTGCATGTCTATGTGTTTGCATCAAATGATCTAGGCAATTTTCTTTGAATTAACTACTTGACCTAAATTGAACCAGTCCCTAATGCACGTTCCCTAGTTAGCCCCTTTGAGCCTAATTAGCCTATTGTTTCATGTTGACCTTATGTTATGAGCCTAAATCTGGAAAAACCATGTTAACCCGATCTTAGGATTAGGAGAGCATGGAAGCTTAGCTAGAGAATGGTTGCAAGAAACTAAGTTTGGGGTGGCTACAGTGATATGATGTGTTGTTGGGGATTGAGAAAAAGAAAAAAAAAATAAAGGTTGGAGCCAAAGGGCAAAAATAAATCTCTTTCTAAAAAAAAAAAAAAAAAAAAAAAAAAAAAAGAAGCAAAATGTCAAGAAGGGTATTAGAAGAAAAGGGCTGTAGCCACCCAAGGCAAAAAGAAGAATAAGAATAGGAACTTGAGTAGGAAATTCAATGTGTAAATTGACTTCATGCTCTCCTAGTTCCTAGGGATTTCAGCCCATACCTTTGCATATCCTTCCCTTAGCCAGGCCCCATTACAACCTTGAAAGACCTTTTGATGTTGCATGCATGTTTTTCTGTGGGAACCATTTTGAGATAAAAATCAAGTTCATGGGAAGTGCTCTTAAAAGTGAAACCGAGTGAAATGTTGTTAGCCTAGACAAACTGAGAGATTGAGTGACCACTAAACCCCTTTGTGAGGAAGGCGATTGTTTGAATTTGGTGATCTCCCTCTTGTGTGTAACTTAGATCCCCTGTTTAGATTAATGATTGTTTGAATGATGAAATTCTCAGATGTTCAGAATAAATGATTGTGGGGATTACATTGTTGAAAAGGGGGGAACGTTTAAGGGAAATTGTTTTGATGAATTGCTTGAAATTTGTGCGGAATTGGTTGAAATCCTTATAGCTTGCCTAGTCTTGAGTCGTTTTGAGTTTTAGTTTGCTTGGGGACAAGCAAAGTTCAAGTTTGGGGTATTTTGATAAGCCTCTGGCTCATCTAGTTTTATGACTAGTATGACCGTGGTTTTGTGCCAATTATATCTCGATTTCACCCAAATTAGGCTTGATTGTCCTCAAGCAAGGTTTTGAGTCCCTTAAGTAGTTTTAGGGTTATTTAGTCAGTTTTTGAGTCAAATAAAGCACTTATGGCTATTTCATGTTTTCAGGTTGACTTAGAGTCCAAGGAATGAAGGAAACAATGGAAATTGCAATCTGGAAACACTCGCCACGCGAGCAGATACTCGCCCCGCGAGAGTGAGGACCAGCCAGTGCCAGAAAAGTCATGTTCTCTGCCTCGCCCCGCGAGCTATTGCTCGCCTCGCGAGCCTGAAGTCAGCAAGCATTACGGTCGTCCCGTGACACCCATCACGGGCGTGAAGAGAAACCCCTAAAGACAGAGACCATCACGGCCTGGCCGTGATGAAGGTCACGGCCATGACAGATAAGCACCCGAAGACAGAGACCATCACGGTCTGGCCGTGATAGGCATCACGGCTGTGACAACCCAGGTTTTGAAGACTCGCCTCGCGAGAATCACGCTCGCCTCGCGAGAATACAAATTCAAGAAGGCGCCATTTTAATATTCGCCTCGCGAGAGGCCACTCGCCTCGCGAGACTGCGCAGTTTCTGAAAGTTATAAATAGTTGTTTAGGGCAGAACTGAAGGATCTTTTGGCCAATCCTTGTTTTCGAATTTTCTCTGTTTGTACTGCGTTTTTGATGGAGAACTAATCTCCCTAGGTTGATCTGCTGTACTCGTCTTCCACCAACACTTGAGGTCTTGTAATTCCTGATTTAATTCTCTTCTCTCTTTCAATATCTATTCTATATTCTCTGTTTGCTTAATTCAGTTTGTATCGAATGGGTATTGATTTGTTTCGATGATTGTATGTTCCTAAACTTAATCGCGTTTGCTTAATTCGCGTGCGTTCAATTCGTGTTTGCTTAATTCACGAAAGGGCTTCATCCGTTTGCTTAATTCGGAATTAGGAATATATGTCCCGTAGCGTCGGTTTCGCTTGTTAATCGATGCTACAATCGAAAAGGGATTAGACTCTGCTTAGGGCATGGAATTACATGAACCGATGATAGTGGGAAACGAAACAGCAGATTGATCGTCTTAGTCTTATTTGATAATCACGTATTTTGCTCTGTTTTTACGTTCCTTTTTCACTGCTTTTTCCAATCAATTTCAAACCAAACACCCCCCCCAAGAAACTTATTTTCTGCGATAATAGCACTACGAGAGTCCTTGCGATACGACACCCGAGTTGTCGCACACTAAACTACATTTTTACTAACCGCTCATCTTTTGACGCGTGCGCGACAGCGCGTCACCTAGAAACCGAGACGTCGGGGTTCTAGTGTTGTATGGACACGTAGATCAAGGATCTGTGTCATGGGACGGAGTGTCCTGCAAAGTGGTTGTTTTTGGACTGTGTGTCCTAAGTTGATGTGGACAGTGTGAGTTCCATATCTGCGAGCCTAAAACTGGTGCGTCGGTTTAAGGGCCTCGTGATTGAGCATTCGGATTTGTGTGTCTGTGTGTTGAGATTAAAAGATTTGGACTGTGTGTCCTGTATTTGTTTAAAGTGAAAAGTCTTAATTAAATAAATTAAGCATGGTCGTTAAGCTTTGTGCTTCGACAGGGAAAGATTATTACGACAAAGAAAACAAAATGAGAATAAAAGTTTTTCTCATGCATTCAATGGCAATTGTGTCATATGATTATGGGCATTTAATCCAGAGTGGATCAATGTATATGGCAGACGTGTCAGGAGATGATGATCATTGTGTTCTGTGTGGACCAATGTGTTACCCTGTGTTTGACTACAACAATGGTTGGGTAGTTGTCATAAGGGGCCGTATGACTGAGCTGCAATAGCTGTTTGAGTGGCTATCATACGAGGTCGGATAATACTTGTGCATAGCTGCAATAGCTGTTTGAGTGGTTATTGCACAAGTGACTCTGTACATAACTGCAATAGCTGTTTGAGTGGTTATGTATCTCTGTACAACTGCAATAGCTGTTTGAGTGGTTGTCGAGAAAATGGTCGTGTGAACAATTGCAAAAGTTGTTTGAGCATTGGTCACATGTGATTGAGACGGATTATCCGACAGTGTATCTGTGTACAACTGTAATAGCTATTTGAGTGGTTGTCACAGAGGTGTCATGTGAACAGTTGCAATAGTTGTTTGAGCACTGGTCACATGAGGTTGAGAATTCTTGGGCATTGTTTTGTTCGTTTTTACAATGTGCCATGTGCGGAGCCTGATCAGCTTGAAACGAAACAGAAAGTTGTGGGATCTCCGGAGATTAGGTATCAAGATAGAGTTGAATATTGAAGTGTCATGCATTCTTTTTATAAAACTGATTGTTCGGGTTTGAGACCCTTTGATATAACACTGTTATGTTATGTAATGCTTATATGATTATGTGATGTATGTATCATGTATATGGTTGTTGTGTGATATATCCATTTGTCGGTATCTCACCCTTACAAACATATCAGGTTTCTTCTGGTTTGCTATTGTACCCTGGGTATTTTAGTACAGATGATGCAGAGGAGTCTCCCTAAGTCACTCAGAGACTTAGATCTAATTGCTTGATGAAGTACTTGATTGTGCAATGATCACGTGAGTTTTTTTTTCTCAGGAATAACTTTTAGAATGACCACCTTAGGGTTTGAGACTTAGATTATTTTTGATAGTGTGTATGAGTATGGCTCGGAGAGCCTTTGTTTCATAATGGAATGTTTATGGCTCGGAGAGCCTATCTTTTGAATGAAAATTTAAACTTTTCCTTTGGTCTTGTAAAGCTTATGGTTATAACTATTATTTTTATATATTGCTGCCTGGTTGAACTTGGTGTAACTGAAATTCTGGAGTGAAAATGTGATTATTTTAGCAGGTGTTCTTTTAAACCTGGGATGTCCGAATTATAGAGGAGACTCTGTCGAAATTTTTGTAAAAATACCAACTTTTATTTAAATATATTCTTTAAATTAAATAGGCTTGCCAGGCTATGATAGTAAGTCTGTGTGCCGATCAAGGCTTAGGTTTGGAGCCGTGACAAAAATTTTATACCCAATTTCAGTCACTTATGTACTTATATAAATTATTTTCCGAAAGCACCAGCAAATTTTCTTTTAACTTTAAATTCCGCATGTGTTACGTAAGTAATGCCTGGGGGTGGGGGGGGGGGGGGGGGGTAATTTCAGAGCTGGTCGAGTCTTTCGGGATCTTTGGGGAATAGGTCTGTTAAGTTTTTGTTGTGTGATCTCTGGTTGGTTCTTGTTTGAATTATTTCTTGTTGAAGCAATGTGTGTTGAAGCACAAGTATATGTTTTCTTGATGGTTTTCCAAGGGTTTTGTGTCCTGGGAGACCTTAGATCTTGAATGTTACTTGGGTTCAAATATGACATTCGATTATCCTTGCGAATCGTGTCAGACATTAAAAACAAGGTGCTTGTATATAGGGTTTTTCCGGGAGTGTTCCCTGGAAATACTCTAGGTTTTTGGGTTAGCAAAAGACATTGATTTTAGATTGATCTAGTTTTCGGATTCGGTCAGATCTCTTTTCGCTTTGTGTAGGACGTTGCCTACAAAGTTGAAACGAGTTCGACGACTCGATTCAACTGAAAGATCGGTGGTTGATAGTGTGATTTTACATCATGTTTCTTGTACACTTTTGCATGCATTTTTTCATATAGATTAGGCATTCTTTATTTGATTTTAGTTATATTTTCCTTTGGAACGGATAAGGGGGTTTTGTGTGTTGTTTTGCAGGAATCAATGAATAATCTGGTTAACTTGAGAGTCAAAGGAATGAAGGAACAGTGCAGAATGCAATTCTGGGAATGTTCGCCCCGCGAACCATTTCTCGCCACGCGAATCTGGAGAATTATGGAGCTTCGCCCCGCGAGAATGGAGCTCTCCATGCGACCCTGAAACCCAGCGGAACAGCAGCAGTCAGCCTTTCTGGTTCGCCCCGCGAATCGTGTCTCGCCACGCGAGCCTGAGGACCAGAAGCTATCATCGCCAGGCCCTGATACTCATCACGGGCGTATTTGAGAAGGACCTTTCGGTTTCGCCTCGCGATCCGCTCTCGCCTCGCGAGATATCAATTCTCTGAAGAACAGGTTTTTAGTATTCGCCTCGCGAGCTACCTCTCGCCCCGCGAGCGCGCGACACCCAGAACCCCTGTTATAAGCTGTTTCAGAGAAGAAACCAGTGATATTGGATTGGGGAGAAAAGAAGGCGGCCAAGAAACCCTAGGAAAC
Organism: Sophora flavescens; assembly: GCA_030762895.1. Lineage (NCBI taxonomy): Eukaryota > Viridiplantae > Streptophyta > Magnoliopsida > Fabales > Fabaceae > Sophora > Sophora flavescens. The sequence continues at coordinate 204,745,991 of CM061065.1, read as the reverse complement.
GAGATTTCTGCTGCTGTGGTGGTTGGGTGCATCTTTTCATGGAGTGCTTCCCTTCCTTCACCTTAGTATCTTTTCTTTTCCCTTTTACTTTGATGATGTGTAGCTAAACTCCCATTGTTGGGGTTAGGGTAGCCATTTCTGAATTCCCATGTATATGACTTGAAGCTTGTAATATGGTTTTTACTTCTTTATTGAGTGATTGATTTTCTGTGCTTAATGCTTGTTGTGGCTAGCACCCCCATGACTTGATTAGTGTTTTGATATGCAATTGGAAAATTCGTGTTGAAATCGGAAATGAAATTAATCACCTAATAAGCTTTGTATCTAGGAATAGAACTAGGCTTATTAGCAATCGTGTAATCCCTACTCATAATGCAAATTCATTAATCTAGGCCACCTAAGGAATTAGGGTCTATTAGTGGATTTAGGCTCTTGTCATCCGAGGAATCGGGGCTTGAGTAATTTAGTGGATTGATTGTCATAATTGAAGCAGAAACTGTTTATTAGTCATTTCATTGCATGGGGATGAAGTTTGGTGAACCTAATCCCAACATCTTTTATCATATTTTAAACCCATCTTTGATTGCCTTCCAAGTGTTTGAGAAAATTACAAAAAGAGTTGTTTAGCTTATTTTGTTTATTTTTACTTTTGTGGGCTTGATAATTAGTTTAGAACTCTCTTCAATCCAAGAATCGCTTAGATAGTAGTTGAAGTGGTACGTGCTAGTACTTGTCGCAGTCCTCGTGGGAACGATAAAACGGTCTCACCACCGTATTACTTGCACGACTGGGTATACTTGCCCAGATTCGTCAACAAGTTTTTGGCGCCGTTGCCGGGGACTGCGTCTCAATATTAGCATGTCCATTTTGGTTACTAATTTGAGCACAAAATTTTTCTGTTTTAAAATTTTTCTTTTCTGTTATAAACTGTGTGCTGTCATTTTTTCTGCTTTGTTTTTGCTGTCATTTTTTATGTGTTTCTTGTGTGTTAACCTTTACTACTAACACTCTTGCTTGCTAGACTGTTTTTGTATGCGAGGTACTATCCCAGCTAACCAACTCCTCTACGACCCATAAATTGAAAGAACAGCTAGGGCGAATAGGAGACAAGCAAGACAGCAGAATTTGTTAGAACAACAAGGAGAAGAGCAAGATACTTCCACCTCTCAAGTTTTTCAAGAAGAACTCAGGATGGCAGGAAATGGTGAAGATGCTCCACCACCACGGAGGACACTTGGTGACTATGCCAATACAAATGTCAACCGGCATATCACTAGTATAGTGAGGCCTCCAGTGAACTGCAACAACTTTGAAATCAAGCCAAATCTCATCAATATGGTTTCACAAAATCAGTTTGCTGGGTTGGAGAAGGTAGATCCTAACAGTCATATTTCCAATTTCCTAGAGCTGTGCGATACAGTGAAGATAAATGGTGCCTCCGATGATGCAATTCTCCTGAGGCTGTTTCCTTTCTCTCTAAGAGATAGAGCCAAGTCTTGGCTCCAATCACAACCAAGGGGGAGTTTCACTACATGGGATAACTTAGAGGAAAAATTTCTGGCAAGGTTCTTCCCCACCTCAAGATTTGTAAAGGCAAGGGGTGAAATCATAAGCTTTGCTCAACAAGAAGGTGAGACTCTTCATGACGCCTGGGAAAGGTTCAAGGAATTGCTTTGGAGATGCCCAAATCATGGGTTTGATGATCTTACTCAGATGCAAACATTCTGTAATGGATTGAGGCCGTCCACCAGGTATATGTTGGATGCCTCAGCTGGAGGATCCATGAATACAAAGACAGCAGAGGAAGCCCTGACTTTGATAGAGGCTATGGCCTCTAATGATTATTTGATGCATCATGATCGGGGTCCCACACAAAGAAGGGGAGTGTTGGAGTTAGATTCACAAACTGCATTGTTGGCTCAGAACAAGCTCATGACACAACAATTGGAGTCTCTTACTAAGCAACTAGCTCAACTCCCACAACAACTCCAAACTGTTCAAGGGACGACCATGCCACCACAACAGGTAATGAGATGTGATTTTTGTGGAGGTGATCATGAGAATGGAAGATGTGAGGCACTACCTAGTTCCCATAAGGAAGCCAATTATATGGGAAACTATGGGTGACAAGGCAACAACCAAGGGTGGAGGAATCAACCAAATTTTGGTTGGAATCAAGATGTCGGGCAAACAAGCAAACCTCCTCCCACACAACCGCCTCAAGACCGGGTTTCTATTTTGGAAAATACCCTCAATCAGTTCATGCAGTTGACCATGGCAAACCAGAAAAATACAGATGCTTCTATAAAAAATTTGGAGGTTCAAGTTGGCCAAATTGCAAAGCACCTAGCGGAGCAATCTAGCAGCGGTTTTGCGGGTAACACTGAAACTAATCCTAAGGAGCATTTCAATGCTATTGTTTTGAGGAGTGGTAAAAGTCGTGAGAATGTGGACGGTGAGCCTTTGGTGAAGAATAAGAGAGTTGATGAAAAAAAAGAAGTGAGTGCTGAGGAAAAAGGGGAAGAAGGCAAGGAGGTTGTAGTTGAGGAAGAGGAAAAAGACTATGAAAAAGACAAGAGGGAGAAGCTAGTGGATGAAAATTCAATTATGAGGAAGACTAAAAGTCAGATTTTAAAAGATGGAGACAAGCCTCAAGTGATCCCCTCTTATGTGAAGTTGCCATACCCTCATTTGACCAAGAAAAAGGAAAAGGAAGAGCAGTTTGCCAAGTTCCTTGACATCTTCAAGAGGCTACAGATCAACATACCCTTTGCTGAAGCACTGGAACAGATGCCCAATTATGCAAAATTCATGAAGGAACTGCTCACGAAGAAAAGAAAGTTTAAAGAAGGCGAAACTGTTGCCTTAACTGAAGAGTGCAGTGCAATACTGCAAAGGAAGCTACCTTCGAAGCTGAAAGATCCTGGTAGTTTTACAATCCCTTGCACTATTGGGAATGTTGCTATCAGAAAAGCCTTATGTGACTTGGGAGAGAGTATTAATTTGATGCCGCTTTCACTTTTGAATAAGCTTGGAGGTGGGGAGGTGAAACCAACAAGGATGGCATTGCAGTTAGCTGACAGATCAATCAAGCATCCTTATGGTATCTTGGAAGATGTTCTGGTAAAGGTGGATAAGTTTATCTTCCCAGCGGACTTTGTGATTCTAGACATGGAGGAGGATGCAGAAGTCCCGCTCATACTGGGGAGACCTTTTCTAGCAACTGGTCGGGCCTTGATAGACGTACAAAAAGGCCAGCTGCAATTCAGAGTGCAAGATGAAACAGTCACTTTCAATGTGTTTGAAGCTATGCATCGCACGAGCGATGAAGATGAGTGTTTCCGCATGGACATTGTGGATACAGTAGCTAAGGAAGTCGTTGCACATCAGCATCATCCCTCTACTCCTGAGAAGAAGGAAAAGCACAACATGAAAGCAACTCTGAAGCTCTGCAAGACAAATGATGTATCAGTTGGTGATGAAGTTGGATCTGCTCATCTTGTGAAAACAAAACCTCCGCCAGGAAGGAGTAAGAAAAAGGGCAAGAAGCTCAGAGCGAAAAAGGCAGAGCGGAAGCACATTTGTTGGCCTTATAAGCAAAATCAGATCTTTAAAGGAGTTCCATGGAAGAAAAGTGCTCTTCCACTTCTATGCCCAGCCAACCCCGGTTAATTGAAAGAAGCCCGTCAAGCTAGTGACGTTAAAGAAGCGCTTATTGGGAGGCAACCCAACTTTTCTTAACCCTTCTCTTTAGTTGTTTTCATTTTCTTAATAATTTTGTTTTTGATTTTAACCTCTTGAATAATTCGAGAAGCTCAAGAGGAAAAATAATAAATTGAGAATTGTCAAGTGTTTGTAGGGTAAGAAGGAAGGAGGGAAGAGCAAGAAGATAAGAAAAAGTAAAGTCAACACCCGTTACCGCCTAGGTAAGCCGTTCCAATTTTTCTCCTCTCTCCAACTTGATTGTTTACATTGGGGACAATGTAAATTTTTAAGCTTGTGGTAGGGGTATTTTGCATTTTCATTTTGCATGTTGCATTCATATAGTTTTGCATGATAGGTTTGCATGATCACACAATTAGATTGCCCTTGCTTAGATTTTGTATCCAATTGTGAGAACTAAGTGCCAATTAAATGGTGATAGCGAATTTTTGAACCCAATTTTTTCATTCTTGTGATAAGGCTGCAAATGAAAATGCTTGAGATAATCTTGTATAGTTGATAATTAGCATATGGTTCTATTGATTTGTGTTGCTCATTGATTCTTGAACTACTAAAATGTGAGATTTTGAGCCAAAAGGGGTACTTACTAAATCTACCCCATTCTTTGTGTTAGAGTGTTATTCCTCTTGGATGATTTTCTCTAGAACTTGACTTGAAACCATTTCAAAGCTTAAAAATTTTTGAAAACATTTTTGAAAATGATGGAGGCAATAGGTATTCTTCTGGCCTTCTGAGCTTTGAATGATGAAATGCTACCCCTTAGTTGCCCAATTTTGAGTCTATATGAGAAAAATGCTTTTCTTGGTACCTTGAAATAGATTGTTGAATGATGTTTGATAGGACCTTCTAAAGTATTACAAAAAGGGTAAAAAGGTAGTTGAAAAAAGCTTGGGATGAAAGAATCAGAAAAAAATAATTCTCTTGAGTTGAAAAATCTCCCCTTCTCCAACCAAAAGAGAAAAATAAAAGAAATAAAAAGAAAAAGAAAGAAAAGAAAGGTGGAAAAGTAAATCGAAACCCAAAATGTATTTTAGAAGGTCACGTGTTGAAATGCTTGATACTTGTGTTAGCCTTTGGAAATATCCTTTTCTTGATTTCACCACCTAACGATTAATCCCATGGCCACGTTACAACCAAGTGAAAGACCTCTGGATTCTAAATTGTTTTCATTAATAAAGTAGAGATTTGGTTGATAGTCAAGCCTATGGTAGATGTCATTCCTTGAGGAAAATTGAGCGAAATGTTAAATATCCCTAAACACTTGAGTGAGGTGAGAAAGAGAGCCAAGCAAATGAACAAGCTTGGGGTGAGCTTCAGGTGAGAAAGAGTACCCAAATCAGTGAGAACATGAGTCTAAGGAACCTAAGCCTCTAATTGGACTTGAATTGATTGTCTCTTGCTGAATTATTTGAGATGCCTGTTACTTGGATTATTTGCTCGGGTTCTTGGTTCACTATCTGTAATCTTTTTGTCTATATCTTATGGCCTTAGTGATTGCTTGAGGACAAGCAATTGAATAAGCTTGGGGTGATTTGATAGTGGGATTTTACATCATGTTTCTTGTAAACTTTTGCATGCATTTTTTCATATAGATTAGGCATTCTTTATTTGATTTTAGTTAGTTTTTCCTTTGGAACGGATAAGGGGGTTTTGTGTGTTGTTTTGCAGGAATCAATGAATAATCTGGTTAAATTGAGAGTCAAGGGAATGAAGGAACAGTGCAGAATGCAATTATGGGAATGTTCGCCCCGCGAACCATTTCTCGCCACGCGAATCTGGAGAATTCTGGAGCTTCGCCCCGCGAGAATGGAGCTCGCCACGCGACCCTGAAACCCAACGGAACAGCAACTGTCAGCCTTTCTGGTTCGCCCCACGAACTATGTCTCGCCACGCGAGCCTGAGGACCAGAAGCTATCACGGCCAAGCCCTGATACTCATCACGGGCGTATTTGAGAAGGACCTTTCGATTTCGCCTCGCGATCCGCTCTCGCCTCGCGAGATATAAATTCTCTGAAGAACAGGTTTTTAGTATTCACCTCGCGAGCTACCTCTCGTCCCGCGAGCGCGCGACACCCAGAACCCCTATTATAAGTTGTTTCAGAGCAGAAACCAGTGATATTGGATTGGGGAGAAAAGGAGGCGGCCAAGAAACCCTAGGAAACGAGATTTCTGCTGCTGTGGTGGTTGGGTGCATCTTTTCATGGAGTGCTTCCCTTCCTTCACCTTAGTATCTTTTCTTTTCCCTTTTACTTTGATGATGTGTAGCTAAACTCCCATTGTTGGGGTTAGGGTAGCCATTTCTGAATTCCCATGTATATGTCTTAAAGCTTGTAATATGGTTTTTACTTCTTTATTGAGTGATTGATTTTCTGTGCTTAATGCTTGTTGTGGCTAGCACCCCTATGACTTGATTAGTGTTTTGATATGCAATTGGAAAATTCGTGTTGAAATCGGAAATGAAATTAATCACCTAATAAGCTTTGTATCTAGGAATAGAACTAGGCTTATTAGCAATCGTGTAATCCCTACTCATAATGCAAATTCATTAATCTAGGCCACCTAAGGAATTAGGGTCTATTAGTGGATTTAGGCTCTTGTCATCCGAGGAATCGGGGCTTGAGTAATTTAGTGGATTGATTGTCATAATTGAAGCAGAAACTGTTTATTAGTCATTTCATTGCATGGGGATGAAGTTTGGTGAACCTAATCCCAACATCTTTTATCATATTTTAAACCCATCTTTGATTGCCTTCCAAGTGTTTGAGAAAATTACAAAAAGAGTTGTTTTGCTTATTTTGTTTATTTTTACTTTTGTGGGCTTGATACTTAGTTTAGAACTCTCTTCAATCCAAGAATCGCTTAGATAGTAGTTGAAGTGGTACGTGCTAGTACTTGTCGCAGTCCTCGTGGGAACGATAAAACGGTCTCACCATCGTATTACTTGCACGATTGGGTATACTTGCCCAGATTCGTCAACAGTGGTCTGAACCGTTTGTTAGACCGAGTGTTTTCCTTGTGAAGCACCAATTGTTGTATGGAGGTTGTGTCACCGTGTGGATTTCTGACAGCTAGGTAAAAGGACGAATTATGGACAAGTATTCTCTTACTTGCGTAGTTGATTCGGTAAATCAATTTCGAGGAGTTGTCATCTACTCAAAGATTGACTTCAAGATGAGTTATTACCAGATTGGAGTAATGACCTATCTAAGAATTTGTGTCGTCAATTTAGTTTATGAAGAAAGATCAACTCTTTGCATGTTTGATCGATTGATAAATTGTTCGGGATTGTACCCAATTCAAGGTGGTCATACTAAGCATGACTAGAAAGACGTGTATGTTGGTTAGAACCAAGACGAATCTAGTGGATTTTCGATCTTGGGTGAGTGTCTTGTGATTAAGGAAACTCTTCATTGTACCTTTTGATTCTCTTGTATTTGTCAGTTGACATTTATTTCTCAAATCCTATGATTGTATTAGATAATCACAACAGTGAAGTTGGTATGTGTCAGACATATTTTCTGATTTTTATTTGGAATATGTCAGAACTCATGAATTAGTTATGCTGATTCATAAATTTCCAGTTATGCATTTCTTTGTTTATGAGAAGTCGTACTCACATTTCTAAATGATCCTCGATGTATTAGACATTTGATTTAATTGAATTAACGGAATCCATTGGTTGGGATACTTTCACACTTTGTTGATAGAAGTGGTTATGACTATTTCTTCAGTTATAACCTAGATAATTTAGTGATAGCAGAAGTTTCTTGGTGAAACTTAGTTTCGTCACTTCTATTTTTGTTAGAGGTGAAAGTAATCCTTTTGTAAATTCTTTGTACTCAGAATAAGAATTAATCCTCTTTGGATTAGACATTATTCACTCCTTGATTATTTGAATCCGTTGGAAGATTCTTGTGGAAGAATGAACTTTATTAGATTCATGTCTGTAAATGTGTATTGATCATGCATTTTTACACCCACGAACCTGATGGAATGATCTTTTTCCATACTGGATGTTCCTGTATCCTTCAAATTAATGAAATTCTTTTCTATGCTTATGTGAAAGTGAAATCCAGAAAACTTTCTTTTCTTGAGAAATTCTTTTATGATCACCAAGGTCTTGTCTTATTGCGGTTCGAACGTACTTTTCATCATTGATCATTTTAGTTCTACGTATTTTCCAAATGTTGTCGATGTGTGACCTATCTCATCAGTCGTGAGTTGGATATCTCCACATCAAGATGTACAATTGAGACCTTCCTTGTTGAGATGTTGGCATTCCTTCAATCTTTGTTATGAGTTTTCTGAAGACCTACATGAGTCTTGTTTTAATTCAAGTGATTGTTGATCGACTGGTGAAGTCTACACCCTTCTTGCAAGTCAAGATCCACTAGGCAGTGTTAGTAAACCGAATAATGTATCAGAGGATTGTTCAGACTTCGTGGAGTATCTTCAAGTGTTGTTTCAGATGAAAAATGGAAGTTTATCAACGTATGTCGGTTAAGTTTGCTATAAGTGTTGAGGACTAAGTTGAGGTTAAGTCCAACCGATCATCCTCAGCGGGATGGATAAAGTAATGAGATGACCTATCCTTAGCGGGTTAGTTGGGAGATAGTGTGGTACTTAATTTTTGACATCTCTATGGTAGGACAAACCAGAGTTGATAGAAGCTTCGTTAGTGTATAGATGTGAAAGATATTATGAGAACCCTTAAGTTCAACACCATTGAGTGAGATGATTATAATGGACCTTATCATGATCGAGACAGATATATCATTAAAGGAATTTAGAGTAGTGATCAACGTTTATGGTTAATGTTGACTTAGTGAGTCCGAGAATTAACGAAAAAATATATAGGGTAGTTTTCCTTAAGCTGAACGGAATTAGTAAAGAGGAGTTATTGAGTGAAACTAAGTTGTTAGAAAAGTTTAAGAATTATGATTTTGGGATAATTCAAAATGAAGTGATTCCTTTTAGTTGTAGTTGCATGAAGGAGTGTAATCGTATTCTTTAAGATTGAAATGAATGACTATGATATAATTTGGAGTGGTAAAATATGTTCAAAGGAAACTAAGACAACAATTGTATACTTTGAGTTGAAGGTTGACGTATGATGGGGTAGAGTTAAGGTTGAACTTGATGTTTATCGTGAGGATAAGGTGTTGAAGAAGTTTTGCTAGCAGACAAATCTTGAGGCAAGAAGTGATTAAGTTTTGATTGTGTCTTTCGAGTGTAATAAGCTATGTCGTAATGTTTATAATCTTTGAGGTCTTATTCTGGTAAAAATGTGGTTGATGATCCATAGTGGAAACTAAGCATTTTAAATTCAAGATTGCCATTGGGGAGTGTCCACCTGGATTTCTTGGCTTTGTTTTGGTGCTACTCTTAGGGGTAATGGCCTTAGAGAAACTCGATTTTATAATCTCTTTTCTTGGCTGCAAATATATAAGATAAGGGCAGATATGATACAAGCATTTCCTTGCATAAGTGATAGAGTTATGCCTTTAGATGAAGGAATTGTTAGGAGTTGTGTATTTTCTTTGGGCAATAGGGTAGATGTGCATGGGAAATTTCTTAAACCAGGGATACTAACGGGGCTTGATAACCAAATTGAAAATGAGAGGCAAATGAAGGATATGAAATCGAAGTAGGCAAAAGATTCGAGAGGAATTAAGAAGAGAACGGACTATGTTGGATGTGGTAAGATTCAATTTCAATAAGATTGAATTTCTTAGGTTCTTGGCGCAAAGTTTATCAGGTGCAATTCAGGAATGTTGTGACATTTTGATTGGGGACTTGAAAAGTGTGAATTTGATATGACTAGAAGAGTAGACTAAGCCGAAATGGACTAAGACCATGATTGCATCTCTTGAGTAGAAGCTTAATTGATGTTATGGTAAAGTTAGTGTTGGTTTTGACGTTAGCTGTGAAAATTAGATATTGGAGAAAGTTTTCTAATGGATCTATATTGAGCAGTGAAGAGATTAAGTGTTGATTTTGTTCTTTAAAGTGTAATAGACTAAGGTGAAATATCGAAGGTAGTGGGAATAACGCGGTAGTGAAAAGTCTCGAGGATAAATAGAATGGCATAAGAATCGATCTTGTTATAGAGTTATAGATGAAAGGAATGAGCGAAGGGAAAATACAAAGTAGGATCTTAGGGTCAAAGTGTGATTACAAAATCCTGTTTAGTTTTGAGCTACGAAATTTCGAGGACGAAATTTTTTTTAAGAGGGATAGTAATGTAACACCCTAGTTTTTACACCTAGGATTAATTATTTTATTTGGATGTTTATGTTTATTATGTTAGGTGGTTTAGTTTGAGTAATTAAATTACTCTCTTCAAATTATTTTATTAGGTGCGTTAGCACTGACTTATTCCAATGAATGCACGTTTAATAGACAATAATTTACGTTATTGTCACTATTATACCAGTACAGAAAAATATTTTAAATAATGTGATTAACAGAAAAGAATTTTCATGTTCTCATTCTATTTAATTTTAGAGTTAAAAATATTTTGGTTTGACATTTATCGGAGATTAAATTTTGGACTGAGTATTTTCTTAGTGGATCAGTTCAACTATTAATCTTTACTATAATTTGAATTTCGAAATTATATCTTTATCAATCTTTATTTTTAGAATCTAAAAAGTAAAAACATGTTTATTTTAGGCCTAATATTTATCACTCATTTTGTACCTATCACTAAGTAACTGGTTTAAAAACTCACTTTCTCACTTTTCTCTCTCTCTTTCTCGACGCCCTCTCTCTCTCTTTTTCTCTTTTCTTCTCTGCTTCTTCTTATTTCTTTCTTTCTTCTTGCTCTTTTCTTTTTCCTCCCACCTCAACTTCATCTTCCTCCTTTCTCCCACCATAGCAGCGCCGCCTGGAAGCTAGCTGGAGCTGCGCGACCACCACCTCAGCACAGCCGCGACTGCCGCCTCTGTCCGGCCGCGACCACGCCGCGTGACCCATGCGTCTGGTCTGCCATCGCGTGATCGTCTCCACCGCGGTAAGCACCGCGTGCCGCCGCCTCCATGGTGGTTTCATCATTCTCATAGTGTTTTAAGCTTTCTTCTTCCTTTCTTTGAAGCTTAGCTTCACTTTATGGATCTGGGTTGTTGTAGGGAAGTGTTCCATCGCCACTGCCACCTCGTCGGAGTTGCGTGACGCCGCCGCCGCCCCATGGCTGGTCACTGCGTCCTCTGCCTTCAAGCTTGGGTGAGTCAAAACCCTCTCATCTCTTCTAGATTCAAAACCCCCAAAAACTGATTTTGAAACCCTAACCCTAACCCTTTGATTTCAGATTTTAATCTTGAAATTTAAGGTTGTTTTATGAAATTGGGACTGTGAATTTGTGTTTTCCTAAACCAATTTCATTATTCTTTGATTAAAATGAGTTTTCCCTAAATTGTAATAAGGAGCCCTAAAACCCTAATTTGATTTTATTTGAATTTGGGTATGTTTTTGTGAAATTAGTTATGATTTAGTGTAATTAGGACTCTTAATGGATGATTTCCAAGTTCTTTTTCATGATCTTTTAATCAAAACAAAGTTTCCTTAAAGGGTATTGGGAAGCGTGAGCTTCAAACATGATTTTCTTTGAAAATAACCCTGTTTGGTAATTAGATTAAGTGTTTAGATCAAGTTAGAATGTGTGTTTGATCATGTGTAAATGATCTCTTGATTTCTGGTTGTTGCGCGTTGTTGGATTTACTCTCTGAGACGTTTGGACACGGCTATGCTTGCTTGATGGAGTAGATATGAGCTAACATGAGCATTAGGACGAGGATCCTTTACTTGTTTTCAAAGGTAAGGGGAGTTTACCTAGGGATATTCAATAACTATATGCATGTGTGTATGTGTGTAATTGAGTGTTGTGAATATTATTGTGATGTTGAGCCAATACTTGAATAAATTGTTTACTTGAACCATTGTGGTTATTATTTGGAGTTGAACATTTCTTGCTTTAAAGTGTTATGAATTATATATATGTGATTAACTGTCATTAACTGATATTATTACTGTTGATTGAAGTTTGAAAAGTCAGACTTGAGTCTGTGCCCAATAATGATAAGGATTAAAAGCCTTAATAAGCCTTGAATAGAACTTTGAAAGTTTTGGGTTCACTTATAAAAGTTCCTTGTATAAAGTTCTTACTTCAGAAGAATAAGATCTTTGTTTTTAGAAAAAATTCTAAAGTGATTTTGAGTTGAAGGAAACTATATTTTTATGATCAAAAGTTTGGTACGAGAGAAAACCTTTTCGAATGGTGTGATTTATGAAGGAAAGACCCTTTGAAAATATTTAACTTTATTCCATCAATGAATTTCAAATACAAACGAATTTCCTAGATGTTTTAGAAAAGATTTTACAAAGGAAAATGATTTTCTCCTAAATAATTTGGAAACGTTCCGGTTACTTGGATAAGTGACCGAGGTTTTGTTTTGGTCTTGATTTTCACTGAGTGAAATGTTTTACAAGCCGATAAATAAGCCTAGAAACAGAGACGTCGGGGTTCTAGTGTTGTATGGACACGCAGATCAAGGATCTGTGTCATAGGACGGAGTGTCCTGCAAAGTGGTTGTTTTTGGACCGTGTGTCCTAAGTTGATGTGGACAGTGTGAGTTCCATATCCGCGAGCCTAAAAATGGTGCATCGGTTTAAGGGCCTCGTGATTGAGCATTCGGACTGTGTGTCCTGTGTTGAGATTAAAAGATTTGGACTGTGTGTCCTGTATTTGTTTAAAGTGAAAAGTCTTAATTAAAGAAATTAAGCATGGTCGTTAAGCTTTGTGCTTCGACAGGGAAATATTATTACGACAAAGAAAACAAAACGAGAATAAAAGTTTTTCTCATGCATTCAATGGCAATTGTGTCATATGATTATGGGCATTTAATCCAGAGTGGATCAATGTATATGGCAGACGTGTCAGGAGATGATGATCATTGTGTTCTGTGTGGACCAATGAGTTACCCTGTGTATGACTACAACAATGGTTGGGTAGTTGTCATAAGGGGCCGTATGACTGAGCTGCAATAGCTGTTTGAGTGGCTATCATACGAGGTCGGATAATACTTGTGCATAGCTGTAATAGCTGTTTGAGTGGTTATTTCACAAGTGACTCTGTACATAACTGCAATAGCTGTTTGAGTGGTTATGTATCTCTGTACAACTGCAATAGCTGTTTGAGTGGTTGTCACAGAAGGGTCGTGTGAACAATTGCAAAAGCTGTTTGAGCATTGGTCACATGTGATTGAGACGGATTATCCGACAATGTATCTGTGTACAACTGCAATAGCTGTTTGAGTGGTTGTCACAGAGGTGTCATGTGAACTGTTGCAATAGCTGTTTGAGCACTGGTCACATGAGGTTGAGAATTCTTGGGCATTGTTTTGTTCGTTTTTACAATGTGCCATGTACGGAGCCTGATCAGCTTGAAACGAAACAGAAAGTTGTGGGATCTCCGGAGATTAGGTATCAAGATAGAGTTGAATATTGAAGTGTCAAGCATTCTCTTTATAAAACTGATTGTTCGGGTTTGAGACCCTTTGATATAACACTGTTATGTTATGTATATGCATGATTTAAATGCTTATATGATTATGTGATGTATGTATCATGTATATGGTTGTTGTGTGATATATCCATTTGTCGGTATCTCACCCTTACAAACATATCAGGTTTCTTCTGGTTTGCTATTGTACCCTGGGTATTTTAGTACAGATGATGCAGAGGAGTCTCCCTAAGTCACTCAGAGACTTAGATCTAATTGCTTGATGAAGTACTTGATTGTGGAATGATCACATGAGTTTTTTTTTTCCTCAGGAATAACTTTTAGAATGACCAGCTTAGGGTTTGAGACTTAGATTATTTTTGATAGTGTGTATGAGTATGGCTCGGAGAGCCTTTGTTTCATAATGGAATGTTTATGGCTCGGAGAGCCTATCTTTTGAATGAAAATTTAAACTTTTCCTTTGGTCTTGTAAAGCTTATGATTATAACTAATATTTTTATATATTGCTGCCTGGTTGAACTTGGTGTAACTGAAATTCTGGAGTGAAAATGTGATTATTTTAGCAGGTGTTCTTTTAAACCTGGGATGTCCGAATTATAGAGGAGACTCTGTCGAAATTTTTGTAAAAATACCAACTTTTATTTAAATATATTCTTTAAATTAAATAGGCTTGCCAGGCTATGATAGTAAGTCTATGTGCCGATCAAGGCTTAGGTTTGGAGCCGTGACAAAAATTTTATACCCAATTTCAGTCACTTATGTACTTATATAAATTATTTTCCGAAAGCACCAACAAATTTTCTTTTAACTTTAAATTCCCCATGTGTTACGTAAGTAATTCCCAAGGGGGGGGGGGGGGTGTTACACGCCACAACCACATTACCACTCAGATCAATCACATGTTGGTAAACAAGCATTTCATTAAAAAAAAGAGAAAAAAAAAACTTAACTTTAATGAAAGAAATATTTTGATTATTATTGACTAATTAAATGTCTTCAATGTATTCGACTATAATTATTAATTTAAAATAAAAAATATACGAGTGCATTGACTCAATCATTAAATAATTGAAGAACATCATAATAACTAAGTGAGAAGAGTATGATATACCTCCTGGAATTCAAAAATGAGTAAGGAATCAAACACTTCCTTCACAAATTAAGGCTATGTAACTTAAGCTTTTTAAGAGAAAATGAACAAAGCTTAATGAAAAAGATGATCATGCCTTTTATAGAAGTGAAATGGGATCGTGAAGGAGGGTTGGGCAGTGGGATTCTAGGGTTAAAAGGGTCCAAAGCATAAAATTCTAGGGACAAAATGGTAATCTTGTACAATGGCAAATTTGTGATTAAAACCAACATTAAGGACATAATAGTAAATTTCCTAAAAAATCATCATGACTCTAGTGAGTCATCCTCATGACTCACCTCTAATGAGTCACCCTCATGACTCACCTCTAATGAGTCACCATGAATAGACTAACCTTTTATCCATTAGTAGGTCCCGGAAATCTCTTTTTCAGCTCCGTCGTTCACCCGATTTCATATAACGCCAGCATAATATATATTATTTCACTTTTTAAATTAAAAATTTTAAAATATCCTAAGATGTTGGAAACTTCATAAAAACCGTAATTATTTCGTTCACAAGTCAAAATTAGGTCATTTGAGCAGTAAAACTTTACTGTCAATAAAATGCAGACCGGGTTCCGTTGGAATTTTCGACCAAATTTTTAATCGTAACTCTCTATGGTAAAGTAGAGTATGGATATGATCTTGGTTTATCCAAAATCATTTTCTAAGTTTTAAAATAAAAATAAAAATATTTCTATCTATGAACGCGCTGTCGCGCACGCGTCAAAAAGCGAGCGGTTTACAAAAATATGTAGTTAGGGAAAGTGCAACAACTAGAGTATCGTCTCACAAGGACTCTTGAATTGTTAATTACCACAAAAATCAGTTTTTGGGGTGGGGGGGTTGGATTGAAATTCAATTGGAAAACAAAGTCAAAACAGATCAATAAAAACAGAGCAGTTTAAAGGATTATCAAATAAGCTAAAGACGATTAATCTACTGTTCTCGGTTTCCCACTATCATTGGTCCATGTAAATTCCAGGTCCTAAGCGGATTCTAAACCCTTTTCGATTGTAGCATCAATTAACAAGCGAAATCAATACTGCGAGACATATGTTCCTATTCCTGAATTAAGCAAACGGGGTGAAGCACTCATGAACTAAGCGAACATGATTGAACACACACGAATTAAGCAAACGCGATTAAGTATAGGAACATACAATCATCGAAACAAATCAATACCTATTCTATATGATTCTGAATTAAGCAAACAGAACATATAAAACAAGTATTGAAAGGGAATAGCATAAAGTTCAGGAATTACAAAACCTCAAGTGACGGCGGAACCCGATTACAGTAGATTAATCAAGGAGACTAGTTCTCCATTACAAAAGAAAAACAAAGCTCTAAACCTAATTCCTAATTCGCAGCCGCCTATGAAAAGAAAAGAAAGGGAGAAGATGAGAAGAGAAGATAAAAACTAACTACTGCAATCTATCCTAGAACAACAATTTATATCTGTCAGTTCTGCGCGATCTCGCGAGGCGAACACTAACTTGTGACGTGAATCTTATGAAGAAATCTGCAACGTTTGGACTTCTCGCGAGGCGAAGAATGGCTCACGTGGCGAGGAATGGAAGAGTCTTCTTATTACGACCGTTATGAGTATCAGGGGCTAACCGTGATGGCTTCTGGTCTTCCAGGCTCGCGAGGCGAGACATGGTTCGCGAGGCGACACAAAAGGTTTACATTTTCTGGAACAGTCAGCCTTCAGGCTCGCGAGGCGAGCAGCCTCTCGCGGGGCGAAGAATCCAAAACTGTTGCACTTTATTAACCTGAAAACAAGAAATAGCAGTAAGTGCTTTATTCGACTCCAAATCAACTAAATTAACCTAAAAATACTTTAGAGACTCAAAATGCTGCTTGACGACAATCAAGTCTAATTTGGGCGAAAACGGGATATAATTAGCACAAAACCACGATCATACTAGCCATAAAACTAGATGAGCCAGCGGCTTATAAAAATACCCCAAACTTAAACTTTGCTTGTCCCCAAGTAAACTAAAACTCAAAAAGAACTCAGACTTGGCAAGCTTAAGGATTCAATCAACTTTGCACAAATTTCAAGCAATCTTAACAAAACAGTTTTTCCTCAATGTCCCCCCCCCCCCCCCCCTTTCAAACAAAGCAATCCCCACATTCATTTACTTTGAACATTGAGAATTTGATCATTCAAGCAATCATTAAAATAAGCTAGGGATCCAAGTTACACACAAAAAGGAGATCACCAAATTCAAACAATCGCCTTCCTCACAAGGGCATTTAGTGTTTCACTCATTCGCTCAATTTTTGTCAGGCTAACAACATTTCACTCAATTTCACTTTTAAGAGCACTTCCCATGAATTTGATTTTCATCTCAGACAAGGTTCCCACGAAAACATGCATGCAACATCAAAAGGTCTTTTAAAGGTTGTAATGGGGCCTGGCTAAGGGTAGGATATACAAAGGAACTAGGCTTAAGTTCCTAGGAACTAAGAGAGCATGAAACTTTTTACACTTTGAATTTCCACTCAAATTCCTTTTTCCATTTTTCTTTATGCTTTGGGTGACAACAGCCTTTTATTTAGATATCCTTTTTTGTACATTTTTGTTCTTTTATTTCCCTTTTTTTTTCTTTGCCCTTTGGCTCCAGCCTTTTTATTATTTATTTTTTCTTTTTCTCACCCCAGAATGACATGTCACATCCTTGTAGCCACCCCAAACTTAGTTTCTTGCAACCATCCTCTTGCTAAGCTTCCATGCTCTCCTAATCCTAAGATCGGGTTAACATGGTTTTTTCAGATTTTAGGTTCATAACATAAGGTCATCAAGAAACAATAGGCTAATTAGGCTCAAAGGGGCTAACAAAGGAACATGCATTAGGAAGGGTTCAATTTAGGCCAAGTGGTTATTTACAAAGAAAATGCCTAAATCATTTGATGCAAACACATAAACATGCAAACCAAGAAGAGACTCAAGCAAATTCGGGAATGTGCAGCCCAAAAGTGATTCACACTGTTAAAAACATGTTGGAGGCTCAAATCCTCACCTGGACATTTTTGCAAATTGTTGATCGAGATTCTATCCCTAGTGTGTGCATCCCTTCACCCCAAACTTATCATAAATCATGCAATCATAACAAAATATCTCAAAGTTCAGTTTTCAATTTTTCAAATGGGGATCAATTTTCAATTTTCAAAACCTAGGGGGAATCATCAACATAAATCACATATCATGCAATCTATCTATGCAAATTCAACAAAACCCAATCAAACTTGCCGACACAAGACTCAACACATAAATACTCCTGATCTTCTCAAATTATTCAGGAGCTAAAAGAAAACAAAACAAAAATAAAGCAACGCAAAGTAATTAAAAAGAGTAAGGTTCAGAAAAACTCATGGAGATGGTTCCACCGAGATCCCACTGTCTGTGATACAGCGGCCACGGAATGCCCAAAGTGCAATATGATCCTCCCGGATCCCATGGCATGCAGCATAAGTATGGGAGCGGGCGCTTGATAATCATGGTAACTCCGCCAAGTGCGGCGGACTTCTCACCCCCCCTCGGGTCAAAGATGACCTCCTTTTCAACCTTGCCAATAAAGTCCTCCCAATAAAAATGGGGTTCAACCTCTTGGACTGGCCACAGTGTGTTCATATCCAAGGGTGCAAAATCCAGAGGCTTGAACTCCATCGCTGGTGGCTCCACAGTGGGAGGTGGCAAATAGGTAGAGAGGGTTTCTGGTGCTGCTTCATCTTCTGCACGTTCTTCATTCACTGCGCTAACAAATCCATCACCTGCTAATCCTGCAGAAATCTCAGCACACACCACAAAAAGGTTAGAGTTAGTACAGTCAGTACATATAGTGCAACAAACTGAATCAGAAAAGGCTTGAATGTCTGGAAATTCAACACTCAGTTCATCCATCCCATCACTTTCAACACATGCATATGAATTAATAGAATCATCTAACTCCAAAGGTTCTTCATCATCCTCAAGCATGGTGAAGCAGATGTCCTCCTGATCCTCATTTTCTATATTCCCTGGCCGCACAGGGCCCTCAACCTCATGTGTCGCATGTTCCATATGGACGTTTTGCTCCTCGCACCCTGAAAAGAATGAGTTTTCAAAACATGCTACACATGAAGCAAAGTCAGTACAATCAGCACATGAAGTATAATAGATAGAATCAGGGGAGGCGTGAATATCTGGAGATTCAACACACAGTTCATCACTAGAAGTATTCTTGACATCATTATCAAAATTATCCTCAGAGGAAGTATTGTCAAGAACAACTATCTGTGAATCTGTATGTTCCTCAAGGGAATTTGGAGTTTGCAGTGTAGTCAAGGCGGAAACGATGAGAGCATTTTGAGTGGCAAAATCCTGACGACTTGCCTCCATCCTCTGTTGAAATTCAAGATTACTTGCTTCCATCCTCTGTTGGAATTCAAGATTTTGTTCTGCCATCCGTTGATTGTTCTCTTCCAACCGTTGAGTGTTCTCGGCCATTTGTTGTATCAGAGAAGCTAACTCATCCAGGCTGCCTTGATCTCCACCATGTTGGCTAGGATAGTCATTCGCTCCAAACATGCCAAAATCACTGCTAGACTCATAACTTCCAGCAAAGTTAGGATAACATATGCATGGTGGTGGTTTACTAAAGTCAGGATAATATATGCATGGTGGTGGCCTATCAAAGTTAGGATAATATATGCATGGTTCATAATCAACATTAGGCATAAAATCTTGCATATAATTATCCATGGGAAGCACTAAGATTCACAACCAGACAAAGCAGCCGTAACTAATTCAGTAATGCAAAAGGTTTTTTTTAATATAATTTTATGTTAATAACAAGAGTCCCCGGCAACGGCACCAACTTTTGAACGCGCTATCGCGTACGCGTCAAAAAGCGAGCGGTTTACAAAAATATGTAGTTAGGGAAAGTGCGACAACTCGAGTATCGTCTCACAAGGACTCTTGAATTGTTAATTACCACAAAAATCAGTTTTTTTTGGGGGGCGGAGGGGGGGGGGGGGGGGGGGTTGGATTGAAATTCAATTGGAAAACAAAGCTAAAACAGAGCAATAAAAACAGAGCAGTTTAAAGGATTATCAAATAAGCTAAAGGCGATTAATCTATTGTTCTCGGTTTCCCACTATCATTGGTCCATGTAAATTCCAGGCCCTAAGCGGATTCTAAACCCTTTTCGATTGTAGCATCAATTAACAAGCGAAATCAATACTACGAGACATATGTTCCTATTCCCGAATGAAGCAAATGGGGTGAAGCACTCATGAACTAAGCGAACATGATTGAACACACGCGAATTAAGCAAATGCGATTAAGTATAGGAACATACAATCATCGAAACAAATCAATACCTATTCTATACGATTCTGAATTAAGCAAACAGAACATATAAAACAAGTATTGAAAGAGAATAGCATAAAGTTCAGGAATTACAAAACCTCAAGTGACGGCGGAACCCGATTACAGTAGATTAATCAAGGAGACTAGTTCTCCATTACAAAAGAAAAACAAAGCTCTAAACCTAATTCCTAATTCACAGCTGCCTATGAAAAGAAAAGAAAGGGAGAAGATGAGAAGAGAAGATAAAAACTAACTACTGCAATCTGTCCTAGAACAACAATTTATATCTGTCAGTTCTGCGCGATCTCGCGAGGCGAACACTAACTCGCGACGCAAATCTTATGAAAAATCTGCAACGTTTGGACTTCTCGCGAGGCGAAGAATGGCATGTGTGGCGAGGAATGGAAGAGTCTTCTTATTACGCCCGTTATGAGTATCAGGGGCTAACCGTGATGGCTTCTGGTCTTCTAGGCTCACGAGGCGAGACATGGTTCGCGAGGCGACACAGAAAGGTTTGTATTTTCTGGAACAGTCAGCCTTCAGGCTCGCGAGGCGAGCAGCCTCTCGCGGGGCGAAGAATCCAAAACTGCTTCACTTTATTAACCTAAAAACAAGAAATAGCAGTAAGTGCTTTATTCGACTCCAAATCGACTAAATTAACCTAAAAATACTTTAGAGACTCAAAATGCTGCTTGACGACAATCAAGTCTAATTTGGGCGAAAACGGGATATAATTAGCACAAAACCACGGTTATATTAGCCATAAAACTAGATGAGCCAGCGGCTTATCAATTTATTTTACCGATATAAAACAGTAAAGTAAACAGTAAAAAACCGGATGTTACACTTTTTCCCTATATTAGTTAATTAATTGATCTCTAGATGGGTCTTTTCCCCACCTTGGTTTCTAAACACTGAAAGATTAAGAGTTGCATAGCTAAATCTTAAAAACAAAAAATGGTTCCTAGTGAGTTGTATTATTTTGAGTAAAAAAAAGTGAGTTGTATTATTTGAGTGAAATTATATGATATTGACATATAAGTACAGTTGTTTTTATAAGCAGTTGGTTCTTACATAAGAATCCTTAAAAAAAGAAGAAGAAATAATCGAGAATTACATCTAGTTACCTTACTCCGAGAATTGAAACAAATATAAATGTAAATAAAGATAGGATAACTTGTGGGACTTATTTGATAAACTTTGTAAAGTTGTACTATTGGAGCTAGGGGTGTAAGACCCAAACCAATGACCCGATGAACCAGAAAATCCGAACCAAACCAAATAAATTGGTTCGGATTTTTTGGGTGTTCAGGTCCGAATCGAACGAAATCAAACAAAACCTGATGGTGATTGGTTCGATTCTCGGGTTCAAGGATTCTGGAATCGACCCAAACGAACTGAACCAATTACTATATTTTAATATTTACTTAAATATTTTAGTATTTAATAATTATTATATATAAATATTTATATTTATTTTAATAGTCTAATATTTATTATATTTATTTTTAATATAAATTTTAATAATTTAAATATTTAATATTTATATATATTTTGAAATTTATTAATTTGCGGGTCCAAACTTACTAGTTCTTGAATGGTTTGGTTCGGTTCGGCTTTGTAAGAAAAACTCTTAAAACTGAACTGAACCAATTTTGATTGGTTCAGATTGTTCCCCACCTACAACTGAACCAAACCGACCCGTTACACCCCTAATTGGAGCGAATAATTGCTTAAAGTAATATATAGTAAAAAGTTATGAAGTGTCATGGTAGGATTTATAAAAAAAAAAAGAAAGAAATTAAGCAATTATAATGAGTTGCACCATTAGTGGGGGTGGTCATTAGTTCGAATCGACCCGTCGAACCCGAAAAATTCGAAATGAGCTAATTAAACTGGTTCCTAAATTTTTCGTGTCCGGATCCAAACCAAACCAAACTCGATGGCGATTGGTTCGATTCTCGGATTCAATGATTTTAGAACCGAATCAAACGAATCGAACCAATTGCTATATTTTTATATATTTTGATATTTTTATATATTTTTTAATATTTAAATATTTATTATATTCTAATATATATATTGTTTCTTAATAATTTAATATTTGCTATAATTTTTTTTAATATTTATATTTTTAATATTTAATATTTTTTGGGTCCGATCTGAACCAATTCGTTATTAAATGGTTTGATTTTGTTCGGATTTCCTGACAAAAAAATTACAAATCCGAGCCAAACCGAAAAATTTATTTTGATTGGTTTAGATTTGTTTTTCATGCAAATTCGAACCAATACATCCGGATTCACCTCAGGCAGCTAGAGTTTTAACTGATCCTTGATTTCAGACTCCAATAGCAGGTGCAGAAAACATTGGAATTGGAGTGCAATCCATTAGTCATGTCTCTGACTCAATGGAAGGCATCGATAACAATATGCAGGTCAACTCAATCCCTCAGATAATTAATGCAATTGTCCCTTCTCAGGTGGATATTCTTCCTCATCAAGCTCAGCAGGATGTCAGGATTGTGTCCAAGTTCTGGAGTAATGGTATTGAGGAGGAAGAGATTGATGTGGAAGAGGAATGTCTTGATGTTAATGTAGTTCATCCAGAGCAAGGTAATTTTGAAGTGTTTCTTTCAAAATCTCAAAAGAAAAAATTGAGGAAAAAACAGACAGCTCTAGCAAAAGCTGGTAAGCCAAAAGCCCGAAATAGGGCTGGACCTGTTAATTTTGCATGATGAAGTTCCTATTCTAGAATGTTAGAGGGATTGGCAACCTAGACACTAGGTTAGTTTTGAAGAAATTTCTAGTTTCTAATAAGCCTGATCTGATTTTCATTGCTGAGCTTTGGATTAGCACTGCTCAATTTCCTGACAGGTTTTGGACAAAATTCAATCTAAAATTTTTTGCAGTTAATGATAGGAATACTCTTTTGCCTAATCTTTGGTGCATCTGCCATGCATCCCTACATCCTACTGTTATTGCTTGCTCTAATAAATAGGTCTCTTTCTCCTTAAAGATGGAATCTCAGGAAATCTTCATTTCATCTATTTATGCTAGCACAAATTATCAAAACAGAAGAGAGTTGTGGGTTGAACTGCTGGCATTACAGCAAGTCAATGATGGCCCCTAGTGTTACATTGGTGATTATTATGTGGTCCTTGGTGCTCATGAGCAAAGGGGTGGTTGCTTACCTTTGAGGATTGCTTCGGAGGAGTTTAAACTTTGGACAGACAGTTGTCATCTCTCTCATATTATGACCCGTGGTGCACAATTTACTTGGTCTAATGGTAGAAGAGGTAGTGCTTTAACAGAGAAAAGGCTTGATAGAGTGGTTTGCAATGACAAATGGTTGAGCTTCTGGTCTAGTGTTGCTTGCTGCACACTCCCTAGAAGCAAATCTGATCACTATCCCTTGCTTTTATCAATGAAGAAGGAGGCTAAAAACTTTAGTTCTTCTTTTAAATTCATGAAGATGTGGGTTTTAAATCCGGATTGCTCTAGAATAATTGAAGAGGTATGCTGAGGTAACAGGATGTCCTATGTTCATACTGTCTCAGAAATTGAAACCGTTGAAAGGGAGACTCAAGAGCTGGAATAAAGATTCTTTTGGAGATGTGAACATCAAAGTTGATTCTGCTATGGCAAAGGTTGACAACATTCAGCAAATAATTAGTTCTACAAGAATGACTGCTATGTTGTTTGAGCAAGAAAAACAGGCTCAAACTGAGCTGCAATATGCTTTGTATTGTCAAGAAGAATTCTCGAAAGAAAAATACAGAATTGATTGGCATATTCAAGGTGATAGGAACACCGAATTCTTTCATAAGATCACCAAGATAAGGAATGTCTCCAAGCAAATCTCCCTACTCAGAAAAGATGATCAAGTTCTATTTGCTGCAAAGGATATAGAGGAACATATATTGAATTATTACACTGAGCTGTTTGTAACACCCTCCCTTGGGCATTAACTTCTTAACACGTACGAAAATAAAATTAAAAGATAATTTACTGGTGCTTTCGGAAAATAACTTATATAAGTACATAAGTGTCTGAAATTGGGTATAAAATTTTTGTCATGACTCCATACCTAAGCCATAATCGACACACAAACTTACTATCATAGCTTGGCAAGCCTATTTAATTTAAAGGATATACTTAAATACAAGATAGTAGTTTTACAAAAATTTCGACAGAGTCTCCTCTGTAATTCGGACATCCCAGATAAAATAACACCTATTAAAATGATTACATTTTCACTCCAGAATTCTAGTTACACTAAATTCAACCAGGCATCAATACATAAAAATAATAGTTATAGCCATAAGCTTTACAAGACCAAAAGAAATAGTTTAGATTTTCATTCAAAAGATATGCTCTCCGAGCTATAGACATCCCATTTTAAAATAAAGGCTCTCTGAGCCAAACTCGTACATACTATCAAAATAATCTAAGTCTCAACCCTAAGCTGGTCATTCTAAAAGTTATTCCGCAAGTAATACCTCATCAAGTAACTAGATCTAAGTCTCTGAGTGACTTAGAAAGACTTCTCTGCACCATCTGTGTTAAAGTACCCAAGGTACAATATCGAACTAGAAGAATCCTGAAATGTGTGTGTAAGGGTGAGACGCCAATATATGGTTTTAACCCAATAACTAAATGCGCGACACCACATAACACATATACATTTACCACACGAGCATTTATAAGCTAATAGTATATCAATGGGTTCAACACCCCAAACATCATCCATAAAATTATGCATGACACTTCTATTCATCATCTAATTTTTTCCTAATCTCCGGAGATCCCACAACACCGCGTAAATGAGTTGATCAAGCTCAATAGCCAAATATATTAGGCACTTCGTGGCATGGAATACTTTATTCATCAAAGCACCATACATACTTCGTAGCCAAAATACCCTATCATCAAGGTATCCGACATAACTTCGTAGCCAAAATACCCTATCATCAAGGTATCCGACATAACTTCGTAGCCAAAATACCATATCATCAAGGTATCCGACATAACTTCGTAGCCAAAATACCTTATCATTAAGGTATCCGACATAGGACATCGTGGGCACGTCTGCCAAATGCATGTGAGACACTTTTGTTTCTAACTCTTTTCTTTGTGTCCAATCTTTCTTTGCCGAAGCTCAAAATGGCTTACGACTCACATAGTTTTAAAACATCTTTAAAACTTTCATCATAACACAGGACCTCACTGTCCATAAAACTTTTATCAAAACATAGGAACTCACAGTCCAAGTGCTCAATCACGACACCTCTCGACCGGTGCACCAGTCGTAGGTTCGTGGCACTAGAAACATCTTCAATGTTTCAACATAGTATACCTCATGTATACAATATAGGCCCTCAAAGTCCAAATGACTGAGTCCATCACAACACAGAACCTTAGTACCCCGACGTCTCGGTTACTAAGTTCCACACCACTATTAACACGAAATCAGGTTTGGTTTCATAAATTCTTTTTCCAAAAATTGGAAATTCATCAATAAAATCCTTAAATAATAAAACTTGGTTTTCACAAATATAAGTCACTTGAGGTTTTAACTTCCTTAAAATATGTACTGCCGTTTCAAAATACTTGCCTCCTACATTTTTCCAAATCTGTCATCACTCTTTTCCAAATCATTCATCAATTATCACTTTTAAAGCTTCTCAAGCCAATACTTAACTTTTTCCACTGAAAACACTTTCTAAAATCATCATTAACTTCTTTTCAACAATTTATTTCATAAAATAACTTTGTATAATATTACAAACTTTCTTACATAAAAATTAGCAGTACTTAAACATTCTCACAATTTCGCTCTCATTGTGACTCGAGTTACTTTTACACTAATAAATTATCATCATCAAAACTCCTTAAATTTCCAAAATAATACTCTTCATCACTATTATATTCCAACGTTTCCCATACAACATTGAATATAATTTACACAGCTTATTAAAGCTTTTATCTGATTAGTCGGTTGTGCACTGACCACAGTCAGGCTTCTCAAACAACACTCACAAACAACATTCAACAACAAACCACTAGACAGATCATGTACCATAGCAACATCATATACAAATAAATAATTTAAAACAGATCAAACACTGATACTCAGATATACAACACAACATGAAACACATAATCAGATAACCACAACCACATCAATTATACAGAATACACAACAAGCAAATGGTCAACAAGCAAATGGTTATTGAGAAAAATCCATCAGGCAAGCTCCCCTTACCTTTGAAGACAAGTGAAGGATCCTCGTTCTAGTGCCCACATTAGCTCATATCTACTCCATCAAGCAAGCATAGCCGTGTCCAAACGTCTTAGAGAGTATATCCAACATCGCGCAACAACCAGAAATCAAGAAATCAATTTCACATGATCAAACACATATTCTAACTTTATCTAAACACTTAATCTAATTACCAAACAAGGTTATTTTTAAGGAAAATCATGTTTGAAGCTCACGCTTCCTAATACCCTTTTAGGAAACTTTGTTTTGATTAAAAGATCATGAAAAAGAACTTTGGAAATCATCCATTAAGAGTCCTAATTGCACTAAATCATAATTAATTTCATAAAAACATGCCCAAATTTAAATCAAATTAAATTGGGGTTTTAGGGCTCCTTATTAAAATTTAGGGAAAACTCATAATAATGAAATTGGTTTAGGGAAACACAAACTCACAGTCCTAATCTCATAAAACAACCTTAAATTTCAAAAATTAAAATCTGAAATCAAAGGGTTAGGGTTAGGGTTTCAAAAAATCAGATTTGGGGTTTTAAATCTGAGACACAAGAAAGGGTTTTGACTTACCCAAGCTTGAAGGCAGAGGACGCAGTGACAGCCATGGACACGGCGGCGGCGGCGGTGGCGCACAACTCCGGCGAAGTGGCAGTGGCGGTGGAACACTCCCCTACAACAACCATGACCCATAAAGTGAAGCTAAGCTTCATAGAAAGGAAGAAGAAAGCTTTAAAACAACTCACATAGTGAAAACCACCATGGAGGCGGCGGCACGCGGTGCTTACCGCGGTGGAGCGACGATCGCGCGGCAGCAACCGGTGCAGGCGGTGGTGCCATCGCATCTCCTCCTCCCTATGTTGAACGGCGGCCGGCGAGCTTCCTAGTGGGGTGGCGCGCGATCGGATCTGTGAAGGGAGAAGGAAGGAGACGAGCTTGGAGTGGGAGGAGAAGGAGAAAAGAAAAAGAAGAAAGAAAGAAGGAAGAAAAAGTTGCAGAGAAGGAGAAGAAAAAGAGAGAGATGGCGTCGAGAAAGAGAGAGAGAAAAGAGAGAAATTTCGTTTTTAAACTAGTTACTTAGTGATAGGTACAAAATGAGTGATAAATATTAGTCCTAAAATAAACATGTTTTTACTTTTTAGAATCTAAAAATAAAGATTGATAAGGATATGATTTCGAAATTCAAATTAGAGTAAAGATTAATAATTGAACTGATCCACTAAGAAAATACTCAGTCCAAAATTTAATCTCCGATAAATGTCAAACCAAAAATATTTTTAACTCTAAAATTAAATAGAATAGGAATATGAAAATATTTTTCTCTTAATCATATTATTTAAAATATTTTTCTGTACTGGTATAATAGTGACAATAACATAAATTATTGTCTATTGAAAGTGCATTCATTGAAATAAGTCAGTGCTAACACACCCAATAAAATAATTTGAAAAGAGTAATTTAATTACTCAAACTAAACCACATAACAAAATAAACTTAAACATCTAAATAAATTAATTAATCATAGGTGTAAAAACTAGGGTGTTACATTACTACCCCTCTTAAAAAAATTTCGTCCTCGAAATTTCGTAGCTTAAAACTAAACAGGATGTTGTAATCATACCTTAACTCTAAAATCTTGCTTTGTATTCTCATCGCTTCGTTCCTTTCATCTATAACACTTTAACAAGATCGATTCTTATGCCATTCTATTTATCTCCACTACCTTTGATATTTCATCTGAGTCTATTACACTTCAAAGAACAAAATCAACGCTTAATCTCTTCATTTAACTTTCTCAATACAAATCCATTAGGAAAAACTTTCTCCAATATCTAACTTTCACAGCTAACATCAAACCCCACACTAACTTTACCATAACATCAATTAACCTTCTACTCAAGAGATGCAATCATAGTCTTAGTCCAATTGAGCTTAGTCTACTCTTCTAGTCATATCAAATTCACACTTTTCAAGCCTCCATCAAAACGTCATAACATTCCTAAGTTGCACATGATAAACTTTGCGCCAAGAACCTAAGAAATTCAATCTTATTGAAATTGAATCTTACCACATCCATCATAATTCGTTCTCTTATTAATTCCACTTGAATCTTTTGCCTACTTCGATTTCATATCCTTCATTTGCCTCTCAATTTCAATTTGGTTCTCAAGCTCCGTTAGTATCCCTGGTTTAAGAAATTTCCCTATGCACATCTACCCTATTGTCCAAGGAAATACACAACTCCTAACAATTCCTCCATTCGAAGACTTAGCTCTATCACTTATACAAGGAAGTGCTTGTATCCTATCTGCCCTTATCTTATATATTTGCAGCCGAGAAAAGGGATTATAAAACAGAGTTTCTCTAAGGCCATTACCCTTAAGAGCTGCACCAAAACAAAGCCAAGAAATCTACGTAGACACTCCCTAATGGTAATCTTGGATTTAAAATATCTAGTTTCCACTATGGATCATCAACCACATTTTTACCAAAATAAGACCTCAAAGATTATAAACATTTCATCATAGCTTATCACACTCGAAAGACATAATCAAAGCTTAATCACTTCTTGCCTCCAAATTAGTCTGCTAACAAAACTTCTTCCACACCTTATCCTCACAACGAATATCAAGTTCAACACTAACTTTACTTTACTACATATATTAACTTTCAACCCA
The DNA here is from genome assembly GCA_030762895.1 of Sophora flavescens. Classification (NCBI taxonomy): domain Eukaryota; kingdom Viridiplantae; phylum Streptophyta; class Magnoliopsida; order Fabales; family Fabaceae; genus Sophora; species Sophora flavescens. Next base: position 204,717,301 of record CM061065.1, on the reverse strand, counting down.
AAGCACACAATTGTAGTCTTAGTTTCCTTTGAACATATTCCACCACTCCAAATTATATTATAGTCATTCATTTCAATCTTAAAGAATACAATTACATTTCTCCATGCAGTTACAACCAAAAGGAATCACTTCAACTTGAATTATCCAAAATCATAATTCTTAAACTTTTCTAACAACTTAGCTTCACTCAAGAACTCCTCTTTACTATTTTCGTTCAGTTTAAGGACAACTACCATATTTTTTTCCATTAATTCTCGGACTCACTAAGTCAACATTAACCATAAATATTGATCACTACTCTAAATTCCTTTAATGATATATCTACCTCGATCATAAAGTCCATTGTAATCATCTCACTCAAAAATGTTGAACTTAAGGGTTCTCATAATACCATTCACATCTATACACTAACGAAACTCCTATCAACTTTGGTTCGTCCTACCATAGAGATGACAAAAATTAGGTACCACACTATCTCCCAACTAACCTGCTAAAGATAGGTCACCTCATTCCTTATCCATCCCACTAAGGATGATCAGCTGGACTTAGTCTCAACTTAGTCCTCAACACTTAAAGTAAACTTAACCGACACACTTTGATAAACTTCCATTTTTCATCTGAAACAACACTTGAATATACGCTATGAAGTCTGAACAATTCTCTGATATACTATTTGGTTCACTAATTCTGCTTGTGGATCTTAACTCGTAAGAAGGGTGTAGACTTCACCAGTCGATCAACGATCACTTGAATTCAAACAAGACTCGTACAGGTCTTCAGAAAACTCATAACAAAGATTGAAGGAATACCAACATCTCAACAAGGAAGGTCTCAATTGTACATCTTGATGTAGAGACATTCAACTCACGACTGATGAGATAAGTCACACATCGACAACATTTGAAAAGTACATAGAATTAAGATGATTAATGACAACAAGTACTTTCGAACCACAATAAAACATGACCTTGGTGATCATAAAAGAATTTCTCAAGAAAAGAAATTTTTCTGGATTCCACTTTCACATAAGCATAGAAAAGAATTTCATTAATTTGAAGGAAGGATATCGGAACATCCAGTATGGAAAAAGATCATTCCATCAGGTTCGTGGATGTAAAAATGCATGATCAATACACATTTACAAACATGAATCTAATAAAGTTCATTCTTCCACAAGAATCTTCCAACGGATTTAAATAATCAAGGAGTGAATAATGTCTAATCCCAAGAGGATTAATTCTTATTCTTAATACAAAGAATTTACAAAATGATGACTTTCACCTCTATCAAAAATAGAAGTGACGAAACTAAGTTTCACCAAGAAACTTCTGCTATCACAAAATTATTTGTGTTATAACTCAAGAAATAGTCATAACCACTTCTCTCAACAAAATGTGAAAGTATCCAGACCAAACGATTCCTTTAAACCAATTCACTCAAATGTCTAATACATCGAGGAACGTTTAGAAGTGTGAGTACGACTTCTCACAACAAAGAAATAAATAACTGGAAATTTATGAATCAGCATAACTAATTCATGAGTCATGAGTCTTGACAGATTGCAAATTAAAAGCAGAAAATTTATCTGACGTACACAAACTTCACCGTTGTGATTATCTAATACAATCACAGAATTTGAGAAATAATTGTCAACTGACCAACACAAAAGAACCAAAGGGTACAATGAAGAATTCCTCAATCCCGAGACACTCACCCAAGATCGAAAATCCACTCGATTCGTCTTGGTTCCAACCAACATACACATCTTTCTAGCCAAGCTTAGTATGACCACTTTGAATTTGGGTACGATCCCGGACAACTTAACCAATCGATCCAACATACAAAAGGTTGATCTTTCCTCATAAACTGAGTTGACGATGCAAAACCTTAGATAGGTCATCACTCCAATCTGGTAATACCTCGTCTTCAAGTCGATCTTTGAGTAGATGACAACTCCTCGCAATTAATTTACCAAATCAACTACGCAAGTTAGAGAATACTTATTCATAATTCGTTCTTTTACCTAGTCGTCAGAAATCTAGACGGTAACACGAACCTCCACACAACGTTGGTGCTTCACAAGGAAAACACTCGATCTAACAAACGATTCAGACCACCGATCGAACTCGTTTCAATCTTTGTAGGTAACATCCTACACCAAGTGACAGAGATCTGATTGCATCCAGAAACTAGATCAATCAAAATCAATGTCCTTTGCTAACCCTAAACCTAGAATATTTCCAGGAAACACTCCCGGAAAAATCCTTTTTCACAAACACCTTGTTTCGAATGTCTGACACGATTCACAAAATAATCGAATGTCATATTCGAACCCAAGTAACATTCAAGATCTACGGTCTTCCAGGACATAAAACCCTTGGAAAAACCATCAACAAAACATATACTTGTGCGTCAACACACATTGCTTCAGCAAGAAACAATTCAAACAAGAACCAACCAGAGATCACACAACAAAAACTTAACAGACCTATTCCCCAAAGATCCTGAAAGACTCGACCAGCTCTGATACCACCTTGTAACACCCTCCCTTGGGCAATACCTTCTTAACACGTACGAAAATAAAATTAAAAGATAATTTGCTGGTGCTTTCGGAAAATAACTTATATAAGTACATAAGTGTCTAAAATTGGGTATAAAATTTTTGTCATGACTCCATACCTAAGCCATAATCGACACACAAACTTACTATCATAGCTTGGCAAGCCTATTTAATTTAAAGGATATACTTAAATACAAGATAGTAGTTTTACAAAAATTTCGACAGAGTCTCCTCTGTAATTCGGACATCCCAGATAAAATAACACCTGTTAAAATGATTACATTTTCACTCCAGAATTCTAGTTACACTAAATTCAACCAGGCATCAATACATAAAAATAATAGTTATAGCCATAAGCTTTACAAGACCAAAAGAAATAGTTTAGATTTTCATTCAAAAGATATGCTCTCCGAGCTATAGACATCCCATTTTAAAATAAAGGCTCTCTGAGCCAAACTCGTACATACTATCAAAATAATCTAAGTCTCAACCCTAAGCTGGTCATTCTAAAAGTTATTCCGCAAGTAATACCTCATCAAGCAACTAGATCTAAGTCTCTGAGTGACTTAGAAAGACTTCTCTGCACCATCAGTGTTAAAGTACCCAAGGTACAATATCGAACTAGAAGAATCCTGAAATGTGTGTGTAAGGGTGAGACGCCAATATATGGTTTTAACCCAATAACTAAATGCGCGACACCACATAACACATATACATTTACCACACGAGCATTTATAAGCTAATAGTATATCAATGGGTTCAACACCCCAAACATCATCCATAAAATTATGCATGACACTTCTATTCATCATCTAATTTTTTCCTAATCTCCGGAGATCCCACAACACCGCGTAAATGAGTTGATCAAGCTCAATAGCCAAATATATTAGGCACTTCGTGGCATGGAATACTTTATTCATCAAAGCACCATACATACTTCGTAGCCAAAATACCCTATCATCAAGGTATCCGACATAACTTCGTAGCCAAAATACCCTATCATCAAGGTATCCGACATAACTTCGTAGCCAAAATACCCTATCATCAAGGTATCCGACATAACTTCGTAGCCAAAATACCTTATCATTAAGGTATCCGACATAGGACATCGTGGGCACGTCTGCCAAATGCATGTGAAACACTTTTGTTTCTAACTCTTTTCTTTGTGTTCAATCTTTCTTTGCCGAAGCTCAAAATGGCTTACGACTCACATAGTTTTAAAACATCTTTAAAACTTTCATCATAACACAGGACCTCACTGTCCATAAAACTTTTATCAAAACATAGGACCTCACAGTCCAAGTGCTCAATCACGACACCTCTCGACCGGTGCACCAGTCGTAGGTTCGTGGCACTAGAAACATCTTCAATGTTTCAACACAGTATACCTCATGTATACAATATAGGCCCTCAAAGTCCAAATGACTGAGTCCATCACAACACAGAACCTTAGTACCCCGACGTCTCGGTTACTAAGTTCCACACCACTATTAACACGAAATCAGGTTTGCTTTCATAAATTCTTTTTCCAAAAATTGGAAATTCATCAATAAAATCCTTAAATAATAAAACTTGGTTTTCACAAATATGAGTCACTTGAGGTTTTAACTTCCTTAAAATATGTACTGCCGTTTCAAAATACTTGCCTCCTACATTTTTCCAAATCTGTCATCACTCTTTTCCAAATCATTCATCAATTATCACTTTTAAAGCTTCTTAAGCCAATACTTAACTTTTTCCACTGAAAACACTTTCTAAAATCATCATTAACTTCTTTTCAACAATTTATTTCATAAAATAACTTTGTATAATATTACAAACTTTCTTACATAAAAATTAGCAGTACTTAAACATTCTCACAATTTCGCTCTCATTGTGACTCGAGTTACTTTTACACTAATAAATTATCATCATCAAAACTCCTTAAATTTCCAAAATAATACTCTTCATCACTATTATATTCCAACGTTTCCCATACAACATTGAATATAATTTACACAGCTTATTAAAGCTTTTATCTGATTAGTCGGTTGTGCACTGACCACAGTCAGGCTTCTCAAACAACACTCACAAACAACATTCAACAACAAACCACTAGACAGATCATGTACCATAGCAACATCATATACAAATAAATAATTTAAAACAGATCAAACACTGATACTCAGATAGACAACACAACATGAACCACATAATCAGATAACCACAACCACATCAATTATACAGAATACACAACAAGCAAATGGTCAACAAGTAAATGGTTATTGAGAAAAATCCATCAGGCAAGCTCCCCTTACCTTTGAAGACAAGTGAAGGATCCTCGTTCTAGTGCCCACGTTAGCTCATATCTACTCCATCAAGCAAGCATAGCCGTGTCCAAACGTCTCAGAGAGTATATCCAACATCGCGCAACAACCAGAAATCAAGAAATCAATTTCACATGATCAAACACATATTCTAACTTTATCTAAACACTTAATCTAATTACCAAACAAGGTTATTTTTAAGGAAAATCATGTTTGAAGCTCACGCTTCCTAATACCCTTTTAGGAAACTTTGTTTTGATTAAAAGATCATGAAAAAGAACTTTGGAAATCATCCATTAAGAGTCCTAATTGCACTAAATCATAATTCATTTCATAAAAACATGCCCAAATTTAAATCAAATTAAATTGGGGTTTTAGGGCTCCTTATTAAAATTTAGGGAAAACTCATAATAATGAAATTGGTTTATGGAAACACAAACTCACAGTCCCAATCTCATAAAACAACCTTAAATTTCAAAAATTAAAATCTGAAATCAAAGGGTTAGGGTTAGGGTTTCAAAAAATCAGATTTGGGGTTTTAAATCTGAGACACAAGAAAGGGTTTTGACTTACCCAAGCTTGAAGGCAGAGGACGCAGTGACAGCCATGGACACGGCGGCGGCGGCGCACAACTCCGGCGAAGTGGCAGTGGCGGTGGAACACTCCCCTACAACAACCATGACCCATAAAGTGAAGCTAAGCTTCATAGAAAGGAAGAAGAAAGCTTTAAAACAACTCACATAGTGAAAACCACCATGGAGGCGGCGGCACGCGGTGCTTACCGCGGTGGAGCGACGATCGCGCGGCAGCAACCGGTGCAGGCGGTGGTGCCATCGCATCTCCTCCTCCCTATGTTGAACGGTGGTCGGCGAGCTTCCTAGTGGGGTGGCGCGCGATCGGATCTGTGAAGGGAGAAGGAAGGAGACTAGCTTGGAGTGGGAGGAGAAGGAGAAAAGAAAAAGAAGAAAGAAAGAAGGAAGAAAAAGTTGCAAAGAAGGAGAAGAAAAAGAGAGAGATGGCGTCGAGAAAGAGAGAGAGAAAAGAGAGAAATTTTCGTTTTTAAACTAGTTACTTAGTGATAGGTACAAAATGAGTGATAAATATTAGTCCTAAAATAAACATGTTTTTACTTTTTAGAATCTAAAAATAAAGATTGATAAGGATATGATTTCGAAATTCAAATTAGAGTAAAGATTAATAATTGAACTGATCCACTAAGAAAATACTCAGTCCAAAATTTAATCTCCGATAAATGTCAAACCAAAAATATTTTTAACTCTAAAATTAAATAGAATAGGAATATGAAAATATTTTTCTCTTAATCATATTATTTAAAATATTTTTCTGTACTGGTATAATAGTGACAATAACATAAATTATTGTCTATTAAAAGTGCATTCACTGAAATAAGTCAGTGCTAACACACCCAATAAAATAATTTGAAAAGAGTAATTTAATTACTCAAACTAAACCACATAACAAAATAAACTTAAACATCTAAATAAATTAATTAATCATAGGTGTAAAAACTAGGGTGTTACACTGTTCAGTTCTGAAAATCAATGCAGGGAAAATGATTTAGTTGACAGAATTTTAACTCCGATGGTCTCTAGAGAGGACAACCTAATGTTAACCAACTTGCCCTCCCTTGAAGAGGTGAAAAATGTTGTGCTTTCCTTGAATGGTAGTGGTGCTCCGAGGCCTGATGGGTTTGGTGGTTTCTTCTTCCAAAATTATTGGGGAATTGTTCAACATGATGTATGCAGAGCTGTCATTCAGTTTTTTGAGCAGGGCTGGTTGCTGCCCAACCTAAACTCAAACCTGGTGGTACTGATTCCAAAAACTCAAGGTGCTGATAGAGTGGAGGACTTTAGGCCTATTGCCTTGGCTAACTTCCAGTTCAAAATCATCACTAAAGTCATAGCAGACAGGCTGGCTAAGGTAGCACCAAAGATTATCTCTGACAATCAAAAAGGTTTCATCCAAGGAAGGTATATTACTGACTGTCTCTGCACTGCTTCAGAATGTGTAAATATGCTGGACAAAAGGGCTTTTGGTGGCAATATAGCCTTGAATATTGATGTCAAGAACGCTTTTGACACCATGGATTGGACATTCCTTTTGAAGGTTCTCCATTCTTTTGGTTTTGATGACAAGTTCTGTCAATGGATAGATACCATCCTCAAACCAACTAAGCTATCTATTGGTGTCAATGGCAAGTCAGTTGGATTTTTCTCCTGTAAGAGGGAAGTTAGGAAGGGTGATCCCTTGTCCCCTCTTTTGTTATGTATTGCAGAAGATGTATTGAGCAGGGCTATTTGCAAGTTAGTTCAAGAAGGAAAGCTCAACACAATGGCTGGCCCTAGAGGCTTCAGATCTCCTAGTCATATCTTGTATGCTGATGATATTCTCATCTTCTGCAGAGCCTCCACCCAGAATTTGTCCAATCTAATGTCTCTCTTTAAGGAGTATGGGGAAGCTTCTGGCCAAATGGTAAACCCTCACAAGTCCAAGTTTTATGCAGGTAACATTTCGGCTAACAGAATGTCTTCCATTGCTAATGCCTTAGGATTCACTGCTGGTAGGTTTCCTTTCACATATCTTGGGTTGCCTATGTTTAAAGGTAAGCCAAGGAAATCCCACTTGCAATCCATAGCAGATAGGATCAAATCCAAATTAGCCACATGGAAAGGTTGTTTGTTGTCAATCATGGGAAGAGTTCAACTTGTCAAATCTGTGGTTATTGGTATGATGATGTATAGCTTCCAGGTTTACTCATGGCCTTTAAGCTTGCTGAAATTAGTTGATAGCTGGCTGAGAAACTTTATTTGGTCTGGTAATACAGATATCAAGAAAACAGTGATAGTTGCTTGGCATAAATTGTGCAAACCTGAGGCTGAGGGAGGTCTTGGAGTTAGATCTTTAAGAGCTGTTAACAATGCTTCTATGCTAAAATTGTGCTGGGATTTCATCTCTTCCTCTGAGCAGTGGGCCTGTCTTTTACGAGCAAGAGTTGTGAGGAATAATTCAGTTGTGCAATATTCTATCTCCTCTTCAATTTGGACAGGAATCAAACCTCACCTGAATTCAGTTCTTGAAAACTCTTCATGGTTGCTTGGAGATGGTTCTGACATAAACTTTTGGAATGACGTATGGTTATCTAAGCCTTTGAACTCCTTGCTATCTTTACGAGCACACTTGCACTCTTCATTAAATGCTAAGGTTAAGGATTTCCTGTACAATAACTCTTGGTTCATACCAAGTATTATTCTCCAAAACTGCCCAGCTATTGCTGATGAGCTCAAGCATATTAGCATCCCTTCCTTTCCTAGTAAAGACACTCGTGTGTGGTGCAGAAATGAATCGGGCTCTCTAACTCTGAAGGATGCTTTTCAGTTCCTCAACAGCAATGGACAAGCTGTTCCTTGGGCCAATTTCCTTTGGAATAAATGTGTTCCTCCTTCCAAGTCTTTCCTGGTTTGGAGGATCCTGCATAACCGCATGCCTACTGATGAAAACCTATGGGCCAACGGCTGCATTGTTGTCTCTAGATGTAATTTATGTGGTTGTTGTTATGAAACAACTTCTCACCTTTTCCTTCAATGCGCCTTTGCTAAGGATTTATGGTCTTGGTTGAGCAACACAGTTAGCATGACAATTAATACTTCTTCAATGCTTTCTGTTTTCTCAATCTGTGATCATCGTTGGAGCTCTCAAGTTAAGGATCTTCTGATTGCTGCCATAACTAGCATCATCTGGGCAATTTGGCACTGCAGAAATAAATCCAGGTTTGAAGACAGGTTTATTCCTTTGCAGGTTGCTAAGAACCTTATCCTTGCTAATGTTAGCCTTGCGGGTAACCTGAGTAATGGTACAACTTCATCATCTATACAGGAGTTTATGTTATTAAAGGCGTTTAGAGTCAGCTATCATCCCAACCGAGCTCCTCAAATCATAGAAGTCATATGGCACCCTCCTCCCTGTTACTGGGTCAAGTGCAACACTGATGGGGCAGCTAAAGGTGCACTGGGTCCTTTTGCTTGTGGTGGCATCTTTCGTGATCATAGTGCTGCCACTCTTGGTTGCTTTGCAGCCAACCTTGGAGTCACTATTGCTTTTTATGCTGAGCTAATGGGTGCAATCTTGGCAATTGAAATTGCCCATAAGAAAGGTTGGTCGTTATGGCTTGAATGTGACTCAAATCTTATCATCTCTGCATTCTCTTCTCCCTCAATGGTTCCTTGGAAACTTAGGAATAGATGGAATAATTGCATGGCCATTACTAAGGAAATGCGTTTTGGCTACTCTCATATTTTTCGTGAGGGCAATAACTGTGCAGATAAAATTGCCAATCATGGACTATTTATTCATGGATTCTTTTGGTGGGATTTAATCCCTAGTTTTATTAGGGATGATTTTTATAATAATAGGGTAGGACTCCATAATTTTCGCTTTAGGTGATTTCATGGGTCAAGTTCATGCCCCCCATGCTGTTGTATTTTTTTGTTTTCTTTTTTCAATAAATTGGGGTGTGCTGCATATGATGGATAGTGGCTGAGGTGCCAACCTAGTTGGGATGTTAGTCTCTATTGTGATGCCTTTGCACACCTCCTTTACCTAAAAAAAAAAATTTTATTTTTATATTTAATTTTTTTTATTAAGAAGCATAAGTTTTAAATTATCAAACAGAATTTATATATAATTATAAATTTAAAATACTTGCATGATTTTATGGGATGGGAATGGGATAGTCTCAGATACTCGATCTGAAGGTTAGCCTTCTATCCAAATGATGTCGTGGGTTGGAAAAAAAATTAAAACATTAACCAGGTAACGTATAGGCTTGTTAATTATTTTAACAAATTTTTTTCTGATATAAATGCAAAAAAAAAAAAAAAACAAATGACAGCTAATTTATAATTGATTTTAGTTTTTTTCATATGGTAATTTTCTTAACCCCGTGAAAAATACTGAAGAAATCATTTAGTGCAAAAATAATAATAATAATAATAATGACATTTCCAAGTTGACTTTGCTACTTGATATACATTGAATCATTTAATTATTTCAGATTTGTTTTAAATTCATAGAATACAACCTTTGTTCTCCCTTTCCGGATCCTCTTATATATAGAGTACACTCCCTACTCACTTTCACATCATTCATCGGGAAAATCTTATTTGATCCCGATTTTAGTTTAAGACCAAAGAAATACGGTTTCCATGAAATCCCTTTTAATCCTAAGCCTCTTGGTCATGGTCGTTCTTGTCTCCACAAAGGTTTCAGCAAGGGTTCTCCCTAGCAATGATGGTAGGGATGGTGATAATCTGAATGCTAACCCCAATTGCTTTATACCAGGTTTCCCTTACAACCATGGCTGCCTCCCTAGCATTGTTCCGGGATTTTGCATCCCTTGCATCATCGGCATCCCCTTCATCCCTTGCAACCCGCCTGCCTCGGCACCGTCACCGATGTATAATGTCCACTCTGCTAAAAGACATTGAGCTTATACGGGCCTTGGTGTCTATAGTTATTATTATTATTTTTTGGGTATAAGCATTAAGTTAAACATGTGATAGAGTGATTCTTATTATTTGAACAAATGTAGTTGAAGTATATCAACCTTAATACATTGTTCCTGTTGATTTGCATTATATAGATAATAAAATTACTTTGGCTTATATAAGAACCTTACTGTTGTTAAAGCTTTTATTATTATTATATGCATGCTTTTAGTTGTTTCTCCTTTTATCATATTCAATTGCCTTCATTGTCCTATCTATTACTCAGAAAGACAAGTCACTATAGCTAGAAACTTAATTTTACAAGGACAATGCCAAAGGCATGCGTTAAATTGATCTTACCAGAAATTTAATTATTATTTGACTTAATATTTGCTACCTCGTTCTCTGGTTCATGGTTGATCCAGTCCAGAGAATACTGTATAAACCAAATGGAAGATAGCCTAATGAATTAAAGAAATCATTATTGACAGTGCAAAAGGTTCCACACCCCAACACAATCGCCTATCGCCTCATCAATTAATATTTAACAAATTATTTGATTAAGCTATTTAACCAATTATTTGATTAAGCTATTAACCAAATATTTAAGCTGCCATCGTCCTATCGGTTATCCATTTGGATGAGGATCTCCTGTCTCATTTTGGTATACTACATCATGTCCCAACCAATGATATCTTGTCATGTATTCACCTTTTCCAATATTAAATAAAATTTTAACTTATATGATAAAATATTATTGGTCGAGACATGATGTGGTGTACATCAAAATGGGACATGAGATTCTTATCATTTTGATGCATGGTAAGCATGCCAGCATGGTCCATTGCCGTTAGTAACCGAGCAAAAATATTTTTATCAAAGAAACCATGAATATTTTATTTATAGGACTCAAGTTAAAATCTTTTATATTTTATTTGTTAAAAAAAAGTTAAAAACTTTTTTTTTTGGTTTTAAAAATATATGAAAAAAATTTAACTTCTGTTATTTTCAAGGTAACCTTAACTGCAACACTATACGCCGCCTCTGAATGTCAGCATCGATGTTGCATCTTTCACAGCACATGAAGGACAAGTAAAATTCCAAAGCCACGCATTCGTTTTGTTTTGTTTTTTTTTTTATTGCGTCCAATATCTCCATCTAAAATATCGATAAGTAGAATGATTGACAAATTAAACTTGGTCTATATTTTTCTTCTGGTTTTCAACTTTTTTGTACTCGTGCAATGTTGTGAGTATAATTTAATGAATAGTAATAGTTTTACTATTGTAAATTTTAATTGAAAGTTTTAAGATAGGTTGTCGAGCTTGTAGTTGTAGGATTTTGTTATATCCTCCTAAAATAATTTTTTAAGTAATTATTAATTTTATTAATTTATTATCTTACTAATTTTATAAATTAAACGAAAACAGTATTAAATTAATATTCTTAGTACATTGAATGCATTTATTTTATATTGAATTTACACATTAAAAGTTTCGTTTTCACTTTATAACACCTTAAAAAAATTTCTAAATAAGAAAATATGAAATAAAAAAAATTAATCTATTCAATGTACTAAGATAATATTTTTTTTGGTTACATGTACTAAGAATATTAATTTAATACTATTTTCGTTTACAAATTAAGAAAATAAATTAATGAAATTAATAAATACATTTTTTACGGGAAAAATTAATAATTACTTAAAAAATCTTTTAAGAAGATATAACAAATTATCAAATTTAATGAAAAAGAATAATAAACAAGTATTTCATTTTATTTTTTATTTTTTTGGTTTTTCGGGGTCTCTCACGTGCATTTGTGAGATTAATACATCGAGGTACTTGATGGCATTAAACGTCTTACTTCTTCCCAACCAAGTTTTCTCCATAAGCAAGAGTTAGAGATCGAACCCCTAATCACTTGATTATTGACTAATTAAATGTCTTCAATGTATTTGACTGTAATTATTAATTTAAAATTGAAAATATATGAGTCATTGACTAAAATATTTTGGATTTGTTTTAAATTCATAGATACAACCATTGTTCTCCCTCTATCCCCTCTTATGTATAGAGTACACCATCCCTACTCACTTTCACACCATTCATTAGCAACATCTTCTCTAATTCTGATTTTAGTTTAAGACCAAAGAAATATGGTTTCCACGAAATCCCTTTTAATCCTAAGCCTCTTGGCCATGGTCGTTGTTGTCTCCACAAAGGTTTCAGCAAGGGTTCTCCTTAGCAATGATGGTGATAATCTGAATGCTAACCTCAATTGCTTTATACCAAACTTCCCTTGCACCCCTGGCCTTCCTGAAAGGACTGCCTCCCTAACGTTGTTCCTGAAGTCTGCATCCCTTGCATCATTGGCATCCCTGGCATCCCCTGCAACCCTCCTACCCCCGGAGTCGTGCTAGGGGCACCCGCACCTATAGGTGGTGGTGGCCACTGGCCACTGATCTGGTGAAAGACATCGAGCTTCAGCTTCTTACACGGGCCTTGGTGTCTATATTTATTTCAGTAATTAATAAGCATTAAGTTGATTACATGATAGAGTGATTCTTATTTATTGAACAAATGTAGTAGTGGAAGTATATCAACCTTATATAACAACTGGTTCTTGTTTGAACTATATAAACAGTGAAATTACTTTGGCTTATATCCTTTTAATTTTATCATATTCAATGACCTTCATTGCCTTATCTACTATTCAGAACGACAAAGATCACCATAGCTAGAAGCTTAATATAACAAGGTCAATGCCAAAGGCATGCGTTTAATTAATCTCACCAGAAATTTAATTATTATTTGACTAAAATTTTGCTACCTTGATTCCTGGTTGATGGCTGACCGATCCAGTCCGGACAATACAGTATAAACTGAATGGAACATAGCCTAATGAATTAAAGAAATTATTATCAATGAAAGTTCAAAAGGTTTAACACCCCAGCAGCACAATCGCCAATCGCCTCATAAAGCAATATTTAACCAATTACGTATTTGATATTAAAAGAGTCCTCTATTTGATGCAGGGTCCATTCTCCGTTGCCAATAGTAACGTTGCAAAAATATTTTTATTAAAGAGGCCATAAATATTTTATTTAAAGGATTCAAGTTAAAAACTTTATTTTCTTTTATTTTGAAAAGGATTAAGTAATACGCATTGTTAGTGTAAAAAGTTTTTCACTATCCACTAATATATTGATACGAATGCTTTTACTATAATAACTAAGAGAGAAAAATAACTATTATGTTGATTTATCAAAATATTATTGGATATCTATGTAAAATTCTTTTACACTGGTAGTTCATAAAAATTAAATCCTTTTATTTAAAAATATATGCAAAAAAAATTAACTTCTAATATTTTCACGGTAAGCTTAAGGCCATTTTCAACGGTAACGAAAAGGGGATCTTGCTTAAGCACCCATTGCTGGAGGTCATTTTGAAAAAGATGCTTAACAAGCATGGGTGCTTGTAGAAGCACCAATGCTTATCTTGCATGTGGGCCATTTATACTTTTTTAAAATAATAAAAAAAAAACAGAATTGAGATAATAAATAAATTATCGGTGAAATATAAGGATGCGGAGGTCATTGGTGAGGTCCATTTAGAAACTTTTTTGGAAGTTGTTGGTTTGGAGAAATGAGATGCTTAAGTTATAAAAAAAAATGAGTATTGTATCAAGGTGAGACCCATTTAAAAACCCAAAAAAGTAAAAATATGAGGTTCTGAAGTGGAGACGGCCTAACTTCAACACACTATACACCGCCCCTGAATGTTGGCGTCTCAAACACTGAGTGCTTCATATTTAACACTATTTAAAGTATTTGTTAGAATAATTTATTTTGTAAATTGAAAATTATAAGATAAGCAAAAGTTATCGACAAATTAATATTAAAATGATATAATGAGATCTAAAAGTTTTCTAAATAAAATAAGAATGGATATATGTGCAAGAAATCATAAATTATTATACTTCAGCATTCTTTTGTTCTACTTTCTTCAAGTGTCCCGTATACTCAGTTAAATAATTGCTTATAGTATACATGACAAACATAATATATAATGAACAAAATTTCACCTCAAAACACAACTTTTAAACAAAAGAGTTCTAAGAAATTTTACAAATATTATGACATGTATTACATTAATCTGGTTATCAAAGCAAACATATGAAGTAACTTATTCGAACCCAAATGTAGAATTAAATCAGCCTCACCTACACAAAATTTCACACTAAAAATAAATCATAAGACACAATTTTTAAAAAATGAGTCCTAAGAAATTTTAAAAATATAATGATATGAATTAGATTTAGCTTATTGCAACTATATTATCTTCTCGCCAAAGTAAAGATAGGAAGTAATTCATCAGAACCCAAATGTAGTGTAACACCCTCTTGGACATTACATGACTAACTCAATTTCGTAATAACATATTAAAATAAAATAAAAATTGTTGGTTGGTTTTGAAAAAATAATTTATACAAGTATTTTAGCATCATAAAAATGGGTATGAATATATATATATATTCCTGCCAAAGGCATGCGTTAAATTGATCTCACCAGAAATCCCTCTTGGTTCATGACTGATTGATCTTTCCAGACATTAATACTAGTCTAAACTAATGGAAGATAGCCTAATGAATTAAATAAATAGTCATTGCAAAAGGTTCAACACCAAGGATGAGGATCTCATATCTCATTTTGGCGTACCACATCTTGTCCCAACCGATATTATTGGTTGGAATATGGTGTGGTACATACATCAAAATGGGACAAGATATCTCCATCCTCAACACCCAGCAAATCGCCAATCACCTCATAAAACAACATTTAACCAATTACGTATTTAATTTAATCAAGCTATTAATAGAGTCCTCTGTTTGATGCATAGTCTATTGCCAATAGTAACGAAAATTAAAGAGATCAGAAATATATATTTTTTATAGCTAGGATTCAAGTTAAAGTTTTTGTTTTATAATGGGTACGGGGCGGGGTGGGTACCATAGTACCCAAACCCGCACCCATGCTTGTAACATCCTTGACTGCTTTATGGATTGACGACTGTTCCCACAAATCAACACGGGTCTTTTTAGCGTGTTTTGTCCTCACTCACACGCTTCCTGGGAAAACTTCCCAGGAGGTCACCCATCCCATAATTGGTCCAAGTCAAGAACGTTTAACTGTGGAGTTTTTAAGTGATGGGCTCCCGAAAAGAAGATGCATCTTGTTTGTATAGGTAGTACCAATCAATTCATATAAGCCTTCCTCAACTGTATAGTCCTATACCTGCACCATCTCAGGATCCCTCTCATTCGAGTGTGTAATCGGTTCATTCACGAGTCCCTCAACCTAGAAGTCTGCCAGGAGCCGCTCCTTGTCTGTGCCTTCTTGCACCAGCGACCACTCCCCTCCCTCGTCGGCACCCGAGTGTTACATGCCCTCCAGCTTCCGCTTGGTTCGTCCCCGAACCACACCGTATTGGGATAGGTGCCGCTCTGCTACCATTTGTAACATCCCTGACTGCTTTATGGATTGATGACTTTCCCCACAAACCAACACGGGTCTTTTCAGGGTGCTTTGTCCTCACTCATCCCAAAATTGCTCCAAGTCAAGCACGCTTAACTGTGGAGTTCTTAAGTGATGGGCTCTCGAAAAGAAGGCGCATCTTGTTTGTATAGGTAGTACCAATCAATTCATATAAGCCTTCCTCAACTGTATAGTCCCATACCTCCACCGTCTCAGGATCCCTCTCATTCGGGTGTGTAATCGGTTCATTCATGAGTCCCTCCACCTAAAAGCCTGCCAGGAGTCGTTCCTTGTCCATGGCTTCTTGCACCGGCGACCACTCCCCGCCTTCGTCGGCACCTGGGTGTTACAATACTCATTCATATTTGCGGATAATTACCCGTACCCGCACTCTTACTTGTTGTGCCGATAATTACCCTACACATCGTGGGTAATTATTGCGGGTGCCCAATAGGTATGGTACAAATTGTCTTTCTTATCAACATCTCAAGCATTGAGCACGTTGAATGCTTCGTATTTAACACTAATCATGCATCATTCATCAGGTTCTAAAATAGTGAAAAAAAGAAAAAGTTGTCTTCAGTTTCCAGTACAAATTTTTGAAAAAATAGAAAACAGAATAAAAACAAGGTGGTAGTTTTATAATTATTTATGAAAACAGAAAATGAAGACAAAGCAAGTAGACTAGGTGTAACACCCTAGTTTTTACACACATGATTAATTATTTTATTTGGATGTTCATGTTTATTTTGTTATGTGGTTTAGTTTGAGTAATTAAATCACTCTCTTCAAATTATTTTAATGGGTGCGTTATCACTGACTTATTTCAGTGAATGCACGCTTACTAGACAATAATTTACGTTATTGTCACTATTATTACCAGTACATAAAAATGTTTTAAATAATATGATTAAGAGAAAAGTATTTCCATATTTTCAGTCTATTTAATTTTAGATTTGAAAATAAACTGGTTTGACATTAATCGGAGATTAAATGTTGGACCGTGGATTTTCTTAGTTGATCAATCCAACTATAAATCTCTACTTTATTTCAAATTTTGAAAGTATATATTTGTCACCCTTTATTTTTTGGATTCAAAAACTAAAAACTTGTTTATTTTTAGGCTTAATATTTATCACTCTTTTTGTACCCACTAACACAAAAAATCATAAATTTCTCTCTCCTCCCATTTATTTCACGCGTACAGCTGCCCTACCACTTTCCTTTTTACGTTTCCTCTTTCCTCCTTCAACAGCACACACTTCTTCCCCTCTTCACATCAACTCCCACTCCAAGCTCATCTCCTTCCCTCTCCCTAACACCATCAGCTGTGCGCCGCCACTAGGGAGGCCAACGTCCGGCCACTGCTTAGAGCAAGGGGTAGGTTGCACGCTTCTATTCTCCTCCTGTGCGTTCTGTTCAGGTGCGCCTCAGTTCGCCGCTGTCACTGCCACGGTGAGCTCTTCCGATCGCAGTTTATGGTGTTTCCACCATAGTTTGGGTTGTTGAACCTTCTTTTCTCTTCCTTTGAAGCTCAACTCTTGTTTCTTTTGGATTTTGGTGGCTGTACAGAAAACATGTCGTCGTTCTCCGACCCTACCATCGTGCCACCACCGTCACCACCACCTTAGGTCGCCATCAAAGTGCTTCTCCTTTGTTGGGTGAGTGGAAATTTCACCCATCTCTATTTAAGATTGAAAACCCCAATTTTGAAACCCTAACCCTAACATTTTGATTTTAGCTTTAGGCTTTGAAATTAAATGTGTAGTCATGCAATTGAGACTACAAATTGATGTTTTATTAAACTAATTTCATGATTCTAGGATTAGAATGAGTTTTCCCCAAATTTCTCTTTGAACCCTAAAACCCCAATTCGATTTTTATTGAAATTGGTTATGTTTGGTAAAATTAAGTATGCATTTATGAAATTAGGACTTTTAGTTGATGATTCTTAAGTTCATTTTCATGATCCTTTAATCAAAACAAAGTTTCCTCAAAGGGTATTGTGAAGCTTAAGCTCCAAACATGATTTTCTTTGAAAATGACCTTGTCTGGTAATAAGATTAAGTGTTTAGATCAAATTAGAATGTGTGTTTGATCATGTGTAATTGATTTCTTGATTTCTAGTTGTTGCACGTTGTTGGATTCCCTCTCTGAGACGTTTGACACGACTATGCTTGCTTGATGGAGTAGATAGTTACACTCTTGGAGCTAACGTGAGCATTAAGACGAGGATCCTTTACTTGTTTTCAAAGGTAAGGGGAGCTTGCCTAGGGATATTCAATGACTATGTGCATGTGTGTATGTGTTTAATTGAGTGTTGTGAATATTATTGTGATATTGAGCAAATACTTGAATAACTTGTTTACTTGAACTATTGTGATTATTACTTGCCTTAAAGTATTGTGAGTTGTATATATGTGATGAACCGTCGTTAACTGTGATATTATTGTTGTGAATATATTACTGTTGATTGAAGTTTGAGAAGCCGGACTTGAGTCTTTGCCCAATGACTATAAGGATTAAAAGCCTTAATAAGCCTTGAATGGAACTTTGAAAGTTTTGGGTCCATTTATAAAAGTTCCTTGTTTAAAGTGCTTACTTCAGAAGAATAAGATCTTTGTTTTTAGAAAGACGTTGAAGTGATTTTAAGTTGAAGGAAACTACCTTTTTATGATCAAAAGTTTTGTACGAGAGAAAACCTTTTTGAATGGTGTGTTTTATGAAGGAAAAACCCTTTGAAAATATTTGACTTTCTTCCATCAAGAAATTTCAAAAACAAACGAATTTCCTAAATGTTTTAGAAAAGCTTTTGAAAAGGAAAAGGATTTTCTCCTAAATGATTTAGAAACGTTCCGGTTGCTTGGATAAGTGATCGAGGTTTTGTTTTGGTTTTGATTTTCACTAAGCGAAAAGTAAGCACAATGGAAAGAGAATACTAGTTCGCGAGACGTCACCTCTAGTATTCAGTTGTATGCACGCGATCTGGGATCCGTGTCAAGAATTATGGACCAAGGGTCCTAATCGTGATATTATGGGCTAGGAGTCCTAATTTTGGAATTGAGGACTGTGTGTCCTAATTTCGTTGTTATGGGCTAGGAGTCCTGATCATGTTGAAATAAAACATGGATAAAATCATAATTGTTTCTACAACCACAACCTTGGACCGCGGCATCGGACTAGGTATTGTGATTGAGCACTCAGACTGCGTGTCCTGTGTTATTGATTTTCAAGTAATGAAAATTGTGAATAGTCATTAGCTTTGGGCTTCGACAACGGAAAAGAGTGAATACAAAGAACAGTCTCGATAATGAAAAATCTTTTATTCATATGCATTTCCCCTTAGCAGACGTGCTTGAGTTAACAGAATACCCGCTTAAGATGTGGTATTCGATGAGGTATACATCCGAATGGCCGTTATAAGGGATTCATGATGATGTTGATCCGGGTGCATGAGGTGACGGAGACAACTTGCCAAACGGGGCTATGAGCCTGATCAACTCTTTCTTTCTTAATGATAAAACGGTGTTAGTATCTCATGAGATTAAGTTTAGAGCCTAATTATTGAAATGTCATGCATTCTCTTTATAAAACTGATTGTTCGGGTATGAGACCCACTGATATAACACTTGTCATTTTATCTATGAATAATAATTAAACGTTAATGTGCTGAGGTGATGTATGTATCGTGTATATGGTTCTTGTGTGATCTATCCATTTGTCGGTATCTCACCCTTACAGATATATCAGGTTTCTTCTGGTTCACTATTGTACCCTGGGTACTTTAGTACAGATGGTGCAGAGGAGTCTTCTTAACTCACTTGGAGACTTAGATCTAGTTGTTTGATGAAGTATTTGATTGTGGAATGACCACGTGAGTTTTCCTCAGGAATAACTTTTAGAACGACCAGCTTAGGGTTTGAGACTTAGATTTTTGATAAGTATGTATGAGTATGGCTCAGAGAGTGTCTTTATTTTAAAATGGAATGTTTATGGCTCGGAGAGCATCTCTTTTGAATGAAAACCTAAGTTTTTCCTTTTGGTTATGTATAACTTATTGATGTAACTATTTTTTAGTATATTACTTCCTGGTGGTATTTGGTGTAACTGGAATTATGGAATGAGAATGTAATTATTTTAGTAGGTGTTCTTTTACCTGGGATATTCGAATTACAGAGGAGACTCTGTCGAAATTTTTGTAAAATACTAGCTTTTATTCAAGTATATCTCTAAATTAAATAGGCTTGCCAGGCTAGGATTGTAAGCCGGTGTGCCGATCAAGGCTTAGGTTTGGGGAGATGACAAATTTTTATACCCAATTTCAAACACTTATGTACTTATATAAATTATTTTCTGAAAGCAACCAGCAAATTATCTTTTTAATTTAAATTCCGCATGTGTTACATAGTAATACCTAGTGGGGGTGTTACAAATTAGGTTTGCGGTGCATATATTTATGCTTAGCCCTATTCACATCAATAGACAACAAACAGAAAGTAGATTATAACCAAGAAGAAACCTGACCAAATCACAGCAAGCATAAAAACGTCCCTTCTCCAAATTTACCAGGAAAAAGTGCCATAGTCACTAAACAAGTATATGTCCTGAATGTGAAGAATCCATGGATGTGAGGGATAGAGATCATACTCATAGGAGAGATAGAGAGCATATGTATACTCATGTGGTAACATATTGATTGATTGATAAAAGATGGATGAAAAATGATACATAAGGCTCTATTTATAGAGCTAGTTAACTAACTAACACAATTAACTCTCTAACAAACTATTAACAACTTATAACAAACTATTAACAGAATTATCTATATTCTTAACAGCCCCCCTGAAGCTGATAAGTGATATCACCACAATCAGCTTGAATTACAATCAAGATATAGAATGAAAAGAAATTGGGAAAGGAAAAAAAAAGATCCACATAGCCCAAAAGAAAGGATTCAGTACCAAAAAAAAAGTATCCATGAGCCTGAACAATAGTAATGAGGCCCAAGCCCATCAGAGTAAAACCTGAACGCTCCATCCATTCCATTCGTTACCCTAACTTGTGTCTCAGTCCCAAGGCACCCAAGGCAAACCAGAGGCCAGTCCTGGAGGCGGCGATGTGGCGGTGAAGAACTTGATGAAGGTAGATTGTGATAGGGCTAGCCACTGCCTTTTGAGCGACGAGTTCGAGTTGTGGAGACGGCGCATGATGGATTTGAGGACGGTGGCGAGATCTCCTCCGAGGTCGAAGACCAAAACAAAACGTTGCTGAGGCTCTGCCAGCACAGTGATGGTGCGATCCTCCATCTTCTTCTGTGATGCCACGGTGGAGTTGTAGACGGCAGTAAGAATTCCTCCGGGATCGAAGATGGTGATCCGTACGCCGAGGTGACCAAATCCAGATCGGAGAAGACGACGAAATCCGGATGTGAACACAGTGTCTATCAGAGCACCACTGCGATCAAAAACGTTGATGAAGACACCATCGAGGAGTTTGGATAACTCCGAGCAGCTTTCAAGTGTGACCACAGTAGTCACGATACATGGCTCCAGTGCCTCGACTATGGCGGTGATGGTTGAATCGTGATATACTGATTCAAGGCATAACGAAACCATATCCAGATTGCAGTTGACGAAGGTGGAGATGATGCGATCTGTGAACTCCTTCGGTTTCTTGGCTGCTTCAGAAACGTCAGATTCAGATGCAAGATCCGTTGACTTGGCTAATTCAGAGAGAACCCCCTGTGATTTCGATGCTTCCTCTTCAATAGTCAAGATTGGCAATGGCAGAGGAATCACAAGATCTGATGGAGGAGCTTCTCCCATGGCCGCTGATTCAAGCTCCTCCTCTGCGTTGCTGCTGAAATCTTCGCTATTGTTCCTGCATTTCGTCGGAAGGTGGTGATACATGGCAACCATGGCAGTGGTAAGAGAACTCCATTTATGGAGCTTTGGCATGGCAGTGGAACCGTTGCAGGTGACGAGGAAGCAGGTAATTCCTCTAATCTTAATGGAGGATCCATCGATGACTGGCTTGATCTGTTCGATCGGAGTCACAGACATTGCATCAAGATCTGACTCCCCGAAACTGCCGAAAACAAGATTGACCTCCTTCCCGTCCGAAGCAAGTTCATCACTGTTATCAGCTGAAGCCATTGAAGCTTCATCTTCATTAGTATCTGAAGTCTCATCTTCCTCGCTATCTGAAGCATCAGCGGAAGCCTCCTCACTATATCGCTCTGATACCATGTGAAGAATCCATGGATGTGAGGGATAGAGATCATACTCATAGGAGAGATAGAGAGCATATGTATACTCATGTGGTAACATATTGATTGATTGATAAAAGATGGATGAAAAATGATACATGAGGCTCTATTTATAGAGCTAGTTAACTAACTAACACAATTAACTCTCTAACAAACTATTAACAACTTATAACAAACTATTAACAGAATTATCTATATTCTTAACACTGAATATGCGAGACAACCAAGATCAAAAAAGAAATGTGCTCTATCCTTCCAAAGGAGCAAAAAAAAAAAAAAAAAACAGATGAAACAGATGATATTTTTTTTAAACACTCAGCTAGAACAATTATGAGGATTTTATATATGACATTAGATAATAGATATGAGATAATAATTGCCTCCTTAATTTGTTTCTACTCACACTCACATTCAGGTAAATCTTATGTACTATTACAAGTCACCTTGAAGTGAATTTTGACATCAAATCTCAAAAGTACTTTTTCAATTATTATTCAAATAGGTCAGTTAATATACCAAACGGTATTCATTCAAGAAGTCTAACACTAGGCATTTCTGTAAGTCCATTAACTAATAGATAAATCAACAAAAAAAAAAGTTAGAAGAAGAACATCAACCATTAACTTAACCACTAATTCATTGATGCTGCCTTGACTCAATGGCCGACAAGAAACTTCTCTTTGAATATATTAAGAAATTATAGCTTCTTCAGTGGCTTATGATAACAGTATATACAGATAACATAATAAACCCAAAAATTCGAAAGGATTAAAATGATATTAAGCAGGGGATGTCAATTCTGATATCCCATCCATATATCATCCTTTAGAATGTATCTACATCCATATTTGACACCAAATATCCATAAATCATCTCAACTTATTGTTTTGTATAGGAATGAGGCATCTCAAAAAGTAATACAAAGTAAACCCTTACTCTGTCCGATGGAGTAACTTTCATCCCTGAAGAAACCTCCTCTAAAACACCCCGAGTTTTTTTTTTGTTTTCTAATATCGAAAATTTATAAAAATTCATTTATTTTTTTATCCGAGACTTAGAAATTTTTTTTAATTAAACCAAAACCTTATTTAAACTCTACTTTACCGTAGAGAGTTACGATAAAAATTTAGGTTGAAAAGTTAGACGAAACCCGGTCTGTGAATTTCACTGACAGTATAATTATACTGCCCAGAAAACCTAATTTCGACTCATGAACGAAAAACTTAAGGTTTTTATTTGATTTCGTACGATTTTGGTCATTTTGAAATATTTCACTAAAAAGTGAGATATTGTTTTTTATCCGGGCGATATCTTAATCGGATAAGCGATGAAGCTGAATAAGGGATTTCCGGGAGCCGCTAACGGATAATATCAACGAGTCATACATGATGAGTCACCCATGTGAACATATTAATGATGCACATGGTATCATAATGACTTATTAGTAGGAAATTGCATTTTAAGTCCTTATACTTTTGGAATTGTGCCAACTAGTCCTTCAAAATAATTGCAATTTGATCCTTATTGAAGCCACCTCCTTTTCCCCTGGTCCCTTGTTTATGCACAGCCCACCCTTCTTAAGACACCATCTCACACTCATTTTTGCTCCTACTTCACTTCTTAACACTTAAACACAATTTTCTTAAGTTCATTCATCACTTTGTGAAGCAAGTCCTTGGATCTTCACTTGTTTTTATCTTCAAGAGGTGAATCTTACTCTCCTTGCCTAATCATCTTCATGTTCTTCAAGTATTTTCATGATTCAATGCCTTGTTCATCCATGTTCATCACTTTAAATTCCTAGATCTAGAAACTTCGAAATTTTCTAGAAAATCGTAGAAAAATCCTAAAAATATGAAACCAATTTCTATGTTCCTATTATCATCTATATAATCACAATCCAAGAGTTTGCTGCAAACAAAGTTTTTCTCCATATTTTCCTCTCCAAGGCCGAACCCATCATGATGTGGGGGGAGGAGATTTTGTTCATTTTCTTAGAAAGTAATCATTGATTTCAACTTTCTATATCATATATATGTTGAATCCAAGATGTTGTGTTCAAATGAAATCCCTAGATCATGTTTTATAAATGGTCCAAAATTGATTTTGGAAAGTTGAAATATTTGATTTCAATTTTCTTGTATTATGATCATTGATTCTATGTTTTAAGTACTTAAGGATCATTAATCCAAAGACTTTAAGCAATTTTAGAAATTTTTAGCCACAAAACCTATACAAGGTCGTGACCTATATATGGTATATTGGTAATGTATTTGCTTGTGTTTGATTGGTTGACTTGTGGTTTGTTGAAGGATTAAAGACTGGTACCATGCACGTGTGTCGCCGATTTCCGGATTCGCGTAAAAGTTTTAAATCGGAAGTTTAACTCTTCGAGAGGTAAGAGGGGATTGCCTGAGGGATTTATCCGATGGCTACGTGCTATCTATGGTTGGTCTATATATTTATCTGTGGTGCTTGATTAATTTGGTTGAAGTTGTTTTATTTATATTTGGGTTATTTATCTGCATTTAAGTGTTTATCTGCAATTATATATTATAGTGATTTGATGCATGATCTGTCTGGGAATATTGCTATGATGTTGTTATTGAAGGTTGTTTGAGATTTGAGAAGCCTGACATTGGTCGGTGCCCAATCAATTAACCAGATAAAAACTTTAAGAAGCTTTAAAAATTATATTCAATGTTTAATGGAGAAATATTGGAATATAATATTGATAGAAAATAGTATTTGGGAAAAATGAGAAAATGTTGTAAAATATTATTATTTTAATTATTTAACAGCGTAAGAGTATTTTATGAGTCAAGTGAGGACGTAACCATGAAAATATTTTTGCACTGCTAGTTTATATGTAAGAAATTTCTAAATATTAGAAAATATTATTTTAAGAAAATAAGTTTCAAAAATAATTTTATTATGGTATTGGAAAAATTATTTTACTAGAAAAGTCATAATTGGACTTAAAACTTTTTTAAAACGTCAAACGTCGAACAATTCTAATAATATTTACCGTAGAATTACTAAAAACGGTAATATTAGTTAAAATAGAGAATTTGTATTAAAGTAATATCTTCAGGTTCAAAATATTGATTTTATGAAAGAAAAGGAATTTCAAGTGATTTTGATGATTTTGTAAAACGAATTTCCAACGTAAACGTATTTTCTGTCAAATAGTTTTATACAACGAGTTATTTCCGACAACTTGAATAAGTTTCAGAAGTTTTGTTTTGATTTTGCGTTTCACCGAACAAAAACAGTGTTAACATAAACCTAGTATCCGAGGTGTCGTGATACTGCCGTTCTTAAATACAAGCACGAAGATCTTTGATCCGTGTTACGTTATTACACGCTGTGATGAACGTTGTTACACATTGTGATGAACGTTGTTAATAGTGAATATTGTTTTCTATCACCACGAACCTAAGATTGATTGCAAGGTCTAAGGT
Organism: Sophora flavescens; assembly: GCA_030762895.1. Taxonomy (NCBI): domain Eukaryota; kingdom Viridiplantae; phylum Streptophyta; class Magnoliopsida; order Fabales; family Fabaceae; genus Sophora; species Sophora flavescens. Next base: position 204,691,660 of record CM061065.1, on the reverse strand, counting down.
TTTGTGATTGAGCATTCGGACTTCGTGTCCTGTGTTAACGTTGAGAGATCTAACACTTAAAAATTATGAATAGTCGTAAGTCATCTTGAGCTTCGACAAAAGAAAAATGAACACAAAGAAAAACAATAAGAACAAAATGTTTTATATGCATGCATTGGCAGACGTGCCCACATCCTATGTATGATGTCTTAATGATAGGGTATTCATGCCACGTCCTATTTATGATGCCTTAATGATAGGGTATTGTGCTACGTTGTTATGTACGGTACCTTAATGATAAGGTATTCCGTGCTACGTTGTTATATATGATGCCTTAATGATAGGGTATTCGTGCTACGTTGTCATGTACGGTGCCTTAACAAATAAGGTATTTCGTCCTACGTTGTTATTTGATGTTGGGATCTCCCGAAATTAGGTATTAAATTAGAGCGTGAATATTGAAGTGTTCATGCATTGTTTTTCAAAAGACTGTGATCGGGTATGCAACCCAGTGATAGAGTACTTATTTACTTATGGAAATGCATATATATATATATATATATATATATATATATATATATATATATATATATATATATATATATATATATATGTTTCTTTTGTGTCGCGCATGTAGTTATCGTGTTAAATTCATATATTGGTTTCTCACTCTTGCATTGTTGTATTTGGATTATCTCCATTGTGTCCTATTTTGGGGAGTCCAGATGAACCACTCAAGGGATGTGACGACTACAAGAGGAAGTTTCCTTTGTTTGGAGCATGCCGAGGTTCTCCACTACTATTATGTTTGTCTTATAGGTGTGACCAGCTTAGGTTTTATTTATGGTATGTTGTTGTTTTTTTATAAGGACCTATACTTATAAAAGTCTAGGTGTGAAAACAATATGACGCAATATAGTTGTATGATGTTTTATATATCTATCCATATACGGTTATACTTACGTTGTTTTCGTGGTTGTTGAAAAGAAAAGATAAGGAAAAATTTTTATCACCATTTTGAGGCATGAGTACAACTTAAGAAAATATTATTTTCTAAAAGTAACCAGCAAATTACTTTTTAATTTATTTCCGCACGTGTTACAAAGTAATGCCCAAGGGGGGTGTTACATCCTCTGTCACCGTCCCTTCCTTACCTTCAACCTCCACCGTCACCGCTGATCCTAATCTTCATTGCATCCGACGACGACTCCGGTATTTCCTATCGTTTGCGGCACCCACGGTGACGAATTTGGAAGCAAGTTTCTTATTATTGCAATAAAAAAAGAAGAACAAAGAAGAAATGATGGCAACGAAGGAATGAAGGGAAGAATGAATAAATATAAATCGAATAAAAGGAATTAGGGATTTGGAATCAAGATCATACCTGAATGAGTAAATATTTGCAGAGTTAAGAGAGAGTGACGATGGAGAGAAAGGGGAAGGGGTTAGGGATTTGGAAACGTGTTTGTTGGTTGAATGCCGAAACTTAAAATTTTGATAAAAGATAAACCTGGCAAAATATATATTTAGCGGGAATCTTCTAATTATTGAAACTCCCCTCCAAAAAAATTGTTCCTTATAATGCATCCACAATTTTAAAAGTGTGGGTTAAGATAGATATACAACAGTCTTATATTATATTCTCAAAAGAGATGTGAAATACACAAAGTATTAGCTACAACTACAAAATTGTTGTCTATTCCATGTTTTAGGAACAGTTTTTCAACCGTTGGCAAGATTAGTGTAGCCTAAAGTGAAAAATGTTGGGTGGTGCTTCAACAGGGACTTCTTTAGTGGATTGGTTATTTGCTCTCTACTTTATGCTAACAGTGGTTTGCTTGGTTTAAATATGGGCCTTGATCTTCTCTCTCATAGGTGCCATTTTGATGGTGAAAGCATTGGTTACTCTATCACTATGGTCTTGGATCATTTTCTCTGTTTTTTGGTTTTTAGGCACTGGATATTAACTTTTGTAAAGATAACACTATACATTAGGTGGTGTCTTGCTTTGGTCTCTTGTACATGGGTTGAAGTACCCCTAGTACTCTTATATATATATTGTACTGGCCGAGAATGTAAGACCGAGAACTCGTCTATACACTGGACCAACCGAGCTTACCCCCACGAAGGGGCCTTGGCCCAAACTCCTCCGAAGCCGAGGACGTGTCAGCACACTTGACACCCGAGAATAACTACTTGGCCCCAAGCTATCCATCCGCAGCTAACTGGGCCGAATATCTCGCTAGCCATAATGTCATTCCGGACAATCAGGCTCCGGATATCTCTCCCCATGATCGCGATCTGATCCAAATATTCCTCCGCTTATTTCGGAGCTTGATTCTGAGAGATCACTATAAATAAGGGGCTTACCCCTCATTCAGAACTACGTTTGCTTTGATTCCCTTTTGGATACGTAGGAGCAGAATCCACATTCTGTCAAGCACAATCCAAAAACACCCCACTAATCCTCGTTCAACCGAGTATCTCATATCCGAGATATTTGGCCGGAACATTTGGCGCCGTCTGTGGGAATCGAAGCAAATATTTTCCCATACCACACAAAATGGTGAGGACGAGAAGCGGAAACTGCAGGAGGGAGGAGCCAAGGAATGCCAACAACGGAGTTAACGGGGATAATGGAGAACAGTCCGTAGACCCAGCAGGAATGACTGACAATCCCGTGGTTCAGAAGCTTCTCGCGCAGGTTGCAGTGCTGAGAAGGGAGAATGAAGAAATCCGCCGGCAGAATGACCGTCGTGAGAGAGAGCAGAGCAGGGAGAGGTCGGTCTCTTCCTCACATGAAAGAGAGCGCCGACCTCCCGAGATTGAGGGGTCCAGAAACTTGTATCGGGAAGGGGGTCCTCACCTCCGGGCTTCCCACCACAACAACCGAGCAGAGGAAGAGGGATTCCCTAAGCAGGCCCCAGAATTTTCACTCCAAACGAACAGACTTAATGACAAGGCCAGCCTGCGGAAGCCGAGGCATCCTTTCACGAACGATATCATGGGGGTCCCCTTGCCAGCCAACTACAAGCCCATCAACATTGACAAATATGATGGCACCTCAGACCCCGAGCGCCACTTGGACGCCTTCACCACGCAGATGTACCTTTTTACGGATGACGACGCTGTCATGTGCAAAGTTTTCCCAACCACACTGAAGGAGGCAGCGTTGACTTGGTACACCCAGCTACCCCCAGCCTCGGTGGACTCTTTTGATACATTTGTGGCTAAGTTCAGGGCTCAGTTTGCCACGAGCCGAGCTCACCAAAAGACCTCGGCCTCACTGGTGAACTTTAGGCAAGAGAAGAATGAATCCCTGCGCAACTTCATGGCCAGATTCAGCAAGGAGGCGGTACTCATCCCCAATCTCAGTGCCGATGTTGCACTACACACCATCCTGACCGGGTTGAGACCTGGCCCTTTTGCTAGGTACTTAGCTCGGAAACCACCAACCGATATGGACGAACTGAGAAGAAAAGCTGCAGGTTACATCAATATGGAGGAGGTGGAGGAGTCCAAGAAAAGGTATAGGACCGATGAGGCCGACAGGCGAGAAGGTAGAGACAAGAGGAGGGCAGGGGGTGATAAGCCGAGATTGAAAGGCCCGGCCGAGCATTTCCAGAGGGGACCAAAGTATGATCATTATACTCCCCTCAATACAAATCGGGCTCGGGTGTTCGAGGAAGCGTACAGCGCGGAGCTTCTGCAGCTCCCAAAGAGTGGCCACACCCCCCGAAACGCGGATCGCCAGAAGCATTGTGGGTATCACCGCAACTATGGCCATACCACCGAGGAGTGCTGGGTCCTACGGGATAAAATTGAAGAACTGGTTCAGGCTGGCCACCTCAACAACTTTGTCCGAAGAAACAACAACAACAATGAGAGGCTCGGTGGAAACAGAAGGAGAGAGGGTGACCGAAGCCCGAGGAGGGGCGGCGATCGACGGAATGATGAGAGAGCAGAGACCAGAGAAAGGCAGAACGAAAGACGGGAAGAGGATAATGTCATCCGGGGGGTGATAAACACCATCTCAGGAGGGTTCGCAGGGGGAGGCACAACAAGTTCAGCTCGGAGAAGACATCTGCGGGCCATCCGAGCTGTCAACTCGGTATCTGGCAAGCCTCCCCGAAGTTCCCCCCCTATTATCTTTTCTGATGAAGATTTTGTGGGAGTAGATCCCAATCAGGATGACCCCATGGTGATCACCGTACAGTTGGCCAACTTCTCGGTCAAAAGAACCCTCGTCGATCAGGGGAGCTCCGCGGATATATTGTATTACTCAACGTTTCAGAAGCTCGGGATCCCGGAGAAATCAATTCAGCCGTACGACAGTAAACTCGTTGGCTTCGCAGGGGAGCAGGTTGATACTCGGGGATATATTGACCTCTTGACCACTTTTGGCGATGGCAGAGCTTCTAAAACCATCATGGTCAGGTATGTGCTAGTTAACGCAGTTACATCGTATAATATCCTGATCGGAAGGCCGTCCTTGAACGAGTTAGGGGCTGTGGTCTCTACTCCCCACCTCACGATGAAGTTCCCCTCCAGCTCGGGAGATATAGTGGCTGTCCGAGCAGATCAGAGGATGGCAAGACAGTGCTACGCTGATAGTTTGCGGGTGAGCAAACTTAAACCCGCACATGTAGAAACCCTAGACAGGGGGAAGGACAAGGCGGTGAATTCAGTAAACTCCGTTGAGCTGGATCCCAGGGTGGACGTGCAGGAACAACGTCCACAACCTATTGAGGAGCTAGAGAAGTTCCAACTCGGCGCGCAGCCTGAACAGTGTACTAAGCTCAGTGGTCACCTTGAGCCTACTCTGAAAGAAGAAATAAAGCAAGTGCTGCGCAGAAATGCCGATCTATTCGCCTGGACCACATCTGACATGCCGGGAATTGATCCCAACTTTTTATGCCATAAATTGGCAATCTGTCCCGAGGCGAAGCCAGTGGCCCAGAGAAAAAGGAGATTAGGTGAAGAGAGGAGAAAAGTAGTCGAAGAGGAGACAGCGAAGTTGGTCAAGGCCAACTTTATCCGAGAAATAGAATACACCACATGGCTGGCCAACGTCGTTCTCGTCAAGAAAGCAAACGGCAAGTGGCGCATGTGCACTGATTACACGGATCTGAACAGAGCATGCCCAAAAGACTCTTATCCCTTGCCGAGTATTGACAGGCTGGTTGACGGGGCTTCCGGATACAGAATTTTAAGCTTCTTGGATGCGTACTCCGGGTACAACCAAATTAGAATGTACCCCCCGGATGAGGAGAAAACAGCCTTCATTACTGAGGGGTCAAATTACTGCTACAGAGTAATGCCGTTTGAAATTTGAAGAATGCGGGAGCTACGTACCAGAGACTTATGGACCGGGTATTTGAGAAGCAAATTGGCAGAACCATGGAAGTATATGTGGATGACATGGTGGTGAAATCCGATGACCCCAGCCACCACCCTGTAGATCTGGAAGAAATATTTCAGCAGCTGAGAAGGTACAACATGAGACTCAACCCGGAGAAGTGTGTTTTCGGTGTCCAGGGGGTAAATTCCTCGGCTTTATGCTTACCCACCTGGGAATTGAAGCCAATCCCGATAAGTGCCGGGCCGTAATTGAGATGAGAAGCCCGCAGAACGTTAAAGAAGTACAAAGATTGGCAGGACGGCTTGCGTCATTATCTCGGTTCCTACCCAAATCCGTAGAGAAAGCTCGGCCTTTCTTCAAACTGCTGAAGAAGCCCCAAACCTTCAAGTGGACCGAGGACTGCGAGAAGGCCTTTGTCGACTTCAAGGACTTTCTGTCCTCCCCGCCGATATTAACAAGACCCATCCTGGGAAGGAATTGTATCTGTATCTGTCAGCCTCCGAGAATGCTATCAGCGCAGTCATCGTACAGGAGGTAGAAAAAGCCCAAATGCCAGTATACTTCATCAGTAGGGTGCTTCATGATGCCGAAACTCGGTATCAAGCTATTGAGAAGCTGGTCTTAGCCTTGGTGACCGCAGCTCGGCGGTTGCGCCCATACTTTCAGAGTCACCAAGTGGTTGTTAAGACGGATCACCCGATTAAACAGATACTCAAAAAGCCCGAATTGGCGGGGCGTATGATTGCTTGGTCAATTGAGTTGTCCGAGTTTGGCTTGAAATACGAGATGAGAGGACCTCTGAAATCACAATGCCTCTCTGACTTCATAGCCGAGCTCCATCCACAGCCAGTGGCTGAGGATATATGGTGGAATTTATACGTGGATGGATCCTCGAATGTCAGAGGCAGTGGAGCGGGGGTGATTCTGGAGGGACCAGGAGAATTGATCTTGGAGCAATCGTTAAAGTTCGAATTCAAAACCTCGAACAATCAAGCCGAGTATGAAGCTCTTATAGCGGGACTAAGGCTGGCGAATGAAATGGGGGCAAAGGCTGTTAAGTGCCGGAGTGATTCACAACTAGTCACCGGACAAATATCCGGGGGCTATCAGGTGAAGGAACCTCAGCTCACCAGATATTTGTGTAAGGTCAACCAATTAATCTCCAGCTTTGAAAAGTTCATTATTGAGCACATTCCCCGAGAGGAAAACACTCGGGCTGATTTGCTGTCTAAGCTAGCCAGCACGAAGAAGCCGGGACACCACAGAACGGTTATTCAAGAAACCCTCAATGAACCAAGCATTGGGACAGAAGAAGTGATGGCCAACGAGTTGGTTGACCGAGAGTGGATGGCACCTATATGGGAGTATTTATCCTCAGAAACTCTACCCTCGGATCAGGCCGAAGCCAGGAAAGTCAGGCTCAGGGCGAGTCACTTTACCATAATCGCCGGGGAGCTGTATAAGCGAGGATTCTCGGCGCCTTTGCTAAAATGTCTGACCGGGGCACAATCCAAGTATGTCATGGAAGAGGTTCACCGAGGAATCTGTGGTTTTCACGGTGGAGGCATATCAATGGCCTCCAAGATAGTCCGAGCAGGGTACTATTGGCCTACCCTCAGAGCTGATTGCATGGAGTGGACGAAGCGGTGTGATGAGTGCCAAAGATTTTCCAATGTAAATAATACCCCCCCCCCCCCCCCCCAGAAGGGCTTCACACATTAAACTCGCCTTGGCCGTTCGCAATGTGGGGAATGGACATACTGGGGCCTTTCCCAGTAGCCAAAGGCCAAGTCAAATTCCTACTGGTAGCAGTGGACTACTTCACCAAATGGATCGAAGCAGAGCCTTTGGCCAAGATTACCGCCGAGAAGGTGCAGAAATTTGTGTGGAAGAGCCTTATTTGTAGGCACGGAATTCCCTTTGCAATCGTTACCGACAACGGAAGACAATTTGTGGATAAGAAGCTACGGGAATTCTATGACAACCTCGGTATCAAGCACCAAGTTACATCCATTGAGCACCCCCAAACCAATGGGCAGGCCGAAGCAGCTAACAAGATCATCCTCGGGGAACTGAAGAAAAGAGTAGGAAGATCTAAAGGAGCCTGGGCAGAGGAGTTACCGAGTATTCTCTGGGCCTATCACAGTACGCCTCAATCTACCACTCAAGAAACACCCTTCAGGCTGACATACGGAACCGACGCCATGATCCCAGTAGAGGTTGGTGAACCGTCTTTCCGACGTGTGCAACACGAACCGAACGACAATGAGAGCAATATGAGGATCGAACTTGACTTGGTAGAAGAAGTTAGGGAGGAAGCCAGAATCAGAGAAGAAGCCTGCAAACAGAGAGCCACTAGAAGGTATAATTCAAGAGTGAGGCCAAGGAGTTTTCTGCGCGGAGACATAGTGCTGAGAATAAAAGGGGAAGCGAGGAAGGACTGCACGGAAGGCAAGTTAGCGGCAAACCGGGGAGGACCATTCCGAGTAGCTGAAAACCTGGGGAACGGGGCATATAGGTTAGAAGAATTGTCGGGAAATCCTATCCCGAGGACTTGGAATGCCTCTCATTTGAAGTTTTATTACAGCTGATGTATATAGTCGGGTGCTGTACTCTTTTTCCTACCTCGGTATTTTTTCCCAAAATGGGTTTTGACCGGGGAGGTTTTAACGAGGCACACCACGGACTCCATTCAATAAAAAGCAAAATTTATTATGAATATGGTTTTATTTTCTCTTGCTTTGCCGAAGTATTTATTTTGCAGGCATCTTATTCTAATGGCCGAGTTCGAGCCAGTCAAAGGGGGCAAGTTTGAGCCCGGCGGCCGAGTCCGAGCCGTTCAATTCCAAAGGTCAAGTTTGGGCCTAGTGGCCGAGTACGAGCCAATGGCCGAGTTCGAGCCAGTCAAAGGGGCCAAGTTTGAGCCCGGCGGCCGAGTCCGAGCCGTTCAATTCCAAAGGCCAAGTTTGAGCCTAGTGGCCGAGTACGAGCCAATGGCCGAGTTCGAGCCAGTCAGAGGGGCCAAGTTTGAGCCCGACGGCCGAGTCCGAGCCGTTCAATTCCAAAGGCCAAGTTTGAGCCTAGTGGCCGAGTACGAGCCAATGGCCGAGTTCGAGCCAGTCAGAGGGGCCAAGTTTGAGCCCGGCGGCCGAGTCTGAGCCGTTCAATTCCAAAGGCCAAGTTTGAGCCTAGTGGCCGAGTACGAGCCAATGGTCGAGTTCGAGCCAGTCAGAGGGGCTAAGTTTGAGCCTGGCGGCCGAGTCCGAGCCGTTCAATTCCAAAGGCCAAGTTTGAGCCTAGTGGCCGAGTACGAGCCAATGGCCGAGTTCGACACGGTCAGAGCGGCCATGTTTGAGCCCGGCGGCCGAGTCCGAGCCGTTAAATTCCAAAGGCCAAGTTTGAGCCTAGTGGCCGAGTACGAGCCAATGGCCGAGTTCGAGCCAGTCAGAGGGGCCAAGTTTGAGCCCGGCGGCCGAGTCCGAGCCGTTAAATTCTCAAGGCCAAGTTTGAGCCTGGTGACCGAATACGAGCCATAAAGTTAAGTATAAAGGTCAAGCACGATCTTACTAGCCAAATCCGAGTTATTATTAAGTTATAGACGTTGAATTTAAGCCGCGAAATTAGTAAAGCTGAATATGGGCAAAGAACAAAATTCGGAAAGGCCAAGTACGAGCCATTATTTTATTAAGGAAACCGAGTACAATGCACAAGGCAAAAATAAAGCCGAGTTTGATACATTCAAGGAAACCGAGTACAATGCGCAAAAATAAAGCTGAGTTTGACTCTTGAAAAGTACATTCACGGGACCGAGCGCAGCGCTGAAGTTGAAAGCTGAAATTGAAAATAAGGGCCACTCGGCCCCCAGTCCCCCCGATTGAACGCCACCACGCTCTCTTAAGGGAGGCTGTAGTTCCCACTCCCCCCTGAGAAAGCTGGACGATGAGGTGCTCGGCCAACTCCGGGAGTAGACGACCTCTACCCCTTTCGCCACGCCCGAAGACTGCTATTCTCCCAGTTAACATCCTTTTTGAAGGATTAAACCATAAAAGGAATTCTGGATCCCATCTCCCACTTACATCCTTTTTGGCGGATGTGAAACCCAAAAAAGGATGTTAACTGGGAGAGGGGAACGTAAACCCCTGACGTTAGCATAGAACTACTCGGGTGGAAGAGAAGTAAGAAACGAACTTGGCTGATAGAAAAGGATGAGGAATGAACAAGTGAGAAGGGCCCTATTTATAAGCAAGAAAGGAAGTAGCATGCGTGAGAGTTTGTTGGGAAAACAAACCTCGAAACCAAGCAAAAGGCAGCGATTGCGTGAACCCATTACGGTTTCCAAAGCATTTAATGCATGACAACGCAAAATGTAAAACACGTGCTTTTCGTGTAACGACCACCGTCCATTTTGGACGGTAGAGTATTCCGGCCTTAGCCGAAGATTCGATGGACAAGCCAAACACAACAAAGAATCAGCAAAATGATAATGATATTCATTCAAGTAATGTCAGGTTACAAGGGCATGAGCCCAGTACAAAGGATGAACAAAAAACAAAAAACTATAACAACTACTCCCCCCTGTGGCTTTCCTCGGCCTCTACGTGACCGTCGGGAGAGCCCCCCACCACGTCCACCTCTTCCTCCCCCTCGGGAATAATGGGAACAAGTTCCCCATTCACCACCTCCATGTTCACATCGGCCCCCGAAAGGTCGATGCCGGGAACCAGAACCTCAGCTTGGGCAATGGCTTTGTCAAAACCTTTCCGGTGCTCGATGACAATGCAGCGGGTGGCCTCCCTTACGTCCTCCTCGAGCAGTATCTTAGCCTGGATCTCAGCCTCCAAGGCAGCCTTGAGCCGATCAATCTCAACCTGAGCCTCTTTGATCTTTTCTTCGGCACGAGCCTTGTCTTCTTCAACTCGAGCTCTGCCTTCCTCGGCTGATTTTACCCGAGAATCCAGCTCGGAGTTCCGAGTATTAATGTCAGCAATGGTGGTAGTCAGGCGTTCATTCTCGGAGGAAATCCGGGAAAGATCCCCCTTCAACCTCTCGATAGCAGCAAACTCAGATTCCAATTGCTGAGACTTCCTCTCGGTCTCCGTCACCTCTCGGCTACAGAAACGAGCCAAAGCTGCAGCGCAAAGGCAGTAGACCGAGAGGGCCTCCATGCTGGATCGGGCCCCCTGCTGCTTGATAAACCGAAGATCAGCGGCTTTTAAGAGGCTCGAGTCGAAAGAGGAGGAGGGGTTGAAGTCTTCACCCCAGAGAGATGAAGTCCCTGCCTTCAGGGTGGTGTTGTACCATTTTGGCTCGAGGGGGTAGAAAGTGGCTGTTCTCGCCCCGCGATTTGCGTCCCCGAGTAGTAGGGCGGGGAGTTTGGGCCGAGGAAGGGGAGAATCTTGGCGACCACTTCAACCTCTGCCCTCTTCCTTTTTGAGGGGCAGATGACGAAGCCCCCTTTGCAGAAGCCTTGGTGGGAGGAGGTCTTTTCTGTTTCTTCTCGGCTGAAGAGGGACCCTGACCCTCTTTACCAACACCAGCCTTGACAAGCTTTGAAAAGTCGAATTTTCCTATGATGACTGTCAAAAAGAAAGAGTTGTTAGTATAACAACACATGCAGAAAATACTTAAGAAACTAAAAAGCCGAGCACTTACTTTTAAGGTCGGACCTTGGGGTGGAGGAGAAGGGGAGTTTCAGAAGGCGTGCACAATGGAGGGGCCGAGGAAGATTTTCTAGTACATCTATATCCCGCCTATCCTCGGCCGGCAGGGAATGATACTCGGCGAAGCGAATTTTGTGGGAGAGGATTGCCAGTATAAAGGAAACTTGGCATATTTATTCTCGTCAAAAAAGTGGGAGGTATGAGAACTCGAAGGGCGAACACGGAAGAAGCCAACCTTGAAGTCTTTATACGACGATGCGAATAAACTAAGAAGATCTCTTCGGTTCAACCCATTAAGGGATACCCATCCCTTTTTCTCGCCAAATCTGGTTTGGTAAAAGTACAAAAATTTTGGAGTGGTGGGCTCTATCCTTATGTATTTACATAAAATCTGAAAGGCTTTCATAAAAGCCCAGCTGTTAGGGTGAAGCTGAGTAGGTGCGACGTTCATGGTTCTCACAACGTCGCACTCAAACTCAGTAAAAGGAAGAGACACATGCAGTTTTTCAAAAAGTGTTTTATACATATATGTAAAGGGGGGCTCGGAAGGACGAGCCCTTAGAAAGACACACTCGGTGCTCGAGCACGGAGAACAAATAAACTCGAACTCGTCTCCGGAGGCCGAGATATTGATATGGGACCGAAGTTGAACAATAGAATCAGGAGTTTGGTAGTCAGAAAAAAAGGTTCCAACCTCCCCTTTAACCCAGGTATACCCGGGAAGGGTAATATCGGGAATAGGGTCTTTTGGAACCCTAAGGCGTTGTTTGCGAGCGGCGGGTTTGGACACTCTGGGAGGGGGAGAACCAGACCTAGGCGAATCAGACTCGGAAGAATCTGAGTCAGTCGAAGATGATCCGGAGGAGGACGGTTCCGCCTCCCCAACGCTCAGTTCCCGTGAAGGAACAGAAGAAACAGAAAGGGATCCCCCAATTGGGGAAACTTCGCGCTCAACCAGAGGCGAAGTATTTGACTCAGAAGACACAGATGAACTCATATATGGAGACCAGAAATAGAGTTTAGAAGCATGAAGGAAAAGAAGAGATGGAGCGTACCTGGAGGATGACAAGCAGAGAGACAATGGCAGAAACTTGGAAGACAAGGGTGAATAGCAAAGAAGGGTAAGCAAAGTAGGAGGGAGTTGGCGCCAGAGGAGATATTTATAGCCTGCAGTTGGAAGCCCATTGTCCATCGGGCCCAAAAAGGGCGCGACTTTTGATTGTCCCGACGCGACTTTTGATTTTCCCCCCATTAAATGGGCGCGGAACTCTAGGGTTTCTTGTCTATGGCGTGCCGGAGAAGTAATAGGGGAATAATTGTTTTCCCTGACAGAGAGAGAAGACTTGATTGAAATGACAGTTGGGAATGTGGATAACTGCATAGCCGACAAATAAGCTCGGTTTCATACGTATCAGCTCCTTCGCTTATTCAAGCTCGGAGCTCGGGGGGCTTGTGTACTGGCCGAGAATGTAAGACCGAGAACTCGTCTATACACTGGACCAACCGAGCTTACCCCCACGAAGGGGCCTTGGCCCAAACTCCTCCGAAGCCGAGGACGTGTCAGCACACTTGACACCCGAGAATAACTACTCGGCCCCAAGCTATCCATCCGCAGCTAACTGGGCCGAATATCTCGCTAGCCATAATGTCATTCCGGACAATCAGGCTCCGGATATCTCTCCCCATGATCGCGATCTGATCCAAATATTCCTCCGCTTATTTCGGAGCTTGATTCTGAGAGATCACTATAAATAGGGGGCTTACCCCTCATTCAGAACTACGTTTGCTTTGATTCCCTTTTGGATACGTAGGAACAGAATCCACATTCTGTCAAGCACAATCCAAAAACACCCCACTAATCCTCGTTCAACCGAGTATCTCATATCCGAGATATTTGGCCTGAACATATATATATATATATATATATATATATATATATATATTAAAAAAATTGCTTATAAAAAAATTGTTTTGCCTTTAAAAAAAAGTTAAAAACTGTTATTCTTTTTAGAAAAAATATATGCAAAAAATTTAACTTCAAAAAATTTCAAAACCTTAACTACGACACTAACACATTACACGCCACCCCTGATTGTCCGCACTCAAACATTGAGAACATTGAGTGATTCATATTTAATGCTAATCATGCATATCTTTCACCAGAATGTAAATAACTAGGCAAAATAGGTAAATTGGTCACATACGTTTATTTTAATTTTCAAATCGATCCTATATGTAACACCCCGATTTTTCTGCTTTCTAATATCGATATAAATATAAATAAAATTTTATATTTTTATCTAAACCTTAGAAAATTATTTTGGGAAAACCAAAGTCATATTCATTTTATACTTATTTTTATAAGTATACGGTGAAATTTTGGGTTTAAAACTCAGACGGAAACCGGTCTGCGTTTTTACTGACAGTATAATTTCATACCTACAAAAAACCCTAATTTGACCCGAAACTGGAATTTGTAGATTTTTATATTTTGTCCGTGAGGAATTCTACTTTCCAAATTTCTGATCAAAAATGAAATATTATGTTTAATCGGACGAATTTTGGTAAAAGTTCGGACGGAAAAACAGTCGGTGTTTTCACTGACAGTAAGATTTTAATGATCAGAAAATCTAATTTTGACTCGTGAACAAAATGGTTTATGTTTAAATCATATTTCCAACGATTCTGGTTAGTTTGAAAATTTTTGATTGAAAAACAGATAGAAACCCTAATCGGGAAACCGACGGAGTCGGAAACGGAATTGCAGAGACCTGTCAAGAGATCGCGACAACGAGTCATACATGATGACTCATGGAGGATGAGTCACCAAGCATTTATGAGCATTAAATGCTAGTAATCCTGACTTATAGGTAAAAAGACCAAAATACCCCCAAGCTTTCACGGGTATTAACAAGACACATCTACGCACTTTTAACCACTCATTTTACATGGTTGTAAACCTCCCACATCTCCTCAAATTCGTACATCCATATATACTTAACCATACCTATTTCGTTTTGCTTTCGTTTCATTATTTTCCTCTCAAAAACCGAAATCGGGTAAATGACAGAGTTGCGTACGAAATTTCCGGGAACCGCTAACGGATAGGATCGGTGACTCATTGGTGAGTCACTATGTGTGGCCCAAAATCAGACACACCTCCATCAAATGTGAACCACATATTATTAACCATGATTAGCCAAAATAACCTTAGTTATGTTAACTATTAACTATGATTAATCATATATTAATTTAATATTCACAAAACCCATTATTTGGACTCTAAGGAACCAAAAAAAGCCTAAATCTAAGCCTACATAAAGGCTCAAAACCGCAGCTGCCCTCTCCCCACTTCTCTTCATCTTCCTCACCAAGTTTTCTCCATTTTCTCTAAGTTACAAAACTCATAAGAACACCGAATCTCCACCGAAAATATGACCCTCCTACTTTATGAAACTCGAAAAACTCTCAACATAAAAGTTGTTACTCTTTCGCTCTTATTTCCAAAAAGCTAAAGATCATCAAAAGCGGACAAGTGGATTGGGAGTTATGCTCAAAATACCAAAACTGCCCAGAATTCTCAGCAACACACGAAAATGGGTTTATGATGGATTTCATTTTTGTTGTTAAAGTATACTTGATTCAATATTTATAGTTCATATATATATTGAATCCAAGTTGTTTTTTCAAAAAGAAATCCCTAGCTTCATTTTTCATTGAAGTCCGAAAATGGGTTTATGATGGATTGTAATATTTGATTTCAATTCTTTATGTTAAATCATTAGATCTATGTCTTAAGTACTTAGGATCATTAATCCAATGACTTAAGCAATTTTAGTAATTTTTAGCCACAAAATCCATTCTTGACCGTGACCTAACCTTAGTGATTAGGTGATTGTATTTGTTTGATTTTGATTGGTTGAGTTGTGATTTGTTGAAGGATAAAGAATTGTATTGTGTACGTGCGTTGACGGTTTTTGGATTCGTGACAAAGTTTTAAAATTGGAAGCTAAGTTCTTCGAGAGGTAAGGGGAGCTTACCTGAGGGATTTTTCCCGATAATTATATGTGTGATTGGTGTATGATTTGTAATATTGGGTTGAGATTCATGGTGGTTGATGCATGATTTGCCTGGATTAATTGCTATAATGTTGTTGATAAATTGTTGATGTTGTTTGTGGATTGAAAAGCCTGACAGTGGATAGTGCTTAGTTAGTAATGAGGTTTAAAGTGTTAAAAAGTTTTTACGTGATACTAAGTTTTAATTAATGAGAAATAGTAATATAATATTACTTAGGTTTTTGGTTGGTTGAAAATGAGAAAAATTTGAAAATATCATTATTTTAATGATTTATTGGTGTAAGAGGGAACTATGAGTTACAGTGAGGACGTAACCGTGAAATTATTTTTGTACTGTTAATTTTTAGGTGGATAGATCCAATATATTATAAAAAGTTATTTTATGAAATTAATCTTCGAAAATAACTTAATTATGATTTTAGAAAATTATTTAAGTCGAAAAGATCAAGTTTTGACTTAAAACATTTTTAAAATGCTAAAACGATGGTTAATTCCGAAAATATTTACAGAACACATTCTTAAAAACAGGAGTAATCTTTCACACATGGATTTAGTTTTAAGATCATTTTTTTAAGAACTAGAGTTTCTCGGAGAAAGATTTTCAGAAGAAAGAAAATGAGTTTCTTAGTGATTTGATAAAGGAATTTATAGTAGAAATGATTTTACGAAGATGGGACATTATTTCGGGAAAAATAGTTTCCAAAAGAAAACGAATTTCAACATGGTTTGACATTTTATAAACGAGTTACAACAGAAAGGGTTTTTGTAAACGAGTTTTACTCCACGGTTTATTTGTTAGTCATGATATCTTAACGATATTCATGCTATAATTGATTTGTTAGTCACGATATCCTGATGATATTCATGTTTCAGTGTATGTGTTAATTATGGTATCTTTAGGTCATTTAGGGCTCGATGTATTTGTTAGTCATGATATCTTGATGACATTCATGTTATAGTATATTTGTTAGTCATGATATCTTGAAGATAATTATGTTACAGTGTATCTTGGTATCTCTATGTTATTCATATTTCGTATTTGTTAGTCATGGTATCATGATGATATTCATGTTTCAGAGTTGACCATTGTGCCTTAATGGTCAATGTGCCATTTAGAGTTGACCATCGTACCTTAATGGACGATGTGTCATTTGCTTTGTTGACCATCGTGTCGGGATGTTTGGGCGGTGTGCCATTTGTTTTGTTGACCATTACACGCCATCCTTGATTGCCCGCACTCAAACATTGAGAACATTGAGTGCTTCATATTTAACGCTAATCATGCATATCTTTCACCAGAATGTAAATAACTAGGCAAAATAGGTAAATTGGTCACATACTTTTATTTTATTTTTCAAATCGGTTCTATATGTTTTTTTTTCAAATTGGTCCCATACGTTTTGAAACGTTTTCACGTTAGTCCTTCTCGTTTCTCAACCATTTCTCAACCGTTTCTCAACCAGGTATTTAATATTGTCAAAACATACCGGATCACATTTGAATATTTTCAAAACGTATAGGATTTATTTCAAAAACTTCAAAACTTATAGGACTTATTTGAAAAATCTTAAAAACATATTGGACTTATTTAAAAAACTTCAAAATGTATAGGACTTACGTGAAAACGTTTCAAAACATATGGGACCAATTTGAAGGAGAAAAAACATAGAGGACCAATTTACCTATTTTGCCAAATAATTAATATGATAGTTTTTAGAAAGGATATCCAAATCTAGTGGTATTCAATCAAGTCTTTTTATAAGTGACAAAAAATCTCGTGGTATTCAAAAGTATCTCAATTTCCATGAATTGTTTTTTAAGATAGATTTCGTGGGACTTTTTAGTGAAAAATATAAGTATCAATGTCATCTCAAAATCCTACCTAGAACCCTCAAGACTTTTATTCTTTTCCTCAGACTTTTCTTGTCTCTTTTCCTTATCCTACCTAATACTTCTGGAAGGAGAAATCCAAATTAGATTGGCATGTTCAAGGAGATAGGAATATTGAGTTCTTCCATAGGATCACCAAGATTAGGAATGTCTCTAAACAAATCTCCATGCTTAGAAATGAGGATCAAGTTCTGCTTGATGCAAAGGATATAGAGGATCATGTTTTGAATTATTACACCAAGCTTTTTAGTACTGAAAATCAGTGCATTGACAATGGCTTAGTTGACAGAATTGTTAGCCCGATGGTTTCTAGAGAGGATAATCTTATGCTAACTAATCTGCCTTCCCTTGATGAAGTTAAAAATGATGTATTTTCTTTAAATGCAAATGGGGCTCCAGGGCGGCCAGATGGTTTTGGTGGCTTCTTCTTTCAAAATTACTGGGAGATTGTTCAGCATGATGTTTGTAAAGCAGTGATTCAGTTTTTTGAGCAGGGCTGGTTGCTGCCAAATCTGAATTCTAATCTTTTGGTTCTAATCTTTTAGGCCTATTGCCTTGGCTAATTTCCAGTTCAAAATCATCACTAAAGTCCTTGCAGACAGGCTGGCTAAGGTTGCACCAAAGATTGTCTCTGATAATCAAAAGGGCTTTATTCAAGGTAGATATATTACTGATTGTCTCTGCACTGCATCAGAGTGTGTTAATATGATGGACAAAAGGGCTTTTGGTGGTAATTTGGCCTTGAAGATTGATGTCAAGAAGGCTTTTGACACAATGTACTGGGCCTTCCTTTTGAAGGTACTTCATTCTTTTGGTTTTGATATCAAGTTCTGCCATTGGATAGAAACTATTCTGAAGTCAGCTAAACTTTCTATTGGTATCAATGGTAAGTCTGTTGGTTTTTTCACTTGCAAGAGAGGAGTTAGGCAGGGTGATCCATTGTCACCTCTGCTTTTTTGTATTGCTGAAGATGTTTTGAGCAGGGCTATCTGCAAGTTGGTTCAAGAGGGTAAGCTCAAAGCAATGGCTGGCCCAAGAGGTCTTAGTCCCCCCTCTCATATCCTTTATGCGGATGATATTCTTATCTTTTGCAGAGCTTCCATCCAGAATTTGTCCTTGTTAATGTCCACTTTTAAGGAGTATGGTGAGGCTTCTGGTCAATTGATTAACACTCAGAAATCCAAGTATTATGCAGGTAATATTTCTGCAAACAAATTGTCTTCCATTGCCAATGTTTTAGGATTTTCTGCTGGCAGGTTCCCTTTCACTTATCTCGGGCTGCCTGTGTTCAAAGGGAAGCCAAGGAAATCCCATTTACAGTCAATTGCAGATAAGATCATATCCAAGCTGGCCTCATGGAAGGGAAGTCTGTTGTCAATTATGGGCAGACTGCAATTAGTTAAGTCTGTAATTACTGGTATGATGTTGTACAGTTTTCAGGTTTACTCATGGCCCTCTTGCTTGCTGAAATCGATTGATTGCTGGCTAAGAAACTTCATACGGTCTGGCAATACAGAAGTCAAAAAAACTGTGATTGTGGCTTGGAAAAAAGTCTGCAAACCTGAAGCTGAGGGAGGTCTTGGTCTTAGATCTTTTAGATGCATCAATGGTCTTCTATGCTCAAGTTGTGTTGGGAATTCATCTCTTCTTCTGAGCAGTGGGCTTGCATTTTGAGAGCAAGAGTTCCGAGGAGAAACACAATGATCCAGTATTCTATCTCCTCCTCAATATGGACTGGAATCAAGCATCATCTGAATGTAGTTATGGAAAACACAGCCTGGATGCTAGGTGATGGTGCTGATATCAATTTTTGGAATGACTTATGGTTGTCTAAACCCTTAAACTCTCTGCTTGCTTTCCCAGCTCAATTACAATCTTCTTTAAAAGCAAAGGTGAGGGACTTCTGGTTCAATAATTCTTGGAATATCCCAGACATCATTTTACAGCATTGCCCTGCTATTGCTGCTGAACTCATGCATATCAGCATTCCATCTTTTCCCTGTAAAGATACCCGTGTGTGGTGTAGGAATGAATCGGGGTCCCTAACACTGAAGGATGCATATCAGTTCCTCCATAATAATGGTCAAACAGTTCCTTGGGCTAAGTCTCTTTGGATCAGCTGTGTCCCTCCTTCCATTTCCTTCTTGGTTTGGAGAATCATTCACAACCGTATGCCTACTGATGATAATCTTTGGGCCAATGGCTGCATGGTTGTCTCAAGATGTGATTTATGTGGTTGTAGTTATGAAACAACTACTCACCTGTTCTTACATTGTTCCTTCGCAAATAATTTGTGGTCCTGGCTGAGCAGCATGCTTAACTTGGCTATTGATACAACTTCAATGCTCACTGCTTTTTCAATTTGTGAGCTTCAATGGAGCTCTCAAGTTAAGGACCTTTTGATTGCTGCATTATCATGTACCATCTGGGCAATCTGGCATTGCAGAAACAAATCAAGATTTGATGACAGATCCATCCCTTTGCAGGTTGCCAAAAACTTGATCCTTGCAAAAGTTAGCCTGGCAGGTAGCTTGAGCAATGGTACAACACCTGCATCATCTCAGGATCTCAGGATTTTGCAAGAGTTTAAAGTCAGATGTCATCTTAATCGTGCCCCTCAAATCACTGAAGTAAAATGGCATCCTCCTCCTTGTTACTGGGTTAAGTGCAACACTGATGGAGCTGCTAGTGGTGCCCCGGGTCCTTCTGCTTGTGGTCGCATCTTTCGTGATCATAGTGCTGCTACCCTTGGTTGCTTTGCAGCCAATCTTGGTGTCAATTCTGCTTTTTATGCGGAATTAATGGGTGCAATCTTGGCTATTGAAATTGCCCACAAAAGAGGATGGTCGTTATGGCTGGAATGTGATTCCCAAATGGTTTTAGCTGCAATCTCCTCTCCATCTATGGTTCCTTGGAAAATAAGAAATAGATGGAAAAATTGCCTGTCCATTATAAGGGATATGTGTTTTGGTTCCTCCCACATCTTTCGTGAAGGCAACACTTGTGCAGATAGAATTGCCAATCATGGCTTGCTGATTAATGGCTTTGTTTGGTGGGATTTGATTCCTAGTTTCATTAGGGATGATTTCCATAAAAACAGAATTGGTCTCCCCAATTTTCGTTTTAGGTGATTTCATGGGTTTGTGTTGCCCCCCCATGCTTTTGTAATGTTTGTTTTTGTTCTTTTTTTAATAAATTGAGGGTGCTGCAAATGATAGATAGTGGCTAAGGTGCCAACCTAGTTGGGATGTTAGTCTCTATTGTGATGCTTTTGCATGCCTCTTTACATAAAAAAAAAAAAATACCATCTCTGTACCTTTAACAACTGCAAGTTGATACCATGCACCCACCCACCTTCATTTCTTGCAACTTGATCATCAAATGCAATGTCAAAAATCACCGTTCCAACAATGACCATCTTGTTTTTCATGAAATTCTTTATTTTATCATCCCAAATTGTTTCACCTTGCCATGCGAGATCAAGGGTTGTGATGTTTGAATGCGCCTCATGAAGGAAAACAGGTTCATGGGTTGGTGTTGAAAATTAGGTCTGGTTATGATAAGTTTGTGTAGAGAAATGGTTGACGGGCTTTTAAAATGCAGCAAGGTTGATGTTTCAAGGGAGATGTTTGATAAAATGTCGAATAGGAATTTGGTCTCTTGGAATGACATGACTAATGAGTATATGAAGTCTGGTAAAATCAATTTGGCAGATCAATTGTTTCAGTAAATGCCTATGAGGATATAGTTAGTAGGAACTCCATGATAGCTGGATACAAGCTCAATGTGCGATTATCTTTTTCAGTAATTGCCTAAGAAGAATATTTATTTCTTTGTTATCTTTTTCATTGATTCTTGTAACTTTGAATATTATATAAAAATTCATATGTTTATTTCAAATCCTATAAATCCATATAGTCTTTTCAAATCCTATACAGTCTTATGATTTAAATCCTTTAAAATCTAAACATGAAAATCTTATTATAACAATCTTCAAAAAAAAAAAGTCTTATAAGTCATTACATTTCTCATAGACTTTTAGAATCCACGAGATTTTTTTTATGCAAAAACAGTCTTTTAAAGTCTCAATCCAATATATTCCCCTAAACTTAGTCTATATTTTTATTCATTTTTCAATTGTTCTGTGCTCCTCGTGCAATGTTGACCATAATTTAGTGAATAATAACAGTTTTACCATTGTAACTTCTAATTGAAAGTTCTAAGATATAGGTTGTCGAGCTTGTAGGATTTTGTTATATCCACCTAAAAGTTTTTTTTTGGTTGATAAACATCCTTCTAAAAGATAGGATTCAATAAAAAAAAGGATATTTTAAGTAATTTTAGATTTTATTAATTTTTTATTGTAACGCCCCGATTTCTATGTCTTTCTATACCAGTAATTACATGTGTGTATATATATATATATATATATATATATATATATATATATATATATATATATTTGGTAAAATCTAGAGAGTGAGTTTAAATAAACTAAAATCATTTTCTTGTGTTCTCTTACCGTAGGAAGTCACGGTTAAATTTTCGGTTGAAAATTCAGACGAAAGCCGGTCTGCATTTTCACTGTCGGTACAAGTTTACTGAGCAGAAAACCTAATTTTGAACCGTGAACGAAACGGTTACTGTTTTTTTGATGTTTTGTATGATATTGGAAATTTTCAAAAATTCTTATTCTGGATCAAAATATAATACTTTACCCGGGCGAAGTACGATCGGGAACTTGAACCTGATACACAATGGAGCAGAGTAAGGAGCACAAAAATGATGAGGTGACATGTGGGAGTGAGGTGACTTACTAGGGGATGGCCTAAGTCACATCCTAAAAAGCTGTCATGATGATGCTTTTTGAATTATAACATATTATATTCTAAAAACCCATTTTTCTCTTTCTTCTCCAACCAAACATGGCCTAAGCCAAAACCTAGCCATCAAGATTACTCTCCCTCTCTCCTTGTTCCATTCTCTCTCTCTTTCTTTCCCCCATATACACACACTTCATCACTTCACTTTCATTTTCTTCTTCTTCTCCATTTTCCTACTCAAAGTTCTATCACTTAAAACATCCATTTTTACTTATTTTCAAGCTTCAAGTTCTTAATACCTTTTCCTAGCTTCAATGGTAACACTCTCATACTCTTCTCTTTCAATATTTACATTTATTTCATGAGTTTAATCTATGTTTTCCATTGTTGTTCATAAAGCTCTTTTAACTTCTAAAATCTCTAGAAAATGGTAGAAAGATCCTTTTCAGTTGAAACCAATTTTTATGAACTCCTAACACTTAAGGATCATTAATCCATGAGTTGTATAAATTTTGAAAATCTCCAACCCTATGTTTGTGTCATGGCCGAATCTAGTACTAAGGTAGATGATGGTGTTTTAGTTGTTTTTGACTTGTGTTTGAAATTTTTAGACTTCTGTCGTGAAGCGAGTACGGAGGATCGTAGTAACCTACACCAAGCTAGAAGCACTAATACCTTGATCTCAGGTAAGAGGGGAAAGCCTGAGGGATGTTTCCAATAACCATATTCATGATTGTTGTGATGAATTGAGTTGTCTTATATGATTGATGACGTACTGAGTTGTCTAATATGATTGAACTGCTTGCTTTAAATGTCTAAGCTTGATGATTTACTTGATTATGATTTATGATTTGGATATATGACATGAACTGTTTTATTTGTTATGCTGTTGATTGATGTCTGATAAGCCTGACTTCTGTCAGTGCACAATCAACTATTGAGATAAAAGTCTCAAAAGACTCATGAGGAAACCTTGAATATAACTGTGTTTATCAGAGCGTTTCTTTGTTAAAAGGAATGAAGTTGAGAATTGAAATAGAAAAGAAAATATATTTTAGTATATTACCAATTTTGGAAAAAAAAATGAAATGGAAAGTATTATGGGAACTAAGTGAAAAATATTTTAAAGCTTGAGAACAACCTTTCTTCCATTCAAATAATTTTAGTATAAGTGAAAATAATTTTAGGAAGTATGTTTTATGAAGGAAAATCTTTGAAAATGATTGGTACTATTTTAGAAAAGAATTTGAAAGGATTTGACAATGTTCTAAAGTTAGATGGGAAGAGAAGATGAATTTTAAAGGGGAAAATGGATTTCTTTATGACTTAACATTTTACAAATGCAGTTCGAATGAAAAGATTTTGGTAAAATACTTTTGAAAATATTCCGGCAAGCTTGGACAAGTCACCGAGGTTTCATTTTGAATTTGTATTTCACTGAACGAAAATGAATAAATATGTTGAAAGATGAATCTGGTCTGCGAAACGTCGAATACTCGAGTTCTATAACTTACACGTAGATCTTGGATTCGTGTCACATTGTTGTGGATTGTGCGTCCTATTCACGTTGTGATAAAACATGGAAAAGTTGAAAGTTGTTTTCTATGACCACAAGTCTTGAATGGTGCATCGGTCTAAGGTGTTGTGATTGAACACTCGGACTGCGTGTCCCGTGTTGATGTTGATAATTTCAAAATGTTAAAATTTATGAAAAGTCGTTAACTTTTGAGCTTCGACAACGAAAGAGAATGAACACAAAGAAAATGATGAGAACAATTGTTTTACATGCATTTTAGGTAGACGTGCCTCACGTTGATAGGAGTGATGCCTTGATGATTAGGTATTCACAATACGATGTATCACTGCATCCTGGGATGGGACAGTGTGTTATTAAATCCATGAGCATGGAATACTGCACCCTGGGATGGGACAATATGCTATGGATGTTTAGTCACTTAACGTGATGCCAAAGTGGTGGCGATTTGAGTTTGATCAACTCTTAGAATGACAAAGGGATCTCATGAGATTAAGTTTAAAGCCTGAATATTGAAGTGTCATGCATATTTTCATCGAAACTGATAGTGTGGGCATGAGACCCTTTGACATTATACATGTTTAATTATGATAATTATTTGGAAATATCTGATATATGCTTATGTGTTGTATGCATCATGAATATGGTTATTTTGTCCAATCCATATATTGGTATCTCACTCTTGCATGTTTTCTTGTTGTTCTTTGACCCTATGGCACCAACGGGAATGAGGACACTAACTTTTGATAATGCGGGAGATCCGGGGGCGTGGAACATACTCCCCGAATCCAATGCGGCCATCTATCATGGGTCGGTTAGTGAACTGAAAGGAAACGGGGAAGAGGGGCCACAGCAGCGAGTGCAGGCTGTAGGAATGGTCCATGTGTCACTACCACCCCCTTGGTACTATCTACAAGTGTTGGCGCAGAGGGGATAGCTTCACGAGCACCTATCCTTAGGAGTGCCACTTCCGGGAGTTGAGCCAGCTTCACCTATTGAAGAGGATCCGAAGGAAGATCCTGAGGAGTACCCTGAAGGCGAGCCGAAAGATCACGTCCATTATGACAACGACATTGACGATGTCCCATAGTATGTGCCTGACGATGATCCTGATTTTGATGATTCTGACTCCCCCGATGAGGGCAAAGAAGTGGTGGATGCATCGCCGGGGAACTCCTCAGGGAGCGGGAGTGTTCAGACTGGCCCTTTTTACGGCTATTAGTTGTTGACCAGCTTAGGGGTGTCCTTTTTGGTAATAGTGTATCCTGGACCTACTGTATTTGGCTTTATAGAGCCACGATATTTTGATTTGTGGTTCCGGACCTTCCCCCGTTTTGCTTTATCTTGCTTACAGCTTTTCCCTTTTATGTTTAGTGTTATCAATGGCCGGTACTATAAGGCCCTGACCTTTTGTAATATATATATATATCAAGTTGCAACTGCCACTGCTTAGATATTTATGATGTCCATGTATCATGTTCTGAGTGTTCATCTACTCTTTTAATATATATATATATATATATATATATCTGTGTGCATATAATCACCATTTTGAGAATATTTAATTATTAAGAGAGTGTTATTTTCCGAAAGTAACCAGCATTTTAATCAGTTTTATTTTCTGCAACGGGTAACCATGTGACTCCCAAGTTGGGGTGTTTTATTTATCATACTAATTTTCTAAATTTTTAAACAGAAATAGTTAACTTAATATTTTAGTACATAGATTGCATTTATTTTTTTATTTAATATATACATTTAGAATTTCGTTTTTTTTTTGTTTGGTACTCACCCTAATTTGACCTCGGGACCAAGTGAGCCATCGAAGTATCCCCACGGCTTAGATCCTTAGGACCCGCTATGGGACTAATCTCCGAGTCGACCGCACGGTTAGTAAAGCATGACCAAGGGTTGTCGCATACCGAAGGATCAAACTTGGGCAGAGCCAGAATGATTCATTTTATAACACCTTCTTAATAATTTTTCTAAATAAGAAAATATTGAGTAAAAAAATGTGTTCAATGTACTAAGAATATTAATTTAATACTATTTTGTTTAAAAATTTAGAAAATTAGTTGAAAATAAAATAAAATAAATAATTACTTAAAAAATCTTTTATGAGAATATAACAAATCATCAAATTTAATGAAAAAGAATAATAAACAATTATTTCATTTTTTGGGTTCTAAGGGTACCCCACAAGCAACTTCGAGACTCGTTACCAAGTTTTTTCCATACACAGGATTCATATATCAAACCTTTGATCAATTACTTAAAGCGCCACAACCACATTACCACTCAGATCAATCACATGTTGGTAAACAAGCATTTCATTAAAAAAAAGAGAAAAAAAACTTAACTTTAATGAAAGAAATATTTTGATTATTATTGACTAATTAAATGTCTTCAATGTATTCGACTATAATTATTAATTTAAAATAAAAAATATACGAGTGCATTGACTCAATCATTAAATAATTGAAGAACATCATAATAACTAAGTGAGAAGAGTATGATATACCTCCTGGAATTCAAAAATGAGCAAAGGAATCAAACACTTCCTTCACAAATTAAGGCTATGTAACTTAAGCTTTTTAAGAGAAAATGAACAAAGCTTAATGAAAAAGATGATCATGCCTTTTATAGAAGTGAAATGGGCTCGTGAAGGAGGGTTGGGCAGTGGGATTCTAGGGTTAAAAGGGTCCAAAGCATAAAATTCTAGGGACAAAATGGTAATCTTGTACAATGGCAAATTTGTGAGTAAAACCAACATTAAGGACATAATAGTAAATTTCCTAAAAAATCATCATGACGCTAGTGAGTCATCCTCATGACTCACCTCTAATGAGTCACCATGAAAAGACTAACCTTTTATCCATTAGTAGGTCCCGGAAATCTCTTTTTCAGCTCCGTCGTTCACCCGATTTCGTATAACGCCGGCATAATATATATTATTTCACTTTTTAAATTAAAAATTTTAAAATAGCCTAAGATGTTGGAAACTTCATAAAAACCCTAATTATTTCATTCACAAGTCAAAATTAGGTCATTTGAGCAGTAAAACTTTACTGTCAATAAAATGCAGACCGGGTTCCGTCGGAATTTTCGACCCAATTTTTAATCGTAACTCTCTACGGTAAAGTAGAGTATGGATATGATCTTGGTTTATCCAAAATCATTTTCTAAGTTTTAAAATAAAAATATAAATATTTCTATCTATTTTACCGATATAAAACAGTAAAGTAAACAGTAAAAAACCGGATGTTACACTTTTTCCCTATATTAGTTAATTAATTGATCTCTAGATGGGTCTTTTCCCCACCTTGGTTTCTAAACACTGAAAGATTAAGAGTTGCATAGCTAAATCTTAAAAATAAAAAATGGTTCCTAGTGAGTTGTATTATTTTGAGTAAAAAAAAAAGTGAGTTGTATTATTTGAGTGAAATTATATAATATTGACATATAAGTACAGTTGTTTTTATAAGCAGTTGGTTCTTACATAAGAATCCTAAAAAAAAAATCGAGAATTACATCTAGTTACCTTACTCCGAGAATTGAAACAAATATAAATGTAAATAAAGATAGGATAACTTGTGGGACTTATTTGATAAACTTTGTAAAGTTGTACTATTGGAGCTAGGGGTGTAAGACCCAAACCAATGACCCGATGAACCAGAAAATCCGAACCAAACCAATTAAATTGGTTCAGATTTTTTTGGTGTTCAGGTCCGAATCGAACGAAATCAAACAAAACCTGATGGTGATTGGTTCGATTCTCGGGTTCAAGGATTCTGGAATCGACCCAAACGAACTGAACCAATTACTATATTTTAATATTTACTTAAATATTTTAGTATTTAATAATTATTATATATAAATATTTATATGTATTTTAATAGTCTAATATTTATTACATTTATTTTTAATATAAATTTTAATAATTTAAATATTTAATATTTATATATATTTTGAAATTTATTAATTTGCGGGTCCAAACTAACTAGTTATTGAATGGTTTGGTTTGGTTCGGCTTTGTAAGAAAAACTCTTAAAACCGAACTGAACCAATTTTGATTGGGTCAGATTGTTCCCCACCTACAACTGAACCAAACCGACCCGTTACACCCCTAATTGGAGCGAATAATTGCTTAAAGTAATATATAGTAAAAAGTTATGAAGTGTCATGGTAGGATTTATTAAAAAAAAAAGAAATAAATTAAGTAATTATAATGAGTTGCACCATTAGTGGGGGTGGTCATTAGTTCGAATCAACCCGTCGAACCCGAAAAATTCGAAATGAGCTAATTAAACTGGTTCATAATTTTTTCGTGTTCGGATCCAAACCAAACCAAACCAAACTCGATGGTGATTGGTTCGATTCTCGGATTCAATAATTTTAGAACCGAATCAAACGAATCGAACCAATTGCTATATTTTGATATATTTTGATATTTTTATATATTTTTTAATATTTAAATATTTATTATATTCTAATATATATATTGTTTCTTAATAATTTAATATTTGCTATAATTTTTTTTAATATTTATATTTTTAATATTTAATATTTTTTGGGTCCGATCTGAACCAATTCGTTATTAAATGGTTTGATTTTGTTCGGATTTCCTGACAAAAAAATTACAAATCCGAGCCAAACCGAAAAATTTATTTTGATTGGTTTAGATTTGTTTTTCATGCAAATTCGAACCAAACAGACCCGTGAACACCGCTAATCCATTAGAGATGGTCTAAGAGCATCTCCATTGCTAGTTGCTTATGAGTTGCTTAAAGATAAACAATAGTTGCTTATCTTTTTTTAGCATTGGAGGTGTATCACTGGTTGCTTATTTATTAAAAAACTATTTGTGAAAGATTGAAATAAATGAATTAATATTTTAAGATAAAATAAATTCAATAACAAATAAAAAAGAATAAAAATTTGGGTTGCTTAAGGATTGCTTATTGAATGTACCATTGGAGTGAAAATGGATGAATTGCTTAATTGTGATGTGCATTGTGGAGTCCATAATGGACCCCACTTAAACAACCAAAGTGAGTTGCTTATACTTTAGCATTGGAGATACTCTAAGCAATGAATATGCTATTGAATCCTTTGTCTAAATAGGAATTCCTCTCAATTATATTTTTTCCTCTGAATTACGTTTTTTCATATATATATATATATATTGGTGGGGTGATTCGTTTTTTTTGCTTAGAAGATTAATTCCCGAAGCCCATGAGATATTTCAAAGTGCCAAAATTATTATTGGGGTGGTTGAAATCTATTGAACGAAATTGTGCACAACTAAATTGTAATTGCTTACTTTCTTGTATGATTTTTGTTCATAAAGTGTCGCCACCGTCCCAAAAGACATTACATAAAAAGATAAACAAAAAGGAATCATCAACATAGTTTTACTTTTACCCTTATTCAATTATTTGTCTTATAAAAAAAAGTTTATTTTAAGAAAAACTTTGGAAAATCCAGAAAACTATTAAATAGTTTTAATATTCATAATGCATTGAATGCATTTACTTTCTTATTCAATATTTTCTTATTAAATATTACAAGAAGGATTTAATTGATATATAAGGATAGTGTAAAGATTTTTTACAGTCAACCAATCAGAAATTGATGAATCATTAAAAATCTTTGACTCTTATCCTAACAATCTTAAAATAAGTCATTTATACTATGATTTCTGATTGGTTGACAATATAAACTTTAAACTGACAGTATATAACAATTAAACTCTTAAAAGAATTATCAGGGTGTTTTAATGAAAAAGAATAAGAAAAAAGTACAGTGAAAAGAAAAACTTAATTTTAATGAAAAGAAATATTTTGATTATTGAGTGTAATTAAATATTTTGAATGTATTTGACTACAATTATTACTTTAAAATTTAAATTTATGAGTCAATAAATTAATTTTTATATATACCTTATGCATATAAAAACTTTCTTAATCGAATTATTTATACTTTTATTTTATCAATATTATAGTGCCGTGCTTTAATTCACGCATGTAAATATAGTATGCTATCAAATTAAAAAATATATATGAATGGATCATATATAATTTTAAAATAATATAGTTATATAATATACTTAATTTTCTTTGTCAGAAAAAAAATATACTTAATTTTCAAAATATATTATATTCCTCATTAAATTTTATTACATAAGTATTTTTTTTTATGGAAATTACATAAATGTTATATTTTATAAATTTATGCACCAAAGAATTGTCTTGCAAAATTTTTATGGCTGCTCATGGTTCTGTTTGCCCCTGCCCATGGCCCTTTCTTCAACCTCTAGCCCCTTCACCCCCGCCTTCTTCTTCATCCCCTTCTTCTTTACTTGCACAAAAGAAATCCTTCGCTCAGGCACTCTCTAATTCATTTGACATACCTATAAGTCAATTTCCCAAGCCGCGACTGATAGGAGATTCAATTTCTATAAAAATTTCTGAAGAGGAATACAAGATTGGATTATAAAGTAGCAATAACAGTTTACATGGTCGTTTAATCCTTCAGAAAGGTAATCAACCAATTAAGTTTCATGACTTAAGAGACAAGTTATCGAAACTATGGAAACCAATTGGACAATGGCGCATGAACCCTTTGGGTAAAGGATATTATGAATTCAATTTCGCATACTTAGAAGATCCGCGTAGTGTTTGGACTGTTGGTTCTTGGAATTTACAACCAGGCATGCTTAGACTCTATCAATGGAGTCCAGACTTTAATCCCAATCTCCAGAAACAAACTCATGTTCAATCTTGGGTTCGAATATACGATCTTCCTATGGAGTATTGGAGGCCGAAAATACTTTTTGAAATTGAAAATGGTATAGGCACTCCAATTGCTCTAGATGAATCCACAAAAAATAAGGTTTTTGGTCACTATGCCAGAATCCTAGTTGATATCGATCTATCTGGCCCAATCCCAAATGGTATTAGGGTGGAAAGAGATGCTCATGCATTTTATGTTACAATTGACTATGAAAAACTCCCCTCCTTTTGTTCATGTTGTCTTTCGTAGGTCATTCTGTTGGGGAATGCAAGAGAAACAATAATAGTGTTGAAACTCGAAAGGAGCAGCCTTTATATCAGAAAACAAGAACTGCATACGTTCCTAAACAGCCTATTGTCAAGAAATCAGATGTTGCAGCAATGGATATTTCTGATCAAGTAATTGGTGGCAAGGAAGATTCTGGTCATGATCTAGTTAATGGTGGAAAACATGATCAAAATCATATTACGGCTGTTACTACTGGATGTATTCCAGAAAAGGATAATGCAGTAGTGCAACAGATTGTTAATGATGCAGTGAACACTCAGGGAATCCATGAGGATGGTGCTGAGGATTCATCGGAATATGATGAATCAATACATCCGGATTCACCTCAGGCAGCTAGAGTTTTAACTGATCCTTGATTTCAGACTCCAATAGCAGGTGCAGAAAACATTGGAATTGGAGTGCAGTCCATTAGTCATGTCTCTGACTCAATGGAAGGCATCGATAACAATATGCAGGTCAACTCAATCCCTCAGATAATTAATGCAATTGTCCCTTCTCAGGTGGATATTCTTCTTCATCAAGCTCAGCAGGATGTCAGGATTGTGTCCAAGTTCTGGAGTAATGGTATTGAGGAGGAAGAGATTGATGTGGAAGAGGAATGTCTTGATGTTAATGTAGTTCATCTAGAGCAAGGTAATTTTGAAGTGTTTCTTTCAAAATCTCAAAATAAAAAATTGAGGAAAAAACAGACAGCTCTAGCAAAAGCTGGTAAGCTAAAAGCCCGAAATAGGGCTGGACCTGTTAATTTTGCATGATGAAGTCTCTATTCTGGAATGTTAGAGGGATTGGAAACCTAGACACTAGGTTAGTTTTGAAGAAATTTCTGGTTTCTAATAAGCCTGATCTGATTTTCATTGCTGAGCCTTGGATTAGCATTGCTCAATTTCCTGACAGGTTTTGGACAAAATTCAATCTAAAAATTTTTGCAGTTAATGATAGGAATACTCTTTTGCCTAATCTTTGGTGCATCTTCCATGCATCCCTACATCCTACTGTTATTGCTTGCTCTAATCAATAGGTCTCTTTCTCCTTAAAGATGGAATCTCAGGAAATCTTCATTTCTGCTATTTATGCTAGCACAAATTATCAAAACAGAAGAGAGTTGTGGGCTGAACTGCTGGCAATACAGCAAGTCAATGATGGCCCCTAGTGTTACATTGGTGATTATAATGTGGTCCTTGGTGCTCATGAGCAAAGGGGTGGTTGCTTACCTTCGAGGATTGCTTCGGAGGAGTTTAAACTTTGGACAGACAGTTGTCATCTCTCTCATATTATGACCCGTGGTGCACAATTTACTTGGGCTAATGGTAGAAGAGGTAGTGCTTTAACAGAGAAAAGGCTTGATAGAGTGGTTTGCAATGACAAATGGTTGAGCTTCTGGTCTAGTGTTGCTTGCTGCACACTCCCTAGAAGCAAATCTGATCACTATCCCTTGCTTTTATCAATGAAGAAGGAGGCTAAAAACTTTAGTTCTTCTTTTAAATTCATGAAGATGTGGGCTTTAAATCCGGATTGCTCTAGAATAATTGAAGAGGTATGGAATTATGAGGTAACAGGATGTCCTATGTTCATACTGTCTCAGAAATTGAAACTGTTGAAAGGGAGACTCAAGAGCTGGAATAAAGATTCTTTTGGAGATGTGAACATCATAGTTGATTCTGCTATGGCAAAGGTTGACAACATTCAGCAAATAATTAGTTCTACAGGAATGACTGATATGTTGTTTGAGCAAGAAAAACAGGCTCAAACTGATCAGCAATATGCTTTGCACTGTCAAGAAGAATTCTGGAAAGAAAAATCCAGAATTGATTGGCATATTCAAGGTGATAGGAACACCAAATTCTTTCATAAGACCACCAAGATAAGGAATGTCTCCAAGCAAATCTCCCTTCTCAGAAAAGATGATCAAGTTCTATTTGCTGCAAAGGATATAGAGGAACATATATTGAATTATTACACTGAGCTGTTCAGTTCTGAAAATCAATGCAGGGAAAATGATTTAGTTGACAGAATTTTAACTCTGATGGTCTCTAGAGAGGACAACCTAATGTCAACCAACTTGCCCTCCCTTGAAGAGGTGAAAAATTCCGTGTTTTCCTTGAATGGTAGTGGTGCTTCGGGGCCTGATGGGTTTGGTGGTTTCTTCTTCCAAAATTATTGGGGAATTGTTCAACATGATGTATGCAGAGCTGTCATTCAGTTTTTTGAGCAGGGCTGGTTGCTGCCCAACCTAAACTCAAACCTGGTGGTACTGATTCCAAAAACTCAAGGTGCTGATAGAGTGGAGGACTTTAGGCCTATTGCCTTGGCTAACTTCCAGTTCAAAATCATCACTAAAGTCATAGCAGATAGGCTGGCTAAGGTAGCACCAAATATTATCTCTGGCAATCAAAAAGGTTTCATCCAAGGAAGGTATATTACTGACTGTCTCTGCACTGCTATGTGTAAATATGCTGGACAAAAGGGCTTTTGGTGGCAATATAGCCTTGAAGATTGATGTCAAGAAGGCTTTTGACACCATGGATTGGACATTCCTTTTGAAGGTTCTCCATTCTTTTGGTTTTGATGACAAGCTCTGTCAATGGATAGATACCATCCTCAAATCAGCTAAGCTATCTATTGGTGTCAATGGCAAGTCAGTTGGATTTTTCTCTTGTAAGAGGGGAGTTAGGAAGGGTTATCCCTTGTCCCCTCTTTTGTTCTGTATTGAAGAAGATGTATTGAGCAGGGCTATTTGCAAGTTAGTTCAAGAAGAAAAGCTCAACACAATGGCTGGCCCTAGAGGCTTCAGATCTCCTAGTCATATCTTGTATGCTGATGATATTCTCATCTTCTACAGAGCCTCCACACAGAATTTGTCCAATCTAATGTCTCTCTTTAAGGAGTATGGGGAACCTTCTGGCCAAATGGTAAACCCTCACAAGTCCATGTTTTATGCAGGTAACATTTCGGCTAACAGAATGTCTTCCATTGCTAATGCCTTAGGATTCACTGCTGGTAGGTTTCCTTTCACATATCTTGGGTTGCCTATGTTTAAAAGTAAGTCAAGGAAATCCCACTTGCAATCCATAGCAGATAGGATCAAATCAAAATTAGCCACATGGAAAGGTTGTTTGTTGTCAATCATGGGAAGAGTTCAACTTGTCAAATCTGTGGTTATTGGTATGATGATGTATAGCTTCCAGGTTTACTCATGGCCTTTAAGCTTGCTGAAATTAGTTGATAGCTGGCTGAGAAACTTTATTTGGTCTGGTAATACATATATCAAGAAAACAGTGACAGTTGCTTGGCATAAATTGTGCGAACCTGAGGCTGAGGGAGGTCTTGAAGTTGGATCTTTAAGAGCTGTTAACAATGCTTCTATGCTAAAATTGTGATGGGATTTCATCTCTTCCTCTGAGAAGTGGGCCTGTCTTTTACGAGCAAGAGTTGTGAGGAATAATTCAGTTGTGCAATATTCTATCTCCTCTTCAATCTGGACAGGAATCAAACCTCACCTGAATTCAGTTCTTGAAAACTCTTCATGGTTGCTTGGAGATGGTTCTGACATAAATTTTTGGAATGATGTATGGTTATCTAAGCCTTTGAACTCCTTGTTATCTTTACGAGCACACTTGCACTCTTCATTAAATGCTAAGGTTAAGGATTTCCTGCACAATAACTCTTGGTTCATACCAAGTATTATTCTCCAAAACTGCCCAGCTATTGCTGATGAGCTCAAGCATATCAGCATCCCTTCCTTTCCTAGTAAAGACACTCGTGTGTGGTGCAGAAATGAATCGGGCTCTCTAACTCTGAAGGATGCTTTTCAGTTCCTCAACAGCAATGGACAAGCTGTTCCTTGGGCCAATTTCCTTTGGAATAAATGTGTTCCTCCTTCCAAGTCTTTCCTGGTTTGGAGGATCCTGCATAACCGCATGCCTACTGATGAAAACCTATGGGCCAACGGCTGCATTGTTGTCTCTAGATGTAATTTATGTGGTTGTTGTTATGAAACAACTGCTCACCTTTTCCTTCAATGCGCCTTTGCTAAGGATTTATGGTCTTGGTTGAGCAACACAGTTAGCATGACAATTAATACTTCTTCAATGCTTTCTGTTTTCTCAATCTGTGATCATCGTTGGAGCTCTCAAGTTAAGGATCTTCTGATTGCTGCCATAACTAGCATCATTTGGGCAATTTGGCACTGCATAAATAAATCCAGGTTTGAAGACAGGTTTATTCCTTTGCAGGTTGCTAAGAATCTTATCCTTGCTGATGTTAGCCTTGCGGGTAACCTGAGTAATGGTACAACTTCATCATCTATACAGGAGTTTATGTTATTAAAGGCATTTAGAGTCAGCTGTCATCCCAACCGAGCTCCTCAAATCATAGAAGTCATATGGCACCCTCCTCCCTGTTACTGGGTCAAGTGCAACACTGATGGGGCAGCTAAAGGTGCACCGGGTCCTTCTGCTTGTGGTGGCATCTTTCGTGATCATAGTGCTGCCATTCTTGGTTGCTTTGCAGCCAACCTTGGAGTCACTACTGCTTTTTATGATGAGCTAATGGGTGCAATCTTGGCAATTGAAATTGCCCATAAGAAAGGTTGGTCGTTATGGCTTGAATGTGACTCAAAGCTTGTCATCTCTGCATTCTCTTCTCCCTCAATGGTTCGTTGGAAATTTAGGAATAGATGGAATAATTGCATGGCCATTACTAAGGAAATGAGTTTTGGCTACTCTCATATTTTTTCGTGAGGGCAATAACTGTGCAGATAAAATTGCCAATCATGGACTATTTATTCATGGATTCTTTTGGTCGGATTTAATCCCTAGTTTTATTAGGGATGATTTTTATAATAATAGGGTAGGACTCCCTAATTTTCGCTTTAGGTGATTTCATGGGTCAGGTTCATGCCCCCCATGCTCTTGTATTTTTTTGTTTTCTTTTTTCAATAAATTGGGGTGTGCTGCATATGATGGATAGTGGCTAAGGTGCCAACCTAGTTGGGATGTTAGTCTCTATTGTGATGCCTTTGCACACCTCATTTACCTAAAAAAAATAAATTTATTTTTATATTTAAATTTTTTTTATTAAGAAGCATAAGTTTTAAATTATCAAATAGAATTTATATATAATTATAAATTTAAAATACTTGCATGATTTTATGGGATGGGAATGGGGTAGTCTCAGATACTCGATCTGAAGGTTAGCCTTCTATCCAAATGATGTCATAGGTTGGAAAAAAAATTAAAACATTAACCAGGTAACGTATAGGCTTGTTAATTATTTTAACATTTTTTTTTCTGATATAAATGCAAAAAAAAAAAAAAACAGATGACAACTAATTTATAATTGATTTTAGTTTTTTTCAAATGGTAATTTTCTTAACCCCGTGAAAAAAACTGAAGAAATCATTTAGTGCAATAATAATAATAATAATAATAATGACATTTCCAAGTTGACTTTGCTACTTGATATACATTGAATCATTTAATTATTTCAGATTTGTTTTAAATTCATAGGATACAACCTTTGTTCTCCCTTTCCCCTCTTATATATAGAGTACACTCCCTACTCACTTTCACATCATTCATCAGGAAAATCTTATTTGATCCCGATTTTAGTTTAAGACCAAAGAAATATGGTTTCCATGAAATCCCTTTTAATCCTAAGCCTCTTGGCCATGGTCGTTCTTGTCTCCACAAAGGTTTCAGCAAGGGTTCTCCCTAGCAATGATGGTAGGGATGGTGATAATCTGAATGCTAACCCCAATTGCTTTATACCAGGTTTCCCTTGCAACCATGGCTGCCTCCCTAGCGTTGTTCCGGGCTTTTGCATCCCTTGCATCATCGGTATCCCCTTCATCCCTTGCAACCCGCCTGCCTCGGCACCGTCACCGATGTATAATGTCCACTCTGCTAAAAGACATTGAGCTTATACGGGCCTTGGTGTCTACAGTTATTATTATTATTTTTTGGGTATAAGCATTAAGTTAAATATGTGATAGAGTGGTTCTTATTATTTGAACAAATGTAGTTGAAGTATATCAACCTTAATACATTGTTCTTGTTGATTTTCATTATATAGATAATAAAATTACTTTGTCTTATATAAGAACCTTACTGTTGTTAAAGCTTTTATTATTATTATATGCATGCATTTAGTTGTTTCTCCTTTTATCATATTCAATGGCCTTCATTGTCCTATCTATTACTCAGAAAGACAAGTCACTATAGCTAGAAACTTAATTTTACAAGGACAATGCCAAAGGCATGCGTTAAATTGATCTCACCAGAAATTTAATTATTATTTGACTTCATATTTGCTACCTCGTTCTCTGGTTCATGGTTGATCCAGTCCAGAGAATACTGTATAAACCAAATGGAAGATAGCCTAATGAATTAAAGAAATCGTTATTGACAGTGCAAAAGGTTCCACACCCCAACACAATAGCCTATCGCCTCATCAATTAATATTTAAAAAATTATTTGATTAAGCTATTTAACCAATTATTTGATTAAGCTATTAACCAAATATTTAAGCTGCCATCGTCCTATCGGTTATCCATTTGGATGAGGATCTCCTGTCTCATTTTGGTGTACTACAACATGTCCCAACCAATAATATCTTGTCATGTATTCACCTTTTCCAATATTAAATAAAATTTTAACTTATATGATAAAATATTATTGGTCGAGACATGATGTGGTGTACATCAAAATGGGACATGAGATTCCTATCCTTTTGATGCATGGTGAGCATGCCAGCAGGTCCATTGTCGTTAGTAACCGAGCAAAAATATTTTTATCAAAGAAACCATGAATATTTTATTTATAGGACTCAAATTAAAATCTTTTATATTTTATTTGTTACAAAAAATTTAAAAACTTTTTTTTTGGTTTTAAAAATATATGAAAAAAAATTAACTTCTGTTATTTTCAAGGTAACCTTAACTGCAACACTATACGCCGCCACTGAATGTCAGCATCTCAAACATTGAGTGGATATTGAACGCTAACCATGCGTCATTCAGGTTCTAAATGAGATCCTTGGTGCCTTGGCTTATTACAACATCGATGTTGCATCTTTCACAGCACATGAAGGACAAGTAAAATTTCAAATCCACGTGTTTGTTTTTTTTTCATTGCGTGCACATCTCCATCTAAAATATCGATAAGTAGAATGATTGACAAATTAAACTTAGTCTATATTTTTCTTCCGGTTTTCAACTTTTTTGTACTCGTGCAATGTTGTGAGTATAATTTAATGAATAGTAATAGTTTTACTATTGTAAATTTTAATTGAAAGTTTTAAGATAGGTTGTCGATCTTGTAGTTGTAAGGATTTTGTTATATCCTCCTAAAAGAATTTTTTAAGTAATTATTAATTTTATTAATTTATTATCTTACTAATTTTTTAAATTAAACGAAAACAGTATTAAATTAATATTCTTAGTACATTGAATGCATTTATTTTATATTGAATATATACATTAAAAATTTCGTTTTCACTTTATAACACCTTAAAAAATTTTCTAAATAAGAAAATATTGAATAAAAAATTAATCTATTCAATGTACTAAGATAATTTTTTTTTTGGTTACATGTACTAAGAATATTAATTTAATACTATTTTCGTTTACAAATTTAGAAAATAAATTAATGAAATTAATAATTACATTTTTTAACGATAAATTAATAATTACTTAAAAAATCTTTTAGGAAGATATAACAAATCGTCAAATTTAATGAAAAAGAATAATAAACAAGTATTTAATTTTATTTTTTATTTTTTTGGTTTTCCAGGGTATCTCACGCACATCTGCGAGACTAATACATCGAGGTATTTGACGACATTAAACGTCTTACTTCTTCCCAACCAAGTTTTCTCCATAAGCAAGAGTTAGAGATCGAACCCCTGATCACTTGAATATTGACTAATTAAATGTCTTCAATGTATTTGACTGTAATTATTAATTTAAAATGGAAAATATATGAGTCATTGACTAAAATATTTTGGATTTGTTTTAAATTCATAAATACAACCATTGTATCTATGAATTTAAAACAAATCCAAAATATTTTCCAAGAAGGCAGCCTTTTCCAGGAAGGCCAGGGGTGGCAGCCTTTTCCAGGAAGGCCAGGGGTGCAAGGGAAGCCTGGTATAAAGCAATTGAGGTTAGCATTCAGATTATCACCATCATTGCTAAGGAGAAACCTTTGTGGAGACAACAACGACCATGGCCAAGAGGCTTAGGATTAAAAGGGATTTCATGGAAACCATATTTCTCTGGTCTTAAACTAAAATCAGAATTAAATAAGATTTTGCTGATAAATGGTGTGAAAGTGAGTAGGGATGGTGTACTCTATATATAAGATGGGAAGGAGGGAGAACAATGGTTGTATCTATCAATTTATAACAAATCCAAAATATTTTATTCAATGACTCATATATTTTCATTTTAAATTAATAATTACAGTCAAATACATTGAATACATTTAATTAGTCAATAATCAAGTGATCAGGATTCGATCTCTAACTATTGCTTATGGAGAAAACTTGGTTGGGAAGAAGTAAGACGTTTAATGTCGTCAAATACCTCGATGTATTAGTCTCGCAGATGTGCGTGAGATACCCTGGAAAACCAAAAAAATAAAAAATAAAATGAAATACTTGTTTATTATTCTTTTTCATTAAATTTGATGATTTGTTATATCTTCCTAAAAGATTTTTTAAGTAATTATTAATTTTTCCTTAAAAAAATGTAATTATTAATTTCATTAATTTATTTTATAAATTTGTAAACGAAAATAGTATTAAATTAATATTCTTAGTACATGTAACCAAAAAAAGAATTTATCTTAGTACATTCAATAGATTAATTTTTTATTCAATATTTTCTTATTTAGAAATTTTTTTAAGGTGTTATAAAGTGAAAACGAAATTTTTAATGTATATATTCAATATAAAATAAATGCATTCAATGTACTAAGAATATTAATTTAATACTGTTTTTGTTTAATTTAAAAAATTAGTAAGATAATAAATTAATAAAATTAATAATTACTTAAAAAATTCTTTTAGGAGGATATAACAAAATCCTTACAACTACAAGCTCGACAACCTATCTTAAAACTTTCAATTAAAATTTACAATAGTAAAACTATTACTATTCATTAAATTATACTCACAACATTGCACGAGTACAAAAAAGTTGAAAAAGAAAAATATAGACTAAGTTTAATTTGTCAATCATTCTACTTATCGATATTTTAGATGGAGATGTTGCACGCAATGAAAAAAAAACGAACACGTGGCTTTGAAATTTTACTTGTCCTTCATGTGCTGTGAAAGATGCAACAACGATGTTGTAATAAGCCAAGGCACCAAGGATCTCATTTAGAACCTGAATGATGCATGGTTAGCGTTGAATATCCACTCAATGTTTGAGATGCTGACATTCAGGGGCGGTGTATAGTGTTGCAGTTAAGGTTACCTTGAAAATAACAGAAGTTAATTTTTTTTTCATATATTTTTAAAACCAAAAAAAAAAAGTTTTAACTTTTTTTTAACAAATAAAATATAAAAGATTTTAAGTTGAGTCCTAAAAATAAAATATTCATGGTTTCTTTAATAAAAATATTTTTGCTCGATTACTGATGGCAATGGACCATGCTGGCATGCTCACCATGCATCAAAAGGATAAGAATCTCATGTCCCATTTTGATGTACACCACATCATGTCTCGACCAATAATATTTTATCATATAAGTTAAAATTTTATTTAATATTGGAAAAGGTGAATACATGACAAGATATTATTGGTTGGGACATGATGTAGTACACCAAAATGAGACAGGAGATCCTCATCCAAATGGATAAGCGATAGGATGATGGCAGCTTAAATATTTGGTTAATAGCTTAATCAAATAATTGGTTAAATAGCTTAATCAAATAATTTGTTAAATATTAATTGATGAGGCGATAGGCGATTGTGTTGGGGTGTGGAACCTTTTGCACTGTCAATAATGATTTCTTTAATTCATTAGGCTATCTTCCATTTGGTTTATATAGTATTCTCTGGACTGGATCAACCATGAACCAGAGAACGAGGTAGCAAATATTAAGTCAAATAACAATTAAATTTCTGGTGAGATCAATTTAACGCATGCATGCCTTTGGCATTGTCCTTGTAAAATTAAGTTTCTAGCTATATTGACTTGTCTTTCTGAGTAATAGATAGGACAATGAAGGCCATTGAATATGATAAAAGGAGAAACAACTAAAAGCATGCATATAATAATAATAAAAGCTTTTAACAACAATAAGGTTCTTATATAAGCCAAAGTAATTTTACTATCTATATAATGTAAATCAACAAGAACAATGTTTTAAGGTTGATATGCTTCAAC
Organism: Sophora flavescens; assembly: GCA_030762895.1. Classification (NCBI taxonomy): domain Eukaryota; kingdom Viridiplantae; phylum Streptophyta; class Magnoliopsida; order Fabales; family Fabaceae; genus Sophora; species Sophora flavescens. The sequence continues at coordinate 204,650,853 of CM061065.1, read as the reverse complement.
TACATTTGTTCAAATAATAAGAACCACTCTATCACATATTTAACTTAATGCTTATACCCAAAAAAATAATAATAATAACTATAGACACCAAGGCCCGTATAAGCTCAATGTCTTTTAGCAGAGTGGACATTATACGTCGGTGACGGTGCCGAGGCAGGAGGGTTGCAAGGGATGAAGGGGATACCGATGATGCAAGGGATGCAAAAGTCCGGAACAATGCTAGGGAGGCAGCCATGCATGCAAGGGAAACCTGGTATAAAGCAATTGGGGTTAACATTCAGATTATCACCATCCCTACCATCATTGCTAGGGAGAACCCTTGCTGAAACCTTTGTGGAGATAAGAATGACCATGGCCAAGAGGCTTAGGATTAAAAGGGATTTCATGGAAACCATATTTATTTGGTTTCAACTAAAATCGGGATCAAATAAGATTTTCCCGATGAATGATGTGAAAGTGAGCAGGGAGTGTACTCTATATATAAGAGGGGATCCAAAAAGGGAGAACAAAGGTTGTATTCTATGAATTTAAAACAAATCTGAAATAATTAAATGATTCAATGTATATCAAGTAGCAAAGTCAACTTGGAAATGTCATTATTTTTTTTTGCACTAAATGATTTCTTCAGTTTTTTTCACAGGGTTAAGAAAATTACCATTTGAAAAAAAACTAAAATCAATTATAAATTAGTTGTCATCTGGTTTTTTTTTTTGCATTTATATTAGAAAAAAAATTGTTAAAATAATTAACAAGCCTATACGTTACCTGGTTAATGTTTTAAAATTTTTTCCAACCCACGACATCATTTGGATAGAAGGCTAACCTTCAGATCAAGTATCTGAGACTATCCCATTCCCATGCCATAAAATCATGCAAGTATTTTAAATTTATAATTATATCTAAATTATATTTAATAATTTAAAACTTATGCTTCTTATTAAAAAAAATTTAAATATAAAAATTAATTTAATTATTTTGAGAATAAAAATTACTTATACATAAAAAGTTTGTAATATATACCGAAAAAAAGTTTGCAAGACAATTCTTTGGTGCATAATTTTATAAAATATAACATTTATGCAATTTTCGTAAAAAAAAAGCATACTAATGTAATAAAATTTAATGAGGAATATAATATATTTTGAAAATTAAGTATATTTTTTTATGACAAAGAAAATTAAGTATATTATATAACTATATTATTTTAAAATTATATATGATCCATTCATATATATTTTTTAATTTGATAGCATACTATATTTACATGTGTGAATTAAAGCATGGCACTATAATATTGATAAAATAAAAGTATAAATAATTCGATTAAGAAAGTTTTTATATGCATAAGGTATATATAAAAATTAATTTATTGACTCATAAATTTAAATTTTAAAGTAAGAATTGTAGTCAAATACATTCATAATATTTAATTACACTCAATAATCAAAATATTTCTTTTCATTAAAATTAAGTTTTTCTTTTCACTGTACTTTTTTCTTATTCTTTTTCATTAAAACACCCTGATAATTCTTTTAAGAGTTTAATTGTTATATACTGTCAGTTTAAAGTTTATACTGTCAACCAATCAGAAATCATAGTATAAATGACTTTTAAGGTTGTTAGATGAGAGTCAAAGATTTTTAATGATTCATCAATTTCAGATTGGTTGACTGTAAAAAATATTTACACTATCCGTATATATCTATTAAATCCTTCTTATAATATTTAATAAGAAAATATTGAATAAGAAAGTAAATGCATTCAAAGCATTATGAATATTAAAACTATTTAATAGTTTTCTGGATTTTCCATAAAATAAACTTTTTTTATAAGACAAATAATTGAATAGGGGTAAAAGTAAAACTATGTTGATGACTCCTTTTTGTTTATCTTTTTATGTAATGTCTTTTGGGACGGTGGCGACACTTTATGAACAAAAATCATACAAGAAAATAAGCAATTACAATTTAGTTGTGCACAATTTCGTTCAATAGATTTCAACCACCCCAGTAATAATTTTGGCACTTTGAAATATCTCATGGGCTTCGGGAATAAATCTTCGGGAATTAATCTTCTAAGCAACAAAAAGCGAATCACCCCACCAATGTGTGTGTGTGTGTCTATATATATATATATATATATATATATATATATATATATATATATATATATGAAAAAACGTAATTCGGAGGAAAAAATATAATTGAGAGGAATTCCTATTTAGACAAAGGATTCAATAGCATATTCATTGCTTAGAGCATCTCCAATGCTAAAGTATAAGCAACTCACTTTGGTTGTTTAAGTGGGGTCCATTATGGGCTCCACAATGCACATCACAATTGCGCAATTCATCCATTTTCACTCCAATGGTACATTCAATAAGCAATCCTGAAGCAACCCAAATTTTTATTCTTTTCTATTTGTTATTGAATTTACTTTATCTTAAAATATTAATTCATTTATTTCAATCTTTGACAAATAGTTTTTTAACAAATAAGCAACCAGTGATACACCTCCAATGCTAAAAAAAGATAAGCAACTATTGCTTATCTTTAAGCAACTCATAAACAAATAGCAATGGAGATGCTCTTAGACCATCTCTAATGGATTAGGGGTGTTCACGGGTCTGTTTGGTTTGAATTTGCATGGAAAACAAATATAAACCAATCAAAATAAATTTTTCGGTTTGGTTCGGATTTGTAATTTTTTTGTCAGGAAATCCCAACCAAATCAAACCATTTAATAATGGATTGGTTCAGATCGGACCCGAAAAATATTAAATATTAAAAAAAATTATAGCAAATATTAAATTATTAAAAACAAAATATATATATATATATATTAGAATATAATAAATATTTAGATATTAAAAATATATAAAAATATCAAAATATAGCAATTGGTTCGATTCGTTTGATTCGGTTCTAAAATCATTGAATCCGAGAATCGAACCAATCGCCATCGAGTTTAGTTTGGTTTCGATCCGAACACGAAAAAATTATGAACCGGTTTAATTGTCTCATTTCGAATTTTTCAGGTTCGACGGGTCGATTCGAACTAATGATCACCCCCACTAATGGTGCAATTCATTATAATTGCTTAATTTCTTTTTTTTTTTTATAAATCCTACCATGACACTTCATAACTTTTTATTGTATATTACTTTAAGCAATTATTCGCTCCAATTAGGGGTGTAACGGGTCGGTTTGGTTCAGTAGTAGGTGAGGAAAAACCCGAACCAATCAAAATTGGTTCAGTTCGGTTTTAAGAGTTTTTCTTACAAAGTCGAACCGAACCAAACCATTCAAGAACTAGTTAGTTTGGACCCGTAAATTAATAAATTTCAAAATATATATAAATATTAAATATATAAATTATTAAAATTTATATTAAAAATAAATGTAATAAAAATTAAACTATTAAAATACATATAAATATTTATATATAATAATTAGTAAATACTAAAATATTTAAGTAAATATTAATATATAGTAATTGGTTCAGTTCGTTTGGGTCGATTCCAGAATCCTTGAACCCGAGAATCGAACCAATCACCGTCATGTTTTGTTTGATTTCGTTCGATTCGGACCTGAACACCAAAAAAATCCGAGCCAATTTAATTGGTTTGGTTCGGATTTTTTGGTTCATCGGGTCATTGGTTTGGGTCTTACACCCCTAGCTCCAATAGTACAACTTTACAAAGTTTATCAAATAAGTCCCACAAGTTATCCTATCTTTATTTACATTTATATTTGTTTCAATTCTCGGAGTAAGGTAACTAGATGTAATTCTCTATTATTTCTTTTTTATTTTAGGATTCTTATGTAAGAACCAACTGCTTATAAAAACAATTGTACTTATATGTCAATATCATATAATTTCACTCAAATAATACAACTCACTTTTTTTTTTTTACCCAAAATAATACAACTCACTAGGAACCATTTTTTATTTTTAAGATTTAGCTATGCCACTCTTAATCTTTCAACTTTTGGAAACCAAGGTGGGGAAAAGACCCATCTAGAGATCAAGTAATTAACTAATATAGGGAAAAGTGTAACATCCTGTTTTTTACTGTTTACTTTACTGTTTTATATCGGTAAAATATATAGAAATATTTGTATTTTTATTTTAAAACTTAGAAAATGATTTTGGATAAATCAAGATCATATCCATACTCTACTTTACCGTAGAGAGTTACGATTAAAATTTGGGAGGAAAATTCCGATGGAACCCGGTCTGCGTTTTATTGACAGTAAAGTTTTACTGCTCAAATGACCAAATTTTGACTTGTGAACGAAATAATTAGGGTTTTTATGAAGTTTCCAACAACTTAGGCTATTTTAAATTTTTTAATTTAAAAAGTGAAATAATATATATTATGCGGGCGTTATACGAAATCGGGTGAATGACGAGCTGAAAAAGAGATTTCCGGGACCCGCTAATGGATAAAAGGTTAGTCTTTTCATGGTGACTCATTAGAGGTGAGTCATGAGGATGACTCACTAGAGTCATGATGATTTTTTAGGAAATTTACTATTATGTCCTTAATGTTGGTTTTAATCACAAATTTACCATGGTACAAGATTACCATTTTGTCCCTAGAATTTTATGCTTTGGACCCTTTTAACCCTAGAATCCCACTGCCCAACCCTCCTTCACGAGCCCATTTCACTTCTATAAAAGGCATGATCATCTTTTTCATTAAGCTTTTTTCATTTTCTCTTAAAAAGCTTAAGTTACATAGCCTTAATTTGTGAAGGAAGTGTTTGATTCCTTGCTCGTTTTTGAATTCCAAGAGGTATATCATACTCTTCTCACTTAGTTATTATGATGTTCTTCAATGATTTAATGATTGAGTCAATGCACTCGTATATTTTTTTATTTTAAATTAATAATTATAGTCGAATACATTGAAGACATTTAATTAGTCAATAATAATCAAAATATTTCTTTCATTAAAGTTAAGTTTTTTTTCTCTTTTTTTAATGAAATGCTTGTTTACCAACATGTGATTGATCTGAGTGGTAATGAGGTTGTGGCGCTTTAAGTAAGTGATCAAAGGTTTGATATATGAATCCTGTGTATGGAGAAAACTTGGTAACGAGTCTCGAAGTTGCTTGTGGGGTACCCTTAGAACCCAAAAAATGAAATACTTATTTATTATTCTTTTTCATTAAATTTGATGATTTGTTATATTCTCCTAAAAGATTTTTTAAGTAATTATTTATTTTATTTTATTTTATTTTCAACTAATTTTCTAAATTTTTAAACAAAATAGTATTAAATTAATATTCTAGTACATTGAACACATTTTTTTACTCAATATTTTCTTATTTAGAAAAATTATTAAGAAGGTGTTATAAAACGAATCATTCTGGCTCTGCCCGAGTTTGATCCTTGGGTATGCAACAACCCTTGGTCATCCTTTACTAACCATGCGACCGACTCGGAGATTAGTCCCATAACGGGTCCTAAGGATCTAAGCCGTGGGGATACTTCGATGGTTCACTCGGTCCCAAGGTCTAATTAGGGTGAGTACCAAACAAAAAAAAAACAAAATTCTAAATGTATATATTAAATAAAAAAATAAATGCAATCTATGTACTAAAATATTAAGTTAACTATTTCTGTTTAAAAATTTATAAAATTAGTATGATAAATATAACATCTCAACTTGGGAGTCATATGGTTACCCGTTGCGAAAAATAAAACTGATTAAAATGCTGGTTACTTTTGGAAAATAACATTCTCTTAATAATTAAATATTCTCAAAATGGTGATTATATGCATATATATATATATATATATATATATATATATATATATATATATATATATAGATATATATATATATATATATAAGTGTAGATGAACACTCAGAACATGATACATGGACATCATAAATATCTAAGCAGTGGCAGTTGCAACTTGATATATATATTACAAAAGGTCAGGGCCTTATAGTACCGTCCATTGATAACACTAAACATAAAAGGGAAAAGCTGTAAGAAAGATAAAGCAAAACGGGGGAAGGATCGGAACCACAAATCAAAATATCGTGGCTCTATGAAGCCAAATACAGTAGGACCAGGATACACTATTGCCAAAAAGGACACCCCTAAGCTGGTCTACAACTAATAGCCGTAAAAAGGGGCTAGTCTGAACACTCCTGCTCCTTGAGGAGTTCCCCGGTGACGCATCCACCACTTCTCTGCCCTCATCGGGGGAGTCAGAATCATCAAAATCAGGATTGTCGTCAGGCACATACTATGGCACATCGTCAATGTCGTTGTCATAATGGAAGTGATCTTCCGGCTCGCCTTCAGGGTACTCCTCAGGATCTTCCTTCGGATCCTCTTCAATAGGTGAAGCTGGCTCAACTCCCGGAAGTGGCACTCCTAAGGGTAGGTGCTCGTGAAGCTGTCCCCTCTGCGCTAACACTTGTAGATAGTACCAAGGGGGTGGTAGTGACACCTGGACCATTCCTACAATCTGCACTGGCTGCTGTGGCCCCTCTTCCCTGTTTCCTTTCACTTCACTAACCGGCCCGTGATAGATGGCCACATGGGATTCAGGGAGTATGTTCCACACCCCCGGATCTCCCGCATTATCAAAAGTTAGTGTCCTCATTCCCGTTGGTGCCATAGGGAGAAAGAACAACAAGAAAACATGCAAGAGTGAGATACCAATAAATGGATTGGACACAATAACCATATTCATGATGCATACAACACATAAGCATATATCAGATATTTCCAAACAATTTATCATAATTAAACATGTATAATGTCAAAGGGTCTCATGCCCGCACTATCAGTTTCGATGAAAATATAAATGACACTTCAATATTCAGGCTTTAAACTTAATCTCATGAGATCCCTTCGTCATTCTAAGAGTTGATCAAACTCAAATCGCCACCACTTTGGCATCACGTTAAGTTACTAAACATATATAGCATATTGTCCCATCCCAGGATGCAGTATTCCATGCTCATGGATTTAATAACACACTGTCCAATCCCAGGATGCAGTGATACATCGTATTGTGAATACCTGATCATCAAGGCATCACTCCTATCAACATGAGGCACGTCTGCCTAAAATTCATGTAAAACAATTGTTCTCAACATTTTCTTTGTGTTCATTCTCTTTCGTTGTCGAAGCTCAAAAGTTAACAACTTTTCATAAATTTTAACATTTTGAAATTATCAACATCAACACGGGACACGCAGTCCGAGTGTTCAATCACAACACTTTAGACCGATGCACTAGTCAAGACTTGTGGTCATAGAAAACAACTTTCAACTTTTCCATGTTTTATCACAACGTGAATAGGATGCACAGTCCACAACAACGTGACATGGATCCAAGATCTACGTGTAAGTTATAGAACTCTAGTATTCGACGTTTCGCAGACCAGATTCATCTTTCAACATATTTATTCATTTTCGTTCAGTGAAATACAAATACAAAATGAAACCTCGGCGACTTGTCCAAGCTAGCCGGAATATTTTCAAAAGTATTTTACCAAAATCTTTTCATTCGAAATGCATTTGTAAAACGTTAAGTCATAAATAAATCCATTTTCCCCTTTAAAATTCATCTTCTCTTCCCAACTAACTTTAGAACATTGTCAAATCCTTTCAAATTCTTTTCTAAAATAGTACCAATCATTTTCAAAGGTTTTCCTTCATAAAACATACTTCCTAAAATTATTTTCACTTATACTAAAATTATTTGAATGGAAGAAAAGTTGTTCTCAAGCTTTAAAATATTTTTCACTTAGTTCCCAGAATACTTTCCATTTAATTTTTTTTTCGAAATTGGTAATATACTAAAATATATTTTCTTTTATATTTCAATTCTCAACTTCATGCCTTTTAACAAAGAAGCGCTCTGATAAACACAGTTATATTCACGGTTTCCTCATGAGTCTTTTGAGACTTTTATCTCAATAATTAATTGATCACTAACAGAAGTCAGGCTTATCAGACATCAATCAACAGCATAACAAATAAAACAGTTCATGCAGTATATCCAAATAATAAATCATAATCAAGTAAATCATCAAGCTTAGACATTTAAAGCAAGCAGTTTAATCATATTAGACAACTCAATACGTCACCAATCATATAAGACAACTCAATTCATCACAACAATCATGCATACGGTTATTGGAAACATCCCTCGGGCTTTCCCCTCTTACCTGAGATCAAGGTATTAGTGCTTCTAGCTTGGTGTAGGTTACTACGATCCTCCGTACTCGCTTCACGACAGAAGTCTAAAAATTTCAAACACAAGTCAAAAATAACTAAAACATCGTCATCTACCTTAGTACTAGATTCGGCCATGACACAAACATAGGGTTGGAGATTTTCAAAATTTATACAACTCATGGATTAATGATCCTTAAGTGTTAGGAGTTCATAGAAATTGGTTTCAACTCAAAAGGATTTTTCTACCATTTTCAAGAGATTTTAGAAGTTAAAAGAGCTTTATGAACAACAATGGAAAACATAGATTAAACTCATGAAATAAATGTAAAAATTGAAAGAGAAGAGTATGGGAGTGTTACCCTTGAAGCTAGGAAAAGGTATTAAGAACTTGAAGCTTGAAAATAAGTAAAAATTGATGTTTTAAGTGATAGAACTTTGAGTAGGAAAATGGAGAAGAAGAAGAAAATGAAAGTGAAGTGATGAAGTGTGTATATATAGGGGAAAGAGAAAGAGAATGGCGCAAGGAGAGAGGGAGAGTAATCTTGATGGCCAGGTTTTGGCTTAGGCCATGTTTGGTTGGAGAAGAAAGAGAATAATGGGTTTTTAAAATATAATATGTTATAATTCAAAAAGCATCATCATGACAACTTTTTAGGATGTGACTTAGGCCATCCCCTAGTAAGTCACCTCACTCCCACATGTCACCTCATCACTTTTGTGCTCCTTACTCTGCTCCATTGTGTATCAGGTTCAAGTTCCCTATCGTACTTCGCCAGGGTAAAGTATTATATTTTGATCCAGAATAAGAATTTTTGAAAATTTCCAATATCATACAAAACATAACAAAAACACTAACCGTTTCGTTCACGGTTCAAAATTAGGTTTTCTGCTCAGTAAACTTATACCGACAGTGAAAATGCAGACCGACTTTCGTCTGAATTTTCAACTGAAAATTTAACCGTGACTTCCTACGGTAAGAGAACACAAGAAAATAATTTTATTTTATTTAAAATCGCTCTCTAGATTTTACCAAAAATAAATATATATATATATATATACACATGTAATTACTGCTACATAAAGACATAGAAATCGGGGCGTTACAATAAAAAATTAATAAAATCTATAATTACTTAAAATATCCTTTTTTTTTATTGAATCCTATCTTTTAGAAGGATGTTTATCAACCAAAAAAAACTTTTAGGTGGATATAATAAAATCCTACAAGCTCGACAACCTATATCTTAGAACTTTCAATTAGAAGTTACAATGGTAAAACTATTATTATTCACTAAATTATGGTCAACATTGCACGAGGAGCACAGAACACTTGAAAAATGAATAAAAATATAAACTAAGTTTAGGGGGGATATATTGGATTGAGACTTTAAAAGACTGTTTTTGCATAAAAAAAAATCTTGTGGATTCTAAAAGTCTATGAGAAATGTAATGACTTATAAGACTTTTTTTTGAAGATTGTTATAATAAGATTTTCATGTTTAGATTTTAAAGGATTTAAATCACAAGACTTTATAGGATTTGAAAAGACTATATGGATTTATAGGATTTGAAATAAACATATGAATTTTTATATAATATTCAAAGTTACAAGAATCAATGAAAAAGATAACAAAGAAATAAATATTCTTCGTAGGCAATTACTGAAAAAGATAATCGCACATTGAGCTTGTATCCAGCTATCATGGAGTTCCTACTAACTATATCCTCATAGGCATTTATTGAAACAATTGATCTGCCAAATTGATTTTACCAGACTTCATATACTCATTAGTCATGTCATTCCAAGAGACCAAATTCCTATTCGACATTTTATCAAACATCTCCCTTGCAACATCAACCTTGCTGCATTTTAAAAGCCCATCAACCATTTCTCTACACAAACTTATCATAACCAAACCCAATTTTCAACACCAACCCATGAACCTGTTTTCCTTCATGAGGCGCATTCAAACATCACAACCCTTGATCACGCATGGCAAGGTGAAACAATTTGGGATGATAAAATAAAGAATTTCATGAAAAACAAGATGGTCATTGTTGGAACGGTGATTTTTTAAATTGCATTTGATGATCAAGTTGCAAGAAATGAAGGTGGGTGGGTGCATGGTATCAACTTGCAGTTGTTAAAGGTACAGAGATGGGATTGGTATTAGGTAAGATAAGGAAAAGAGACAAGAAAAGTCCGAGGAAAAGAAGAAAAGTCTTGAGGGTTCTAGGTAGGATTTTGAGATGACATTGATATTTATATCTTTCACTAAAAAGTCCCACGAAATCTATCTTAAAAAACAATTCATGGAAATTGAGATACTTTTGAATACCATGAGACTTTTTGTCACTTATAAAAAGACTTGATTGAATACCACTAGATTTGGATATCCTTTCTAAAAAAATCCTAATACTCTTGATATATTGAATACACCCCTCTTAATTTGTCAATCATTCCACTCGTGGATCTTTTAAATGGAAATGTTCCACGCAATGAAAAAACAAAAAGACACGTGGCATTAAAATTTTAGGGTCTGTTTGATTTATTTTAATTTTTCCTATTTTCAGAAATAATTACAAAACTATCATATTAATTATTTGACAAAATAGGTAAATTGGTCCCATACGTTTATTTTAATTTTCAAATTGGTCCTATATGTTTTTTCTCCTTCAAATTGGTCCCATATATTTTGAAACGTTTTCACGTAAGTCCTATACATTTTGAAGTTTTTTAAATAATTCCTATATGTTTTTAAGATTTTTCAAATAAGTCCTATACGTTTTGAAGTTTTTCAAATAAATCTTATACGTTTTGAAAATATTCAAATGTGATCCTGTATGTTTTGACAATATTAAATACATGGTTGAGAAACAGTTGAGAAACGGTTGAGAAACGGGAAGGACTAACGTGAAAATGTTTCAAAACGTATGGGACCAATTTGAAAAAAAAAACATATAGGACCGATTTGAAAATTAAAATAAATGTATGTGACCAATTTATCTATTTTGCCTAGTTATTTACATTATGGTGAAAGATATGCATGATTAGCGTTAAATATGAAGCACTCAATGTTCTCAATGTTTGAGTGCGGACAATCAGGGATGGCGTGTAATGGTCAACAAAACAAATGGCACACCGCCCAAACATCCCGACACGATGGTCAACAAAGCAAATGGCACATCGTCCATTAAGGTACGATGGTCAACTCTAAATGGCACATTGACCATTAAGGCACAATGGTCAACTCTGAAACATGAATATCATCATGATACCATGACTAACAAATACGAAATATGAATAACATAGAGATACCAAGATACACTAACATAATTATCTTCAAGATATCATGACTAAAAAATATACTATAACATGAATGTCATCAAGATATCATGACTAACAAATACATCGAGCCCTGAATGACCTAAAGATACCATAATTAACACATACATTGAAACATGAATATCATCAGGATATCGTGACTAACAAATCAATTATAACATGAATATCGTTAAGATATCATGACTAACAAATAAACCGTGGAGTAAAACTCGTTTACAAAAATCCGTTCTGTTGTAACTCGTTTATAAAACGTCAAAACATATTGAAATTCATTTTCTTTTGGAAACTCTTTTTCCCAAAATAACGTCCAATCTTCGTAAAATCATTTCTACTATAAATTCCTTTATCAAATCACTAAGAAACTCATTTTCTTTCTTCTGAAAATCTTTCTCTGAGAAACTCTAGTTCTTACAAAAATGATCTTAAAACTAAATCCATGTGTGAATGATTACTTCTGTTTTTAAGAATGTGTTCCGTAAATATTTTCAGAATTAACCATCGTTTTAGTATTTTAAAAACGTTTTAAGTCAAAACTTGATCTTTTCCACTTAAATAATTTTCTAAAATCATAATTAAGTTATTTTCGAAGATTAATTTCATAAAATAACTTTTTATAATATATTGGATCTATCCACCTAAAAATTAATAGTACAAAAATAATTTCACGCTTACGTCCTCACTGTAACTCATAGTTCCCTCTTACACCAATAAATCATTAAAATAATGATATTTTCAACTTTTTCTCATTTTCAACCAACCAAAAACCTAAGTAATATTATATTACTATTTCTCATCAATTAAAACTTAGTATCCCGTAAAAACTTTTTAACACTTTAAACCTCATTACTAACTAAGCACTAACCACTGTGAGGCTTTTCAATCTACAAACAACATCAACAATTTATCAACAACATTATAGCAATTAATCCAGGTAGATCATGCATCAACCACCATGAATCTCAACCCAATATTACAAATCATACACCAATCACACATATAATTATCGGGAAAAATCCCTCAGGTAAGCTCCCCTTACCTCTCGAAGAACTTAGCTTCCGATTTTAAAACTTTGTCACGAATCCAGAAACCGTCAACGTACGTACATGATACGATTCTTTATCCTTCAACAAATCACAACTCAACCAATTAAAATCAAACAAATACAATCACCTAATCATTAAGGTTAGGTCACGACCAAGAATGGATTTTGTGGATAAAAATTACTAAAATTACTTAAGTCAATGGATTAATGATCCTAAGTACTTAAGACATAGATCTAATGATTTAACATAAAGAATTGAAATCAAATATTACAATCCATCATAAACCCATTTTCGGACTTCAATGAAAAACGAAGCTAGGGATTTCTTTTTGACAAAACAACTTGGATTCAATATATATATGAACTATAAAGATTGAATAAAGTATACTTTAACAACAAAAATGAAATCAATCATAAACCCGTTTTCGTGTGATGCTGAGAATTCTGGGCAGTTTCGGTATTTTGAGTATAACTCCCAATCCACTTATCCGTTTTTGATGATCTTTAGCTTTTTGGAAATAAGAGCGAAATAGGAACAACTTTTATGTTGAGAGTTTTCGAGTTTCAGAAAGGAGGAGGGTCATATTTTTGGTGGAGATTCGGTGTTCTTATGAGTTTTGTAACTTGGAGAAAATGGAGAAAACTTGGTGAGGAAGATAAAGAGAAGTGGGGAGAGGGCAGCTGCGGTTTTGAGCCTTTATATAGGCTTATATTTAGGCTTTGTTTGGTTCCTTAGAGTCCAAATAATGGGTTTTATGAATATTAAATTAATATATGATTAATCATAGTTAATAGTTAACATAACTAAGGTTATTTTGGCTAATCATGGTTAATAATATGTGGCTCACATTTGATGGAGGTGTGGCTGATTTTGGGCCACACATAGTGACTCACCAATGAGTCACCGATCCTATCCGTTAGCGGTTCCCGGAAATTTCGTACGCAGCTCTGTCATTTACCCGATTTCGGTTTCTGAGAGGAAAATAATAAAACGAAAGCAAAACAAAATAGGTATGGTTAAGTATATATGGATGTACGAATTTGAGGAGATGTGGGAGGATTACAACCATGTAAAATGAGTGGTTAAAAGTGCGTAGATGTGTCTTGTTAATACCCGCGAAAGCTTGGGGGTATTTTGGTCTTTTTACCTAAAAGTCAGGATTTCTAGCATTTAAAGCTCATAAATTCTTGGTGACTCATCCTCCATGAGTCATCATGTATGACTCATTGTCCCGATCTCTTGACAGGTCTCTGCAGTTCCTTTTTCGACTCCATCGGTTTCCCGATTAGGGTTTCTATCTGTTTTTCGATCAAAAATTTTCAAACTAACCAGAATAGTTGGAAATATGATTTAAACATAAACAATTTCGTTCACGAGTCAAAATTAGATTTTCTGATCATTAAAATCTTACTGTCGGTGAAAACACCGCCTGTTTTTCCGTCCGAACTTTTACCAAAATTCGTCCGATTAAACATAATATTTCATTTCTGATCAGAAATTTGGAAAGTAGAATTCCTCACAGACAAAATATAAAAATCTACAAATTTCAGTTTCTGGTCAAATTAGGGTTTTCTACTGGTATGAAATTATATTGTCAGTAAAAACACAGACCGGTTTCTGTCTGAGTTTTAAACCCAAAATTTCACCGTATACTTATAAAAATAAGTATAATATGAATGACTTTGGTTTTCCCAAAATCATTTTCTAAGTTGCATATAAAAATATAAACGTTTATTTATATTTATACCGATATTAGAAAGCAGAAAAATCGGGGTGTTACATATAGGACCGATTTGAAAATTAAAATAAACGTATGTGACCAATTTACCTATTTTGCCTAGTTATTTACATTCTGGTGAAAGATATGCATGATTAGCATTAAATATGAAGCACTCAATGTTCTCAATGTTTGAGTGCGGACAATTAGGGGTGGCGTGTAATGTGTTAGTGTCGTAGTTAAGGTCTTGAAAATTTTTGAAGTTAAATTTTTTGCATATATTTTTTATAAAAAAATAATAGTTTTTAACTTTTTTTAAAGGCAAAACAGTTTTTTTATAAGCAAATTTTTTTAATATATATATATACATATATATATATATATATATATATATATATATATATATATATATATATAGGAGTACTAGGGATACTTCAACCCATGTACAAGAGACCAAAGCAAGACACCACTTAATGTATAGTGTTATCTTTACAAAAGTTAATATCCAGTGCCTTAAAACCAAAAAACAGAGAAAATGATCCAAGACCATAGTGATAGAGTAACCAATGCTTTCACCATCAAAATGGCACCTATGAAAGAGAAGAGCAAGGCCCATTTTAAAACCAAGCAAACCACTGTTAGCATAAAGTAGAGAGCAAATAACCAATCCACCAAAGAAATCCATGTTGAAGCACCACCCAACATTTTTCACTTTAAGCTACACTAATCTTGCCAACGGTTGAAAAACTGTTCCTAAAACATGGAATAGACAACAATTTTGTAGTTGTAGCTAATACTTTGTGTATTTCACATCTCTTTTGAGAATATAATATAAGACTGTTGTCTATGTATGTTAACCCACACTTTTAAAATCGTGGATGCATTATAAGGAACGGTTTTTTTGGAGGAGAGTTTCAATAATTAGACGATTCCCGCTAAATATATATTTTGCCAGGGTTATCTTTTATCAAAATTTGAAGTTTTGGCATTCAACCAACAAACACGTTTCCAAATCCCTAACACCTTCCCCTTTCTCTCCATCGTCAATCTCTCTTAACTCTGCAAATATTTACTCATTCAGGTATGATCTTGATCCCAAATCCCTAATTCCTTTTATTCGATTTTTATTTATTCATTCTTCCCTTCATTCCTTCGTTGCAACCATTTCTTCTTTGTTCTTCTTTTGTTATTTCAATAATAAGAAACTTGCTTCCAAATTCGTCACCGTGGGCGCCGCAAACGGTAGGAAATGCCGGAGTCGCCATTGGATGCAATGAAGATTAGGATCGACGGTGACAGGGGAGGTTGAAGGTAAGGAAGGGATGGTGACAGAGGATGTAACACCCCCCTTGGGAATTACTTTGTAACACGTGCGGAAATAAATTAAAAAGTAATTTACTGGTTACTTTCAGAAAATAATATTTTCTTAAGTTGTACTCATGCCTCAAAATGGTGATAAAAATTTTTCCTTATATTTTCTATTCGACAACCACAAAAATAACATAAGTATAACCGTATAAGGATAGATATATATAACATCATACAACTATATTGTGTCATACTGTTTTCACACCTAGACCTTTATAAGTATATGTCCTTATAAAAAAACAACAACATACCATAAATAAAACCTAAGCTGGTCACACCTATAAGACAGACATAATAGTAGTTGAGAACCTCGGCTTGCTCCAAACTAAGGAAACTTCCTCTTGTAGTTGTCACATCCCTTGAGTGGTTCATCAGGACTCCCCAAAAAAGGATACAACGGAGAAAATCCAAATACAACAATGCAAGAGTGAGAAACCAATATATGAATTTTACACGATAACTACATGCACGACACAAAAGAAACATATATATATATATATATATGCATTTCCATAAGTAAACAAGTACTCTATCACTGGTTAAGTTTTGTTTGAATTAATTCTTAGAAGTAATGTGTGTTAATACACCAATGCATGTTTTATTTTCTGGTTGCGGTCTAACTGATTTTGTTCTACAGGTCAGTTATGGAACCAGCACCAGAAGGTGGACGTGGACGAGGACGTGGATGCGGTCGTGGACGTGGTCGTAGAGGTGGTCCTATTGGTGGTCGTGGTAATATGGATGGGAACTATGAGGATGTAGTGGGCTATGCCGCTCAGGCTATGGAACATGTGGCAGCTGCAATTGCCAATCAAACTGCATCAATGAATGCCCATAATCTACAAGCTGCGGAAGGAAAAGCTCTGATTGCATTTCGAAGCCAAAATCCTTCACAATTTGGTGGGGATGCTGATCATGAGAAAGCTGACTTATGGATTCAAGAGCTGGAGAAAATTTTTGAACTGGTGGTTACTCCTGCAGAAGTAAGGGTTATTTATGCTATTTTCCTGTTGATAAGAGATGCGGAGTATTGGTGGAAGGGTGTTCAACAACTGCTTGAAGCTGATCATCAGGAGATTACCTGGAACGTTTTCCGAACTGCATTCATGGATAAGTATTTTCCGAAGAGTGTTAGGATCGAGAAAGAGATGGAATTTCTGGGATTACAACAACAAGACATGTCTGTGGGAGAGTATGCGGCTAAGTTTAGATCGCTTGCCAAATAGTTCCGTTTCTTTTAGGCACAACCCAATGAGAGCTGGAAATGTGAGAGGTTCGAGGCGGGACTGAGATTTGAAATTAAGGAATCTGTCTTACCTCTGCAACTTCGAACTTTTCAAGCGTTGGTTGAGATGAGTCGGAAGATTGAATAGATGAGGAAAGGAAAAGACAATAAGGGGAATGCTGGAGGACACTCTCGTTCCAAGAATCAGAATCAGGATCAGAAAGAGGAACGAAATCAGCAGAAGCCTTATTTCCGTCCACCAGGAAATAACCAAAATCAACAACAATATCGTTCTAATTCTTCTGCATCATGGGGTGGAGGCCCGAAGAACCAAGGTCAAGGCCAAGTCAGGAGGTGTTACAATTGTGGGGATATAAGCCATATGGCTGATAAATGCCAAGTGAAGGGAATCAAGTGTTTTAATTGTGATCAAGTGGGACACATATCGAAGGAATGCAATTCGCCAAGGCGTGGATCGGCTGTCAATAACACCAATGGTGTCAAGCCAAAGACTGCGGGTAGAGTATATAGTGTGTGGGGAGCTGAGACTTCAAACCATGACGGTAACCTATTAACTATACTATTTTAATTCGGGTACAATTCATACTTTGTTTCGATGGATTGTGTGTGGATGTGTTGAAATTACTTGTTTCTGTGATTATCATGAGATGATCGTTTCAAATTTCAACTATTCAATTGGTCACTGTGACATTTAGTATGTTTAGCTGTCCTATTTTGTTCAGGATAGATGCTTTCTTGACAAAACTAGTTTCTCAAATGAGACTTGCTCTAGTCACTTTTACGGTTGGTAGAAAGTGATTCGGTCCGAATTCTTGACGGACCATAGTTCTTTTAAATTGTTGGTAAAGATATTCTTGTGAGAGAAGAAACTTTCTTAGATTCAAGTTTGTAAACATGTACCGATCATACTTTTTTACTTCCCTGAATTTGTTAAAGAATCTTTATGTACAGAATATTCTTGTATTCTTATTAGATTGATGATTTTTTTTTATACTTTCTTGTGAAAGTAAGGCTTCGGGATCTTTCATTCCTGTCTAGCTTCGTGTCATGAAATTTCGAGGACGAATTTTTTTTTGTGGGGTAGTAATGTAACACCCCGATTTTCACTGTTTCAAAATAATCGAAATGCCGACGATTATTTTTATATATTTATATGAGTATCAGAAAATTAATTTAAATAAACGGAGTTTTCCACTCAATCCTACTTGAATGTAGGAAGCTACGATTAAAATTTAGGTTGGAAAGTCAGGCGAAACCCGGCCCGCGAATTCCATTAACAGTATAATTATACTGCTCAAAAGACCTAATTTTAATTCGTGAACGAAAGACTTAGGGTTTTTATTTTATTTCCTACAATGCTGTATTTTTAGAATTATTTCAGAAAAATGAAATAATATACGTTTTTCGGGTGAAATACGTAATCGGGTAAACGCTGGAATGGATTTCGGAGTTTCCAAGGGTCTATAAAGAGGTTATCTTAGGATTTTGAGATGATTCATGAGGATGAATCACACTTTTGAGTCTAGAGGATTCTACAAGGTTAAAGTGGCAATTATGGATTTTGCACTTTAGTCCTTGAACTTTCTATTAATTACACTTTGGTCCCTAAGTTAGTTCTTATGTTTTTCTAAGTGAATTGGGCCAGAATCTTTGTTCCCAATCTATGAGTGGATTGTGGCCATGAAGCCCAAATTCCTTGTCCATGAATTAAATTTCATGAAGCCCATTTGAAGTCATATAAGTTCCTAACTTATGTTTAAGCTTTAAGCCTTTTGGTGGGCCCCACAATGATTAAATTCAAGCCCAAGTTTTCAAGGCCATTAGCAGGCCCAAGAAGGAGTGGGGGCTTCCTTAGTTTGGAAGAATCAAGTTGATTCTTGAAGCTTCCACCATGTTCCACAATGTTCCACCATGTTCTCCAAAGTTCCACACAATTCTACAATGTTCTCAAGTGTTCTCAATTATTCTAGGTTCTTCCCAATTAGTCTCAAGGAAATTCAACAAAGATGAGTCACATGTGAACACAATAAATGTGGCACATGGCCATCATGTCAAACAATTGGCAATTTGCAAAATAGTCCTTATACTTTTGGAATCTTTGCAAAATGGTCCCTAGGAATTAATTGCACTTAAGTCCTTAGAAAAATCACCTCCTTTCTATTTGATCCTCAAAAGTGGCGCAGCCACATGCCTATAAATACCCTCCCTCACATTTCATTTTCTTCCTATTGCCATTTGTTTCAAAAACTCTTAAGTTCATAAGCCTTTTAGCATCACTTTGTGAAGCAAGTCCTTGGATCTTCACTTGTCTTTGATCTTCAAGAGGTGAATCCTATTCTTCTTCCATAATCATGTCTATGTTCTTCAATAAGTTTCTTGATTCAAAGCCTATTTCATCTATGTTCATCACTTTTAAGTTTCTAGATCTAGAACTTTGAAAATTCATAACTAATTCTAGAAAAATCCTTTTGACATGAAACCAATTGCTATGATCTTATAATCATCTCTATTTTCATCATCTAGAAGCATATGATCATGAGAAAACTTTTTCCTTGATTTATGGACTGGGCCGAACCTAGAAGAATAGGTTTGGTAGGATTTTGTTCATGTGTTGTCATGTATGATCATGTATTTCATATGACATGTATGTCTACACACTCTTATCCATGTTAGTTTATTAAAATGAAAATCCTTACTCAAAATCTCTATGTTGGCCGAACCCTAGGTGGATGAGATTTGATGAGGTTTGTTCCAAGTTTTCATTAATGATCTTGGTAATCAAGCTATTAGTATGTATGCCTAATAAATCCAAGTTGGTTTATCAAACTAAAAACCCTAGCCCCATGAACATGTTAAGACCGAATCTAAGTATATTAGACTTAGGAAGTTTTGAGTTTAAAATTTAGTTGTTTAGTTACTAATCCATGATCTTGGTTGATTAAGGACCATTAATCCATGACTTAATCATGATTAGAAATTTTAGAGATTTATAACCCCAAAGTCAGCCCTTGGCAGAAACCAACATCTAGGATTTTAGGCTTGAATTAGTTTTTTGTTTGTTGATTGAGTGTTATGTTTAATGAAGGATAAACTAGATTATCGTGTACGTGCGTTGACGGTTTCCATATTCACGACAAAGTTTTAAATCAGAAGCTAAGTTCTTCAAGAGGTAAGGGGAGCTTACCTGAGGGATTTTCTCAATAACTATTTGCTTTTAGTGTGGTTGATATGATTTATATGTGGTTGTGATTAATTGTTTATGTGGTTTATGTTGTGTTGTTTATCTGTGTATCGGTGATTGATCTGCTTTTAATTTATTGAATTATCTGCAGTAGTATATTATATTGCTACGACGCGTGATCTACCTGGTGATATAATTCTGATGATGTTGTTGAATGTTGAATGTTGTTTGAGAGGCCTGACAGTGGTCAATGCACAACCGATTAATCAGATAAAAACTTTAATAAGCTGTGAAAATTATATTCAACATTTTATGGGAAATGTTGGAATATAATAGTGGGGGGAAATATTATTTTGGAAAAAAATAATGAGTTTTGAGAAATATTATTATTTTGATGATTTATTAGTGTAAAAGAAATTTATGAGCCACGGTGAGAGCGTAACCGTAAAATTTTTTTAGTACTGCTAATTTTTACGCAAGAAATTCCGAAATATTATAAAAAGTTATTTTGTGAAATTAATATTAGAAAATACTTTTTAAAAAAAAGTCAAAGTCAAAGTCAAAGTTTGACTTTAAAAACATTTTCTTGGAAAATGATAAACGACGGCAAGTTTCGAAATTATTTACGGTGAAAGTTTAAAAATAGCAGTACTTAACTTAAGAAGAGATTTAATCTGAATTGATTTAATTTTTAGAGTTGAAGTTTCAGTAAAAGAGTTCTTGATGATTGGACGTTTTATAAACGAATTTCAAATAAAAAGGATTTCCTGTAAATGAGTTTACTCAATGACGTATTTCCGGTAACTTGGATAAGTTGCGGAGATCTTATTTTGGATTTGTTTTCATAGACGAAAAACGACGTAAACGACGATATGGAACTTAGTAACCGAGACGTCGGGGTACTAGTGTTCTTATGACGTTATAGACTTGGTGTCTAGTAGGTAGACGATGTGTCTACTTCACGACGTAATAAACGACGGTAAAAGATTTAAGATGTTTTCTATTACCACGAACCTAAGACTGATTGCAAGGTTTAGGGTTTCGTGACTAAGCACTCGGACTACGTGTCCTGTGTTGTTAATAAAAGTCTTTAAGACATTGAAAACTACGTTGGTCGTAAGCTTTTGAGCTTTGGCAAAGGAAAGATTACACCCGAAGAAAACGACGAGAACAAAATATTTTATATGCATGCATTGGCAGACTTGCCCACAATGTCCTATGTCGGATACCTTGATGATAGGGTATTTTGGCTACGAAGATACCTTGATGATAGGGTATTTTGGCTACGAAGTTATGTCGGATACCTTGATGATAGGGTATTTTGGCTACGAAGTTATGTCGGATACCTTAATGATAGGGTATTTTGGCTACGAAGTATGTATGGTGCTTTGATGAATTAAGTATTCCATGCCACGAAGGGCCTAATATACATGGCTATCGAGCTTGATCAGCTCATTTGCGCAGTGTTGCGATCTCATGAGATTAGGTGTGAATGTTTAGATGATGTATAAAAGTGTTCATGCATAGTTTTCCAACGTTGATGTTTGGGGTGTGAAACCCATTGATAAACTGTATGCTATAATTGAGATGCTTATGTTGTTATAAACATGTATATGTGTATATGCCTTCTTTGTGTTGCGCTTTTAGTTATTGTGTTAAATCCATATATTGGCGTCTCACCCTTACAAACATATCAGAGCCGCACGAGGGGTATGATCTCTACAAGAAGAAGAAGGCTTTCTAGTTCGGGGCATGCTGTTGCTGCTTCCATCGGCTGTAGTGTCTGTTAGTTACGACCAGCTTAGGTCATATATGAGGCAGTATAGTTGTATGACTTATATACATTATGTATTTAAGTGTGATCTGATTACGTTGTTGCTATTCTGAGGTAAAAAAAAAGAAGAAAAAATTTTATCACCATATTTTGAAAAGATAAACGTTGAGAAAACATTATTTTCCGAAAGTAACAAGCAAATTAAGTTTTATTTCCGCAAACGGGTAACCATGTGATGACCCTAGTTTAGGGTGTTGCATTAGTGGTATCAGAGCTGGTCGAATCTTTCGGGATCTTCGGGGAATAGGTTTGTTGTGTTGACATTGTGTTTTCTCTTAGTTAAGTTTTGTTTGAATTACTTCTTAGAAGTAATGTGTGTTAATACACCAATGCATGTTTCATTTTCTGGTTGCGGTCTAACTGATTTTGTTCTACAGGTCAGTTATGGAACCAGCACCAGAAGGTGGACATGGACGAGGACGTGGACGCGGTCATGGACGTGGTCGCAGAGGTGGTCCTATTGGTGGTCATGGTAATATGAATGAGAACTATGAGGATGTAGTGGGCTATGCCGCTCAGGCTATGAAACATGTGGCAGCTGCAATTGCCAATCAAACTGCATCTATGAATTCCCATAATCTACAAGCTGCGGAAGGAAAAGCTCTGATTACATTTCGAAGCCAAAATCCTTCACAATTTGGTGGGGATGCTGATCATGAGAAAGCTGACTTATGGATTCAAGAGCTGGAGAAAATTTTTGAACTGGTGGTTACTCCTGCAGAAGTAAGGGTTATTTATTCTACTTTCCTGTTGATAGGAGATGCGGAGTATTGGTGGAAGGGTGTTCAACAACTGCTTGAAGCTGATCATCAAGAGATTACCTGGAACGTTTTCCGAACTGCATTCATGGATAAGTATTTTCCGGAGAGCATTAGGATAGAGAAAGAGATGGAATTTCTGGGATTACAACAACAAGACATGTCTGTGGGAGAGTATGCGGATAAGTTTGAATCGCTTGCCAAATACTTTCGTTTCTTTCAGGCACAACCCAATGAGAGCTGGAAGTGTGAGAGGTTCGAGGAGGGACTAAGATTTGAAATTAAGGAATCTGTCTTACCTCTGCAACTTCGAACTTTTCAAGAGTTGGTTGAGATGATTCAGAAGATTGAACAGATGAGGAAAGGAAAATACAATAAGGGGAATGCTGGAGGACACTCTCGTTCCAAGAATCAGAATCAGGATCAGAAAGAGGAACGAAATCAGCAGAAGCCTTATTTCCGTCCACCAGGAAATAACCAAAATCAACAACAATATCGTTCTAATTCTTCTGAATCATGGGGTGGAGGCCCGAGGAACAAAGGTCAAGGCCAAGTCAGGAGGTGTTACAATTGTGGGGATATAAACCATATGGCTGATAAATGCCCAGTGAGGGGAATCAAGTGTTTTAATTGTGATCAAGTGGGACACATATCGAAGGAATGCAATGCGTCAAGGCATGGATCGGCTGTCAATAACACCAATGGTTTCAAGCCAAATACTGCGGGTAGAGTATATAGTGTGTGGGGATCCGAGACTTCAAACCATGACGGTAACCTATTAACTATACTATTTTAATTCGGGTACAATTCATACTTTGTTTCGATGGATTGTGTGTGGATGTGTTGAAATTACTTGTTTCTGTGATTATCATGAGATGATCGTTTCAAATTTCAACTATTCAATTGGTCACTGTGACATTTAGTATGTTTGGTTGTCCTATTTTGTTCAGGATAGACGCTTTCTTGACAAAACTAGTTTCTCAAATGAGACTTGCTCTAGTCACTTTTACGGTTGGTAGAAAGTGATTCGGTCCGAATTCTTGACGGACCATAGTTCTTTTAAATTGTTGGTAAAGATATTCTTGTGAGAGAAGAAACTTTCTTAGATTCAAGTTTGTAAACATGTACAGATCATACATTTTTACTTCCCTGAATTTGTTAAAGAATCTTTATGTACAGAATATTCTTGTATTCTTATTAGATTGATGATTTTTTTTTTATACTTTCTTGTGAAAGTAAGGCTTCGGGATCTTTCATTCCTGTCTAGATTCGTGTCACGAAATTTCGAGGACGAATTTTTTTTTAGTGGGGTAGTAATGTAACACCCCGATTTTCACTATTTCAAAATAATCGAAATGCGGACGATTATTTGTATATATTTATATGAGTATCTGAAAATTAATTTAAATATACGGAGTTTTCCACTCAATCATACTTGAATGTAGGAAGCTACGATTAAAATTTAGGTTAGAAAGTCAGGCGAAACCCGACCCGCGAATTCCATTGGACGCTCAAATTATACTGCTCAAAAGACCTAATTTTAATTCGTGAACGAAAGAATTAAGCTTTTTATTTTATTTCATATAATTCTGTATTTTTAGAATTATTTCATAAAAAAATGAAATAATATATGTTTTTCGGGTGAAATACGTAATCGGGTAAACGCTGGAATGCATTTCGTAGTTTCCAAGGGTCTATAAAGAGGTTATCTTAGGATTTTGAGATGATTCACGAGGATGAATCACACTTTTGAGTCTAGAGGATTCTACAAGGTTAAAGTGGCAATTTATGGATTTTGCACTTTAGTCCTTGAACTTTCTATTAATTACACTTTGGTCCCTAAGTTAGTTCTTATGTTTTTCTAAGTGAATTGGGCCAGAATCTTTGTTCCCAATCTATGAGTGGACCGTGGCCATGAAGCCCAAATTCCTTGTCCATGAATTATATTTCATGAAGCCCATTTGAAGTCATATAAGTTCCTAGCTTAGGTTTAAGCTTTATGCCTTTTGGTGGGCCCCACAATAATTAAATTCAAGTCCAAGTTTTCAAGGCCATGCGCAGGCCCAAGAAGGAGTGGGGGCTACCTTAGTTTGGAAGAATCAAGTTGATTCTTGAAGCTTCCACCATGTTCCACAATGTTCCACCATGTTCTCCAAAGTTCCACACAATTCTACAATGTTCTCAAGTGTTCTCAATTATTCTAGGTTCTTCCCCATTAGTCTCAAGGAAATTCAACAAATATGAGTCACATGTGAACACAATAAATGTGGCACATGGCCATCATGTCAAACTATTGGCAATTTGCAAAATAGTCCTGATACTTTTGGAATCTATGCAAAATGGTCCCTAGGAATTAATTGCACTTAAGTCCTTAGAAAAATCACCTCCTTTCTATTTGATCCTCAAAAGTGACGCAGCCACATGCCTATAAATACCCTCCCTCACATTTCATTTTCTTCCTATTGCCATTTGTTTCAAAAACTCTTAAGTTCATAAGCCTTTTAGCATCACTTTGTGAAGCAAGTCCTTGGATCTTCACTTGTCTTTGATCTTCAAGAGGTGAATCCTATTCTTCTTCCTTAATCATGTCTATGTTCTTCAATAAGTTTCTTGATTCAAAGCCTATTTTATCTATGTTCATCACTTTTAAGTTTCTAGATCTAGAACTTTGAAAATTCATAACTAATTCTAGAAAAATCATTTTGACATGAAACCAATTGCTATGATCTTATAATCATATCTATTTTTATCATCTAGAAGCATATGATCATGAGAAATTTTTTTCCTTGATTTATGGACTGGGCCGAACCTAGAAGAATAGATTTGGTAGGATTTTGTTCATGTGTTGTCATGTATGATCATGTATTTCATATGACATATATGTCTACACACTCTAATCCATGTTAGTTTATTAAAATGAAAATCCTTACTCAAAATCTCTATGTTGGCCGAACCCTAGATGGATGAGATTTGATGAGGTTTGTTCCAAGTTTTCATTAATGATCTTGGTAATCAAGCTATTAGTATGTATGCCTAATAAATCCAAGTTGGTTTATCAAACTAAAAATCCTAACCCCATGAACATGTTAAGGCCGAATCTAAGTATATTAGAGTTAGGAAGTTTTGAGTTTAAAATTTAGTTGTTTAGTTACTAATCGATGATCTTGGTTGATTAAGGACCATTAATCCGTGACTTAATCATGATTAGAAATTTTAGAGATTTATAACCCCAAAGTCAGCCCTTGGCCGAAACCAACATGTAGGATTTTAGGCTTGAATTAGTTGTTTGTTTGTTGATTGAGTGTTATGTTTAATGAAGGATAAACTAGATTATCGTGTACGTGCGTTGACGGTTTCCATATTCATGACAAAGTTTTAAATCAGAAGCTAAGTTCTTCAAGAGGTAAGGGGAGCTTACTTGAGGGATTTTCTCAATAACTATTTGCTTTTAGTGTGGTTGATATGATTTATATGTGGTTGTGATTAATTGTTTATGTGGTTTATGTTGTGTTGTTTATCTATGTATCGGTGATTGATCTGCTTTTAATTTATTGAATTATCTGCAGTAGTATATTATATTGCTATGATGCATGATCTACCTGGTGATATAATTCTGATGATGTTGTTGAATGTTGAATGTTGTTTGAGAGGCTTGACAGTGGTCAGTGCACAACCGACTAATCAGATAAAAACTTTAATAAGCTGTGAAAATTATATTCAACGTTTTATGGGAAAAGTTGGAATATAATAGTGGGGGAAAATATTATTTTGGAAAAAAATAATGAGTTTTTAGAAATATTATTATTTTGAGGATTTATTAGTGTAAAAGAAATTTATGAGCCACGGCGAGAGCGTAACCGAGAAATTTTTTTTAGTATTGCTAATTTTTACGCAAGAAATTTCGAAATATTATAAAAAGTTATTTTGTGAAATTAATATTTGAAAATACTTTTAAAAAAAATAAAATAAAATAAAAGTCAAAGTCAAAGTCAAAGTTTGACTTTAAAAACATTTTCTTGGAAAATGATAAACGACGACAAGTTTCGAAATTATTTACGATGAAAGTTTAAAAACAACAGTACATAACTTAAGAAGAGATTTAATCTGAATTGATTTAATTTTTTGAGTTGAAGTTTCAGTAAAAGAGTTCTTGATGATTGGACGTTTTATAAACGAATTTCAAATAAAAAGGATTTTCTGTAAATGAGTTTACTCAATGACGTATTTCCGGTAACTTGGATAAGTTTCGGAGATCTTATTTTGGATTTGTTTTCATAGACGAAAAACGACGTAAACGACGATATGGAACTTAGTAACCGAGACGTCGGGGTACTAGTGTTCTTATGAGGTTATAGACTTGGTGTCTAGTAGGTAGACGGTGTGTCTACTTCACAACATAATAAACGACGGTAAAAGATTTATGATGTTTTCTATTACCACGAACCTAAGACTGATTGCAAGGTTTAGGGTTTCGTGACTAAGCACTCAGACTACGTGTCCTGTGTTGTTAATAAAAGACTTTAAGACATTGAAAACTACGTTGGTCGTAAGCTTTTGAGCTTTGGCAAAGGAAAGATTACACACAAAGAAAACGACGAGAACAAAATATTTTATATGCATGCATTGGCAGACGTGCCCACGATGTCCTATATTGGATACCTTAATGATAGGGTATTTTGGCTACGAAGATAACTTGATGATAGGGTACTTTGGCTACGAAGTTATGTCGGATACCTTAATGATAGGGTATTTTGGCTACGAAGTTATGTCGGATACCTTAATGATAGGGTATTTTGGCTACGAAGTTATGTATGATGCCTAAATGATAGGGTATTCGTGCTATGTCCTATGTCGGATACCTTAATGATAGGGTATTTTGGCTATGAAGTATGTATGGTGCTTTGATGAGTAAAGTATTCCATGCCACAAAGTGCCTAATATACCTGGCTATCGAGCTTGATCAGCTCATTTGCGCGGTGTTGTGATCTCATGAGATTAGGTGTGAATGTTTAGATGATGTATAGAAGTGTTCATGCATAGTTTTCCAACGTTGATGTTTGGGGTGTGAAACCCATTGATAAACTGTATGATATAATTGAGATGCTTATGTTGTTATAAACATGTATATGTGTATATGACTTCTTTGTGTTGCGCTTTTAGTTATTGTGTTAAATCCATATATTGGCGTCTCACCCTTACAAACATATCAGAGCCGCACGAGGGGTATTGTAACGCCCCCTCCCTTGGGGCATTACTTACGTAACACATGCGGAATTTAAATTAAAAGATAATTTGCTGGTGCTTTCGGAAAATAATTTATATAAGTATATAAGTGTCTGAAATTGGGTATAAAAATTTTGTCATGACTCCTAAGCCTTGATTGGCACACAGACTTACTATCATAGTATGGCAAGCCTATTTAATTTAAAGAATATACTTGAATAAAAGCTAGTATTTTACGAAAATTTCGACAGAGTCTCCTCTGTAATACGGACATCCCAGGTAAAAGAACACCTGCTAAAATAATTACATTTTCATTCCAGAATTTCAGTTACACTAAATCCAACCAGACAGCAATATATATATAAATAACAGTCATAACCATAAGCTTTACAAGACCAAAAGGAAAAGTTTAAGTTTTCTTTCAAAATAACGCTCTCCGAGCCATAGACATTTCATTTTAAAATAAAGGCTCTCTGAGCCATACTCATACATACTTATCAAAATAATCTAAGTCTCAAACCCTAAGCTGGTCATTCTAAAAGTTATTCCTAAGAAGAACTCACGTGATCGTTCCACAATCAAATACTTCATCAAGCAACTAGATCTAAGTCTTTGAGTGACTTAGGAAGACTCCTCTGCACATCTGTACTAAAATACCCAGGGTACAATAGCAAACCAGAAGAAACCTGATATGTTTGTAAGGGTGAGATACCGACAAATGGATATATCACACAACAACCATATACATGATACATACATCACATAATCATATAAGCAGTTAAATCATGCATATACATAACATAACAGTGTTATATCAAAGGGGTCCTCAAGCCCGTACAATCAGTTTTCGAAAATGTGCATGACACTTCAATATCAGGCTCTATCCTAATCTCATGAGATCACAACACCATGTTATCACTGGAGAAGATAGAGTTGGTCAAGCTCTGCCCACCAGGCTGTTGCCACCGCATCCTGATGCACCAGGCCTCTTGGTCAGACAACGCCACATGCCCTTAACGAAACAGCTAGCAATGTGACTGACTCTCAGATACCCCATGGGTATCCTCAATAAGAAAAGGCACGTCTGCCAGGGGAAATGCATATGAATAAAAACTTTCCTTTTAAGGTTTTTCTTTGTGTAAATATTTCACTGTCAAAGCTCAAAGCTAATGACTTAACATTATTTCCCCATCACTTGAAAACTTAGAAACATAGGACACACAATCTGAATGCTCAATCCCAACACCTAGACCGTGGCCGCAGTCAAGGTTTGTGGTAATGGAAATCAATATACTTTTAGTCATGTTTTACTTATCATGCTAAGGACAATAGCCCACAACAACGGAAATCAGAACGAACTGTCCTCGATTCCGCGAATTGGACTTGAAGTCCATAACATTACGAATAGGACTTTATGGTCCCGAATTAACACTGATCCAAGATCACGTGCTAAGCATGGAAAACTAGAGGCGACGTCTCACGTCTAGATTCCTATTCTTTTAGTACTTATCTTTCATTTGACGAAAACAGTTTTGAAATCGAAAGCCTCGATAACCTATCTTTGGCTATCGGAAAGTTTCTAAATCATTTGGGAGAAAACCTTTTCTTTTGAAAATCCTTTATAAAACGTTTTTGAAACACTTTTAACTTTGAAAATCCCCAATAGGATATTGTAAAATATTTTCGAAAGTTTTCACTTAAAACACATGGTTCGAAAAGGGTTTTTCTCTTGCATTCTAGAAATCACTAAAACTATATTGTCACATAAAACATGTACTTTTAAACATTCAAGCTTTTTGGAAAAGAACACCCATCCTTTCATCTTCAAAGCTTATTAAGGTTTTTAATCCTTATTAATGATTGAGCACAGACACACGTCCGGCTTAGCAAACTTCAAACAACAACAGCAGTATGTACACATATATATATTCACAGTTCAATGCCAATATCACAGTTCATCACAGTTATACATCTCAACATATATAACGATACAGTTCAACTTCATATAATAGCATAACATTTCAGTTAATCCAGTAACTCAATAACTGTCAAGTAAACAATTAATCAAATACACACATGCATACAGTTATTGAATATCCCTAGGCAAACTCCCCTTACCTTTGAAGACAAGTAAAGGATCCTCGTCTTAATACTCACATTAGCTCCAAGAGTGTAACTATCTACTCCATCAAGCAAGCATAGCCGTGTCAAACGTCTCAGAGAGGAAATCCAACAACGCGCAACAACCAAAAATCAAGAAATCAATTTCACATGATCAAACACACATTCTAACTTTATCTAAACACTTAATCTAATTAACAAAAATGTTATTTTTAAAGAAAATCATGTTTGAAGCTCACGCTTCCCAATACCCTTTAAGGAAACTTTGTTTTGATTAAAAGATCATGAAAAAGAACTTTGGAAATCATCCATTAAGAGTCCTAATTGCACTAAATCATAATTAATTTCACAAAAACATACCCAAATTCAAATAGAATCAAATTGGGGGTTTAGGGCTCCTTATTAAAATTTAGGGAAAACTCAGAATAATGAAATTGGTTTAGGGAAACACAAACTCACAGTCCCAATCTCATAAAACAACTTTAAATTTCAAGATTAAAATCTGAAATCAGAGGGTTAGGGTTAGGGTTTCAAAATCAATTTGGGGATTTACAAAAGAGAAGAGGTTAGAGGTAAAACTCTTACCCAAGGTGAAGAAGAAGTCATGATGGTGCTGTCTTGGAGGTCCGGCGCGGCTGTGACGGTGGAGACGCGACGGATCAGCGGCGGAGCTCCATTTTTTTGAGCTGCTTTGTGATCCGGAAAGAAACCAGCCGGCCCTAGGTGTTGCTCCCTACCAGGCGCGGCCAAACGGCGTCTGGAAGACGGGTTGCAGGCGACGCTCGCGACGGAGATGATGATGAACAGTGGCGGAACGAACCAAACGCGTTGGAGGACGACGGCTGGGTCGCGGCTGTCTTCTCGTGCGACGTGGTCCAACGGCGGTCGTGCGGTTCCGAGCAGCGTGCAGGGGCGGCGTGCGATCGGGTCCGGCAAGAAATAGGGGAGAAGATGAAGTGAAGTAGAAGGAGGAGGAAGAAGAGAAAAGAAAGAAGAAAAGAGAAAGAAGCAGAGAAAGAAAAGAGAAAAAGAGAGAGAACGTCGAGAAAGAGAGAGAGAAAAGTGAGGAAGTTTAGTTTTTAAACTAATTATTTAGTGATAGGTACAAAATGAGTGATAAATATTAGGCCTAAAATAAACATGTTTTTACTTTTTAGAATCTAAAAATAAAGATTGATAAAGATAAAATTTCGAAATTCAAATTAGAGTAAAGGTTAATAGTTGAACTGATCCACTAAGAAAATACTCAGTCCAAAATTTAATCTCCGATAAATGTCAAACCAAAATATTTTTAACTCTAAAATTAAATAGAATGAGAATATGAAAATGATTTTCTCTTAATCATATTATGAAAAATATTTTTCTGTACTGGTATATTAGTGACAATAACGTAATTATTGCCTAGTAAGCGTGCATTCACTGAATTGAGTCAGTGCTAACGCACCCAATAAAATAATTTGAAGAGAGTAATTTAATTACTCAAACTAAACCACATAACAAAATAAACTTAAACATTCAAATAAAATAATTAATCATAGGTGTAAAAACTAGGGTGTTACATTACTACCCCTCTTAAAAAAAATTTCGTCCTCGAAATTTCGTAGCTCAAAACTACACAGGATTTTGTAATCACACCTTAACCCTAAAATCTTACTTTGTATTCTCATCGCTTCATTCCTTCTATCTATAACTTTATAACAAGATCGATTCTTATACCATTTTATTTATCCTCGAGATTTTTCACTACCGCTTTATCCCCACTACCTTCGATATTTCATCTTAGTCTATTACACTTTCAAGAACAAAATCAACACTATCTTTACCATAACATCAATTAACCTTCTACTCAAGAGATGCAATCATAGTCTTAGTCCATTTGGGCTTACTCTACTCTTTTAGTCATACCAAATTCACACTTTTCAAATCTCCAATCAAAACGTCATAACATTCCTGAAGTGTACATGATATACTTTGCGCCAAAAACCTAAGAAATTCAATCTTATTAAAATTGAATCTTACCACATCCAAAATAGTCCGTTCTCTTCTTAATTCCTCTCGGATCTTTTGCCTACTTCGATTTCATATCCTTCATTTGACTCTCATTTTCAATTTAGTTCTCAAGCCCCGTTAGTATCCCTGGTCTAAGAAATTTCCCATGCATCTAACCTATTGCCCAAAGAAAATACACAACTCATAACAATTCCTTCATCTAAAGGCAGGGCTCCATCACTTATGCAAGGAAATGCTTGTACCGTATATGCCCTTATCTTATTTATTTGCAGCCGAGAAAAGAGATTATAAAACAGAGTTTCTCTAAGGCCATTACCCCTAGGAGTTGCACCAAAACAAAGCCAAGAAATCCAGGTGGACACTCCCCAATGGCAATCTTAGATTTAAAAATGTCCAGTTTCCACTATGGATCATCAACCACATATTTACCAGAATAAGACCTCAAAGATTATAAACATTTCGCCATAGCTTATCCCACTCGAAAGACACAATCAAAACTTAATCACTTCTTGCCTCAAAATTTGTCTACTAGCAAAACTTCAACACCTTATCCTCACAAAGAACATCAAGTTCAACCTTAACTCTATCACATATATCAACTTTCCACCCAAAGCACACAATTATAGTCTTAGTTTTCTTTGAATATATTCCACCACTCCAAATTATATCATAGTCATTCATTTCAATCTTAAAGAATACAATTACATTTCTCCATGCAATTACAACCAAAAGGAATCACTTCAACTTGAATTATCCAAAATCATAATTCTTAAACTTTTCTAACAACTTAGTTTCACTCAAGAACTCCTTTTTACTATTTTCGTTCAACTTAAGGAAAACTACCATATATATTTTTTTTTTCGTAAATCCTCGGACTCACGAAGTCAACATTAACCATAAACTTTGATCACTACTCTAATTTCCTTTAATGATATATCTGCCTCGATCATGATAAAATCCATCGTAATCATCTCACTCAATGACGTTGAACTTAAGGGTCCTCATAGTACCATTCACATCTATACACTAACGAAACTCCTATCAACTCTGGTTCGTCCTACCATAGAGATGACAAAAATTTAGGTACCACACTATCTCCCAGCTAACCTGCTAAGGATAGGTAATCTCATTACTCATCCATCCCACTGAGGACGATCAGTTGGACTTAGCCTCAACTTAGTCCTCAGCACTTAAAGTAAACTTAACCGACACACGTTGATAAACTTCCGTTTTTCATCTGAAACAACACTTAAAGATACTCCATGAAGTATAAACAATCCTCTAATACATTATTCGGTTCACTAACACTGCATAGTGGATCTTAACTTGTAAGAAGGGTGTAGACTTCACCAGTCGATCAACGATCACTTGAATTCAAACAAAGCTCGTGTAAGTCTTCAGCAAACTCATAACAAGAATTGAAGGAATGTCAACATCTCAACAAGGAAGGTCTCAATTGTACATCTTGATGTGGAGATATCCAACTCACGACTGATGAGATAAGTCACACATCGACAGCATTTGGAGAATACATAGAATTAAGATGATCAATGAAAACAAGCACTTTTGAACGACAATAAGACATGACCTTAGTGATCATAAAAGAATTTCTCAAGAAAAGAACTTTTTTCTGGATTTCACTTTCACATAAGCATAGAAAAGAATTTCATTAATTTGAAGGATGCGGGAACATCCAGTATGGAAAAAGATCATTCCATCAGGTTCGTGGATGTAAAAATGCATGATCAATACACATTTACAAACATGAATCTAATAAAGTTCATTCTTCCACAAGAATCTTCCAACGGATTCAAAGAATCAAGGGGTGAATAATGTCTAATCCCAAGAGGATTAATTCTTATTATGAATACAAAGAATTTACAAAATGATGACTTTCACCTCTATCAAAATAGAAGTGACGAAACTAAGTTTCACCAAGAAACTTCTGCTATCACAAAATTATTTGTGTTATAACTCAAGAAATAGTCATAACCACTTCTCTCAACAAAGTGTGAAAGTATCCAGACCAATCGATTTCCGATAAATCAATTCACTCAAATGTCTAATACATCGAGGATTATTTAGAAGTGTGAGTACGACTTCTCACAAACAAAGAAATGAATAACTGGAAATTAATGAATTAGCATAACTAATTCAGGAGTCTTGACAGATTTCAAATTAAAGTCAGAAAATACTTGTTCATAATTCGTCCTTTACTTAGTTGTTAGGAATCCAGACGGTGACACGAGCCTCCACACAACGTGGGTGCTTCACAAGGAAAACACTTGGTCTAACCAACGATTCAGACCACCGATCTTTCAGTTGAATCGAGTCGTCGAACTCGTTTCAACCTTGTAGGCAACATCCTACAAAAGCGACAGAGATTCGACCGCATCCAAAAACTAGATCAATCAAAAATCGATGTCCTTTGCTAACCATAAACCTAGAATATTTCCAGGGAACACTCCCGGAAAAATCCTTTCACACAAACATCTTGTTTCGAATGTCTGTCACGATTCGCAAGAATAATCGAATGTCATATCCGAACCCAAGTAACATTCAAGATCTACGGTATCCCAGGACATAAAGCCCTTGGAAAACCATCAAGAAAACATATACTTGTGCGTCAACACACATTGCTTCAACAAGAAGCAATTCAAACAAGAGCCAACCAGAGATCTCACAACAAAACTTAATAGACCTATTCCCCAAAGATCCCGAAAGACTCGACCAGCTCTGATACCACCTTGTAACGCCCCCTCCCTTGGGGCATTACTTACATAACACATGCGGAATTTAAATTAAAAGATAATTTGCTGGTGCTTTCG
The DNA here is from genome assembly GCA_030762895.1 of Sophora flavescens. Taxonomy (NCBI): domain Eukaryota; kingdom Viridiplantae; phylum Streptophyta; class Magnoliopsida; order Fabales; family Fabaceae; genus Sophora; species Sophora flavescens. Next base: position 204,615,960 of record CM061065.1, on the reverse strand, counting down.
GAAAATAATTTATATAAGTATATAAGTGTCTGAAATTGGGTATAAAAATTTTGTCACGACTCCTAAGCCTTGATTGGCACACAGACTTACTATCATAGTATGGCAAGCCTATTTAATTTAAAGAATATACTTGAATAAAAGCTAGTATTTTACGAAAATTTCGACAGAGTCTCCTCTGTAATACGGACATCCCATGTAAAAGAACACCTGCTAAAATAATTGCATTTTCATTCCAGAATTTCAGTTACACCAAATCCAACCAGACAACAATATATATAAAAATAATAGTCATAACCATAAGCTTTACAAGACCAAAAGGAAAAGTTTAAGTTTTCTTTCAAAATAACGCTCTCCGAGCCATAGACATTTCATTTTAAAATAAAGGCTCTCTGAGCCATACTCATACATACTTATCAAAATAATCTAAGTCTCAAACCCTAAGCTGGTCATTCTAAAAGTTATTCCTGAGAAGAACTCACGTGATCGTTCCACAATCAAATACTTCATCAAGCAACTAGATCTAAGTCTCTGAGTGACTTAGGAAGACTCCTCTGCACATCTGTACTAAAATACCCAGGGTACAATAGCAAACCAGAAGAAACCTGATATGTTTGTAAGGGTGAGATACCGACAAATGGATATATCACACAACAACCATATACATGATACATACATCACATAATCATATAAGCAGTTAAATCATGCATATACATAACATAACAGTGTTATATCAACGGGGTCCTAAAGCCCGTACAATCAGTTTTCGAAAATGTGCATGACACTTCAATATCAGGCTCTATCCTAATCTCATGAGATCACAACACCATGTTATCACTGGAGAAGATAGAGTTGGTCAAGCTCTGCCCACCGGGCTGTTGCCACCGCATCCCCGATGCACCAGGCCTCTTGGTCGACAACGCCACATGCCCTTAACGAAACAACTAGCAATGTGATCGACTCCGAGATACCCCATGGGTATCCTCAATAAGCAAAGGCACGTCCGCTGGGGAAATGCATATGAATAAAAACTTTCCTTTTAAGGTTTTTCTTTGTGTAAATATTTCACTGTCAAAGCTCAAAGCTAATGACTTAACATTATTTCCCCATCACTTGAAAACTTAGAAACATAGGACACACAGTCCGAATGCTCAATCCCAACACCTAGACCGTGGTCGCAGTCAAGGTTTGTGGTAATGGAAATCAATATACTTTTAGTCATGTTTTACTTATCATGCTAAGGACAATAGCCCACAACAACGGAAATCAGAACGAACTGTCCTCGATTCCGCGAATTGGACTTGAAGTCCATAACATTACGAATAGGACTTTACGGTCCCGAATTAACACTGATCCAAGATCACGTGCTAAGCATGGAAAACTAGAGGCGACGTCTCACGTCTAGATTCCTATTCTTTTAGTACTTATCTTTCATTTGACGAAAACAATTTTCGAAATCGAAAGCCTCGATAACCTATCTGTGCTGGCTATCGGAAAGTTTCTAAATCATTTGGGAGAAAACCTTTTCTTTTGAAAATCCTTTATAAAACGTTTTTGAAACACTTTTAACTTTGAAAATCCCCAATAGGATATTGTAAAATATTTTCGAAAGTTTTCACTTAAAACACATAGTTCGAAAAGGGTTTTTCTCTTGCATTCTAGAAATCACTAAAACTATATTGTCACATAAAACATGTACTTTTAAACATTCAAGCTTTTTGGAAAAGAACTCCCATCCTTTCATCTTCAAAGCTTATTAAGGTTTTTAATCCTTATTAATGATTGAGCACAGACACACGTCCGGCTTAGCAAACTTCAAACAACAACAGCAGTATGTACACATATATATATTCACAGTTCAATGCCAATATCACAGTTCATCACAGTTATACATCTCAACATATATAACGATACAGTTCAACTTCATATAATAGCATAACATTTCAGTTAATCCAGTAACTCAATAACCGTCAAGTAAACAATTAATCAAATACACACATGCATACAGTTATTGAATATCCCTAGGCAAACTCCCCTTACCTTTGAAGACAAGTAAAGGATCCTCGTCTTAATACTCACATTAGCTCCAAGAGTGTAACTATCTACTCCATCAAGCAAGCATAGCCGTGTCAAACGTCTCAGAGAGGAAATCCAACAACGCGCAACAACCAAAAATCAAGAAATCAATTTCACATGATCAAACACACATTCTAACTTTATCTAAACACTTAATCTAATTAACAAACAAGGTTATTTTTAAAGAAAATCATGTTTGAAGCTCACGCTTCCCAATACCCTTTAAGGAAACTTTGTTTTGATTAAAAGATCATGAAAAAGAACTTTGGAAATCATCCATTAAGAGTCCTAATTGCACTAAATCATAATTAATTTCACAAAAACATACCCAAATTCAAATAGAATCAAATTGGGGGTTTAGGGCTCCTTATTAAAATTTAAGGAAAACTCAGAATAATGAAATTGGTTTAGGGAAACACAAACTCACAGTCCCAATCTCATAAAACAACTTTAAATTTCAAGATTAAAATCTGAAATCAGAGGGTTAGGGTTAGGGTTTCAAAATCAATTTGGGGATTTACAAAAGAGAAGAGGTTAGAGGTAAAACTCTTACCCAAGGTGAAGAAGAAGTCATGATGGTGCTGTCTTGGAGGTCCGGCGCGGCTGTGACGGTGGAGACGCGACGGATCAACGGCGGAGCTCCATTTTTTTGAGTTGCTGCAACAGTCCGGGAAGAAACCAGCCGGCCCTAGGTGTTGCTCCCTACCAGGCACGGCCAAACGGCGTCTGGAAGATGGGTTGCAGGCGGCGCTCGCGGCGGAGATGATGATGAACAGTGGCGGAACGAACCAAACGCATTGGAGGACGACGGCTGGGTCGCGGCTGTCTTCTCGTGCGACGCGGTCCAACGGTGGTCGTGCGGTTCCGAGCAGCGTGCAGGGGCGGCGTGCGATCGGTTCCGGCAAGAAAGAGGGGAGAAGATGAAGTGAAGTAGAAGGAGGAGGAAGAAGAGAAAAGAAAGAAGAAAAGAGAAAGAAGAAGAGAAAGAAAAGAGAAAAAGAGAGAGAACGTCGATAAAGAGAGAGAGAAAAGTGAGGAGGTTTAGTTTTTAAACTAATTATTTAGTGATAGGTACAAAATGAGTGATAAATATTAGGCCTAAAATAAACATGTTTTTACTTTTTAGAATCTAAAAATAAAGATTGATAAAGATAAAATTTCGAAATTCAAATTAGAGTAAAGGTTAATAGTTGAACTGATCCACTAAGAAAATACTCAGTCCAAAATTTAATCTCCGATAAATGTCAAACCAAAGTATTTTTAACTCTAAAATTAAATAGAATGAGAATATGAAAATGCTTTTCTCTTATTCATATTATGAAAAATATTTTTCTGTACTGGTATATTAGTGACAATAACGTAATTATTGTCTAGTAAGCGTGCATTCACTGAATTGAGTCAGTGCTAACGCATCCAATAAAATAATTTGAAGAGAGTAATTTAATTACTCAAACTAAACCACATAAAAAAATAAACTTAAACATTCAAATAAAATAATTAATCATAGGTGTAAAAACTAGGGTGTTACAGGTATGATCTCTACAAGAAGAAGAAGGCTGTCTAGTTCGGGGCATGCTGTTGCTGCTTCCATCGGTTGTAGTGTCTGTTAGTTACGACCGGCTTTGGTCTTATTATGTTTTGCGAATAAACTAATCTTATAATGGTTTAGGTGTGAAAATTATGAGGCAGTATAGTTGTATGACTTATATACATTATGTATTTAAGTGTGATATGATTAAGTTAATGGTTGATGTTCTTCTTCTAACTTTTTTTTTTGGTTGATTTATCTATTAGTTAATGGACTTACAGAAATGCCTAGTATTAGACTTCTTGATTGAATACTGTTTGGTATACTAACTGACCTATTTGAATAATAATTGAAAAAGTACTTTTGAGATTTGATGTCAAAATTCTCTTCAAGGTGACTTGTAATAGTATCTAAGATTTCCCTAAATGTGAGTGGGAGTAGAAACAAATTAAGGGGGAAATTATTATCTCATATCTATTATCTAATGTCATATATAAAATTCTCATAATTGTTATAGCTGAGTGTTTAAAAAAATATCATCTATTTCATCTGTGTTTTTTGGCTCCTTTGGAAGGTTGGAGCATATTTCTTTTTTGATCTTGGTTGTCTCGCATATTCAGGACATCTACTTGTTTAGTGACTATGGCACTTTTTCCTGGTAAATTTGGAGAAGGGACGTTTTTATGCTTGCTGTGATTTGGTCAAGTTTCTTCTTGGTTATAATCTACTTTCTGTTTGTTGTCTACTGATGTGAATAGGGCTAAGCAGAAATATATGCACTGCATGGGACCAACAAATTTTGCTACAATTCATGCACAGTCGATGACGGTGACTCCGTCGTGTTGGAACACACAGCTTGTTTATATCTGGACCTGTAAATTTATTTAATCAATTTATATTATATTAATTGGGGTAAAGGAAAGTTTACCAATTTTTTATTCACCCATTATACAAAGCCCATTTGCTAATAGGCCCAGAAAATAAAAGACCCATTTTCGGATCAGATACGTACGACCCGTAACATGACCCGCTTATCATCTTCCCATCCCGATACTCCTCTGCCATTGACACCCAAAAACGATGAGGATAGGCGGCTGTGAGATGTGGCTCTTCCGATGTAGGGAGGGGCGGCAGTGGCCGAGCTTATGGCCAGGAACGGTGGTCGAGCGTCTTGTATTCGACACAAAGAGGCCTGCCATTGATGCATGAATTCAGACTTCACAGTTTCACACCATGACGAGGCTATGTAGTCTCATGAAGCTATCGTTCTTCATGCTCATGATCATCACGAGAGGATAGCCGGAAAACCCAATTAGAGAATGACTTTCTTCTTGAAGATCCACGATTATGATAATGAAATAGGGAAGCCCCAAATCAGAACCAACTCGACGATACAAGGAAGGACGACGTCAACACAAAAGGACCCTCAGCGACTAACGAAGGACCAGCATCCACCACTGTACCTGGGTTTTGTTTTCCAAAAAAAAATGAAAAAATATGGGTATCCAAATACTTAATCTTATTTAGATACAATACACCAACAATGGTTCATATACAGGAAAATACATGTATTATACATAGTTGATCATGTATTGCTGATATGTCAAATGAAATTACCCCATTGGTTGGATCAAATGGTGCAAGGTTGCACCAGCAAAAGTGCTGGTGCAACTTAGATGGAACCTACTATTCATCGAATTGTTGTCAACATTGTATGAGTGCAAAACACTTGAAAATCAGAAGAAAAATATAGACTAAGTTTAATTTGCCAATCATTCTACTCAGCAATCTTTTAGATGGAGATTTTCCACGCAATGAAAAAACAAAAGGACACATGGCATTGAAATTTTAGGGCCTGTCTTTGCTATGTTTTTCAGATTTTGTTATCATTTGTTGTTTTCAAAAATAATTATAAAACTACAATCTTGTTTTTATTATATTTTGTTTTCAAAGATTTGTACAGGAAACAGTGAAAACAGAAAAAATAATAATTTGTTTTTAGTGTTCCCTGTACAATTTTTTTAAAACAGGAAACAGAGTGAGAACAAGGTCGCAGTTCTATAATTATTTCTGAAAATAGGAAATGAAAACATGAAACTGAAAACAAAGCAAGCAGACCCTAGTGTAACACCCCCACTAGGTATTACTATGTAACACATGTGGAATTTAAATTAAAATGATAATTTGCTGGTTGCTTTCGGAAAATATTTTATATAAGTACATAAGTGTTTGAAATTGGGTATAAAAATTTGTCACGACCCCAAACCTAAGCCTTGATCGGCACACCGGCTTACAATCCTAGCCTGGCAAGCCTATTTAATTTAGAGATATACTTGAATAAAATCTAGTATTTTTACAAAAATTTCGACAGAGTCTCCTCTGTAATTCGAGCATCCCAGGTAAAAGAACACCTGCTAAAATAATTACATTTTCATTCCAGAATTCCAGTTACACCAAATACCACCAGGCAGTAATATACTAAAAAATTGTTACATCAATAAGTTATACTTGACCAAAAGGAAAAACTAAGGTTTTCATTCAAAAGAGATGCTCTCCGAGCCATAAACATTCCATTTTAAAATAAAGACTCTCTGAGCCATACTCATACATACTTATCAATAATCTAAGTCTCAAACCCTAAGCTGGTCGTTCTAAAAATTATTCCTGAGGAAAACTCACGTGGTCATTCCACAATCAAATACTTCATCAAACAACTAGATCTAAGTCTCCAAGTGACTTAGGAAGACTCCTCTGCACCATCTGTACTAAAGTACCCAGGGTACAATAGCGAACCAGAAGAAACCTGATATATCAATAAGGGTGAGATACCGACAAATGGATATATCACACAACAACAATATACACGATACATACATCACCTCAGCACATTAACGTTTAATTATTATTCAGACATAAAATGACAAGTGTTACAACAGTGGGTCTCATACCCAAACAATCAGTTTTATAAAGAGAATGCATGACATTTCAATAATTTGGCTCTAAACTTAATCTCATGAGATACCAACACCGTTTTATCATTAAGAAAGAAAGAGTTGATTAGGCTTATACGCCCCGTTTGGCAAGTTATCTCCGTCACCTCATGCACCCGGATCAACATCATCACAAATCCCTTATAACGGCCATTCGGATGTATACCTCATCGAATACCACATCTTAAGCAGGTATTCGGTTAACTCAAGCACGTATGCTAAGGGGAAATGCATATGAATAAAAGATTTTTCATTATCGAGACTGTTCTTTGTGTTCACTCTTTTCCGTTGTCGAAGACCAAAGCTAACGACTATTCGCAATTTTCATTACTTGAAAATCAATAACACAGGACGCGCAGTCTTAGTGCTCAATCACAACACCTTAGTCCGATGCCGCAGTCCAAGGTTGTGGTCGTAGAAACAATTATGATTTTATCCATGTTTTATTTCAACATGATTTGGACTCCTAGCCCATAACAACGAAATTAGGACACACAGTCCTCAATTCCAAAATTAGGACTCCTAGCCTATAATATCACGATTAGGACCCTTGGTCCATAATTCTTGACATGGATCCCAGATCGCGTGCATACAACTGATTACTAGAGGTGACGTCTCGCGAACTAGTATTCTCTTTCACACGTGCTTACTTTTCGCCCAGTGAAAATCAAAACCAAAACAAAACCTCGATCACTTATCCAAGCAACCAGAACGTTTCTAAATCATTTAGGAGAAAATCCTTTTCCTTTGCAAAAACTTTTCTAAAACATTTAGAAAATTCGTTTGTTTTTGAAATTCCTTGATGGAATAAAGTCAAATATTTTCAAAGGGTTTTTCCTTCATAAAACACACCATTCAAAAAGGTTTTCTCTCGTACAAAATTTTTGATCATAAAAAGGTAGTTTCCTTCAACTTAAAATCACTTTAACGTCCTTCTAAAAACAAAGATCTTATTCTTCTGAAGTAAGCACTTTAAACAAGGAACTTTTATAAATGAACCCAAAACTTTCAAAGTTATATTCAAGGCTTATTAAGGCTTTTAATCCTTATAGTCATTGGGCACAGACTCAAGTCCGGCTTCTCAAACTTCAATCAACAGTAATATATTCACAACAATAATATCACAGTTAACGATGGTTCATCACATATATACAACTCACAATACTTTAAGGCAAGCAATAATCACAATAGTTCAAGTAAACAAGTCATTCAAGTATTTGATCAATATCACAATAATATTCACAACACTCAATTAAACACATACACACATGCACATAGTCATTGAATATCCCTAGGCAAGCTCCCCTTACCTTGGAAGACAAGTAAAGGATCCTCGTCTTAATGCTCACGTTATCTCCAAGAGTGTAACTATCTACTACAACAAGCAAGCATAGCCGTGTCATACGTCTCAGGGGGGGAATCCAACAACGCGCAACAACCAGAAATCAAGAAATCAATTACACATGATCAAACACACATTCTAATTTGATCTAAACACTTAATCTTATTACCAGACAAGGTTATTTTCAAAGAAAATCATGTTTGGAGCTTAAGCTTCACAATACCCTTTGAGGAAACTTTGTTTTGATTAAAGGATCATGAAAATGAACTTAGGAATCATCAACTAAAAGTCCTAATTTCATAAATGCATACTTAATTTTACCAAACATAACCAATTTCAATAAAAATCGAATTGGGGTTTTAGGGTTCAAAGAGCAATTTGGGGAAAACTCATTCTAATCCTAGAATCATGAAATTAGTTTAATAAAACATCAATTTGTAGTCTCAATTGCATGACTACACATTTAATTTCAAAGTCTAAAGATAAAATCAAAATGTTAGGGTTAGGGTTTAAAAATCGGGATTTTCAATCTTAAATAGAGATGGGTGAAATTTCCACTCACCCAACAAAGGAGAAGCACTTTGATGGCGACCTAAGGTGGTGGTGATGGCGGCGGCACGACGGTAGGGGCGGAGAACGACGACATGTTTTCTGTACAGCCACCAAAATCCAAAAGAAACAAGAGTTGAACTTCAAAGGAAGAGAAAAGAAGGTTCGACAACCCAAACTATGGTGGAAACACCATAAACGGCGATCAGAAGAGCTCACTGTGGCAGTGAAAGCAGCGAACTGAGGCGCACCTGAACAGAACGCACAGGAGGAGAATAGAAGCGTGCAACCTACCCCTTGCTCTGAGCAATGGCCGGACGTTGGCCTCCCTAGTGGCGGCGCACGGCTGATGGTGTTAGGGAGAGGGAAGGAGATGAGCTTGGAGTGGGAGTTGATGTGAAGAGGGGAAGAAGTGTGTGCTGTTGAAGGAGGAAAGAAGAAACGTAAAAAGGAAAGGAGTAGGGCTGCTGTACGCATGAAATAAAGGGAAGGAGAGAGAAATTTATGATTTTTTGTATTAGTGGGTATAAAAAGAGTGATAAATATTAAGCCTAAAAATAAACAAGTTTTTAGTTTTTGAATCCAAAAAATAAAGGGTGACAAATATATACTTTCAAATTTTGAAATAAAGTAGAGATTGATAGTTGGATTGATCAACTAAGAAAATCCACGGTCCAACATTTAATCTCCGATTAATGTCAAACCAGTTTATTTTCAAATATAAAATTAAATAGAGTGAAAATATGGAAATACTTTTCTCTTAATCATATTATTTAAAACATTTTTATGTACTGGTAATAATAGTAACAATAACGTAAATTATTGTCTAGTAAGCTTGCATTCACTGAAATAAGTCAGTGATAACGCACCCAATAAAATAATTTGAAGTGAGTGATTTAATTACTCAAACTAAACCACATAGCAAAATAAACATGAACATACAAATAAAATAATTAATCATGTGTGTAAAAACTAGGGTGTTACACCTAGTCTACTTGCTTTGTCTTCATTTTCTGTTTTCATAAATAATTATAAAACTACCACCTTGTTTTTATTCTGTTTTCTATTTTTTCAAAAATTTGTACTGGAAACTGAAGACAACTTTTTCTTGTTTTCACTATTTTAGAACCTGATGAATGATGCATGATTAGTGTTAAATATGAAGCATTCAACGTGCTCAATGCTTGAGATGTTGATAAGAAAGACAATTTGTACCATACCTATTGGGCACCCGCAATAATTACCCACGATGTGTAGGGTAATTACCGGCACAACAAGTAAGAGTGCGGGTACGAGTAATTATCCGCAAATATGAATGAGTATTGTAACACCCGGGTGCCGACGAGGGCGGGGAGTGGTCGCCGGTGTAACAAGGCATGGACAAGGAACGACTCCTGGCAGGCTTTTAGGCGTAGGGACTCATGAATGAACCGATTACACACCTGAATGAGAGGGATCCTGAGACGGTGTAGGTATGGGACTATACAGTTGAGGAAGGCTTATATGACTTCATTGGTACTACCTATACAAACAAGATGCACCTTCTTTTCGAGAGCCCATCACTTAAGAACTCCACAGTTAAGCATGCTTGACTTGGAGCAATTCTGGGATGAGTGAGGACAAAGCATACTGAAAAGACCCGTGTTGGTTTATGGGGACAGTCGTCAATCCATAAAGCAGGCAGGGATGTTACAAATGGTATCAGAGCGGCACCTCTCCCAATACGGTGTGGTTCGAGGATGAACCAAGTGGAAGCTGGTGGGCATGTAACACTCGGGTGCCGACGAGGGCGGGGAGTGGTCATCGGTGCAAGAAGACACAGACAAGGAGCGGTTCCTGGCAGGGTTCTAGGCTGAGGGACTCATGAATGAACCGATTACACACTCGAATGAGAGGGATCCTGAGACGGTGTAGGTATGAGACTATACAGTTGAGGAAGGCTTATATGAAGTGATTGGTACTACCTATACAAACAAGATGCATCTTCTTTTCGGGAGCCCATCATTTAAAAACTCCACAGTTAAGCGTGCTTGACTTGGAGCAATTATGGGATGGGTGACCTCCTGGGAAGTTTTCCCTGGAAGCGTGTGAGTGAGGACAAAGCACGCTAAAAAGACCCGTGTTGATTTGTGGGAACAGACGTCAATCCATAAAGCAGTCAAGGATGTTACAAGTATGGGTGCGGGTTTGGGTACTATGGTACCCACCCCGTAAAACAAAAACTTTAACTTGAATCCTAGCTATAAAAAATATATATTTCTGATCTCTTTAATTTTCGTTACTATTGGCACTAGACTATGCATCAAACAGAGGACTCTATTAATAGCTTAATTAAATTAAATACGTAATTGGTTAAATATTGTTTATGAGGTGATTGGCGATTTGCTGGGTGTTGAGGATGGAGATATCTTGTCCCATTTTGATGTATGTACCACACCATATTCCAACCAATAATATCGGTTGGGACAAGATGTGGTACACCTAAATGAGATATGAGATCCTCATCCTTGGTGTTGAACCTTTTGCACTGTCAATGACTATTTATTTAATTCATTAAGCTATCTTCCGAAACCAACCAACAATTTTTATTTTATTTTAAAATGTTATTACGAAATTGAGTTAGTCATGTAATGTCCAAGGGGGTGTTACACTACAATTGGGTTCTGATGAATTACTTCCTATCTTTACTTTGGAGAGAAGATAATATAGTTGCAATAAGCTAAATCTAATTCATATCATTATATTTTTAAAATTTCTTAGGACTCATTTTTTAAAAATTGTGTCTTATGATTTATTTTTAGTGTGAAATTTTGTGTAGGTGAGGCCAATTTAATTCTACATTTGGGTTCGAATAAGTTACTTCATATGTTTGCTTCGATAACCAGATTAATCTAACACATGTCATAATATTTGTAAAATTTCTTAGAACTCTTTTGTTTAAAAGTTGTGTTTATAGGTGAAATTTTGTTCATTATATATTATGTTTGTCATGTATACTATAAGCAATTTAACTGAGTATAAGGGACACTTGAAGAAAGTAGAACAAAAGAATGCTGAAGTATAATAATTTATGATTTCTTGCACATATATCCAGTCTTATTTTATTTAGAAAACTTTTATATCTCATTATATCATTTTAATATTAATTTGTCGATAACTTTTGCTAATCTTATAATTATCAATTTACAAAATAAATTATTCTAACAAATACTTTAAATAGCGTTAAATATGAAGCACTCAGTGTTTGAGACGCCAACATTCAGGGGCGGCGTATAGTGTGTTGAAGTTAGGCCGTCTCCATTTCAGCCCCTCATATTTTTACTTTTTTGAGTTTTTAAATGGGTCTCACCTTGATACAATACTCATTTTTACTTTTTATAACTTAAGCATCTCATTTCTCCAAACCAACAACTTCCAAAAAAGTTTTTAAATGGACCTCACCAATGACCTCCACATCCTTATATTTCACCAATAATTTATTTATTACCTCAATTCTTTTTTTTTATTATTTTAAAAAAAGTATAAATGGCCCACATGCAAGATAAGCATTGGTTCTTCTACAAGCACCCATGCTTGTTAAGCATCTTTTTCAAAATGACCTCCAGCAATGGGTGCTTAAGCAAGATCCCCTTTTCGTTACCGTTGAAAATGGCCTTAAGCTTACTGTGAAAATATTAGAAGTTAATTTTTTTTGCATATATTTTTAAATAAAAGGATTTAATTTTTATGAACTGCCAGTGTAAAAGAATTTTACATAGATATCCAATAATATTTTGATAAATCAACATAATAGTTATTTTTCTCTCTTAGTTATTATAATAAAAGCATTCGTATCAATATATTAATGGATAGTGAAAAACTTTTTACACTAACAATTCGTATTACTTAATCCTTTTAAAAATAAAAGAAAAAAAAGTTTTTAACTTGAATCCTTTAAATAAAATATTTATGGTCTCTTTAATAAAAATATTTTTGCAACGTTACTATTGGCAACGGAGAATGGACCCTGCATCAAATAGAGGACTCTGTTAATAGCTCAATCAAATCAAATACGTAATTGGTTAAATATTGCTTTATGAGGCGATTGGTGATTGTGCTGCTGGGGTGTTAAACCTTTTGAACTTTCATTGATAATAATTTCTTTAATTCATTAGGCTATGTTCCATTCAGTTTATACTGTATTATCCGGATTGGATCGGTCAGCCATCAACCAGGAATCAAGGTAGCAAAATTGACCTTGTTATATTAAGCTTCTAGCTATAGTGATCTTTGTCATTCTGAATAGTAGATAAGGCAATGAAGGTCATTGAATATGATAAAATTAAAAGGATATAAGCCAAAGTAATTTCACTGTTTATATAGTTCAAACAAGAACCATGTGTTATATAAGGTTGATATACTTCCACTACTACATTTGTTCAATACATAAGAATCACTCTACCACTCTATCACGTAATCAACTTAATGCTTATTAATTACTGAAATAAATATAGACACCAAGGCCCGTGTAAGAAGCTGAAGCTCGATGTCTTTCACCAGATCAGTGGCCAGTGGCCACCACCACCTATAGGTGCGGGTGCCCCTGGCACGATGCCGGGGGTAGGAGGGTTGCAGGGGATGCCAGGGATGCCAATGATGCAAGGGATGCAGACTCCAGGAACAACGTTAGGGAGGCAGCCCTTTCCAGGAAGGCCGGGGGTGCAAGGGAAGTCTGGTATAAAGCAATTGAGGTTAGCATTCAGATTATCACCATCATTGCTAAGGAGAACCCTTGCTGAAACCTTTGTGGAGACAACAACGACCATGGCCAAGAGGCTTAGGATTAAAAGGGATTTCGTGGAAACCATATTTCTTTGGTCTTAAACTAAAATCAGAATTAGAGAAGATTTTGCTAATGAATGGTGTGAAAGTGAGTAGGGATGGTGTACTCTATACATAAGAGGGGAAAGAGGGAGAACAATGGTTGTATCTATGAATTTTAAACAAATCTGAAATATTTTAGTCAATGACTCATATATTTTCAAATTTAAAGTAATAATTACATTCAAATACATTGAAGACATTGAATTAGTCAATAATCAAGTGATCAGGGGTTCGATCTCTAACTCTTGCTTATGGAGAAAACTTGGTTGCGAAGAAGTAAGACGTTTAATGCCGTCAAGTACCTCGATGTATTAGTCTCGCAGATGCACGTGAGATACCCTGAAAAACCAAAAAAATAAAAAATAAAATGAAATACTTGTTTATTATTCTTTTTCATTAAATTTGATGATTTGTTATATCTTCCTAATAGATTTTTTAAGTAATTATTAATTTTTCCTTAAAAAATGTATTTATTAATTTCATTAATTTATTTTCTAAATTTGTAAACGAAAATAGTATTAAATTAATATTCTTAGTACATGTAACCAAAAAAAATTATCTTAGTACATTGAATAGATTAATTTTTTTATTAAATATTTTCTTATTTAGATTTTTTTTAAGGTGTTATAAAGTGAAAACGAAATTTTTAATGTATATATTCAATATAAAATAAATGCATTCAATGTACTAAGAATATTAATTTAATACTGTTTTCGTTTAATTTAGAAAATTAGTAAGATAATAAATTAATAAAATTAATAATTACTTAAAAAATTATTTTAGGAGGATATAACAAAATCCTACAACTACAAGCTCCACAACCTATCTTAAAACTTTCAATTAAAATTTACAATAGTAAAACTATTACTATTCATTAAATTATACTCACAACATTGCACGAGTACAAAAAAGTTGAAAGCCAGAAGAAAAATATAGACCAAGTTTAATTATTCAATCATTCTACTTATCGATATTTTAGATGGAGATATTGCACGCAATGAAAAAAAAAAACAAAACGAACACGTGGCTTTGAAATTTTACTGGTCCTTCATGTGCTATGAAAGATGCAACATCGTTGTTGTAATAAGCCAAGGCACCAAGGATCTCATTTAGAACCTGAATGATGCATGGTTAGCGTTAAATATCCACTCAATGTTTGAGATGCTGACATTCAGGGGCGGCGTATAGTGTTGCAGTTAAGGTTACCTTGAAAATAACAGAAGTTAATTTTTTTTTCATATATTTTTAAAACCAAAAAAGAAAGTTTTTAACTTTTTTTTAACAAATAAAATATAAAAGATTTTAACTTGAGTCCTATAAATAAAATATTCATGGTTTCTTTGATAAAAATATTTTTGCTCGGTTACTAACGGCAATGGACCATGCTGGCATGCACACCATGCATCAAAAGGATAAGAATCTCATGTCCCATTTTGATGTACACCACATCATGTCTCGACCAATAATAGTTTATCATATAAGTTAAAATTTTATTTAATATTGGAAAAGGTGAATACATGACAAGATATTATTGGTTGGGACATGATGTAGTACACCAAAATGAGACAGGAGATCCTCATCCTAATGGATAAGCGATAGGACGATAGCAGCTTAAATATTTGGTTAATAGCTTAATCAAATAATTGGTTAAATAGCTTAATAAACTAATTTGTTAAATATTAATTGATGAGGCGATAGGCGATTGTGTTGGGGTGTGGAACCTTTTGCACTGTCAATAATGATTTCTTTAATTCATTAGGCTATCTTCCATTTGGTTTGGTTTATACAGTATTCTCTGGACTGGATCAACCATGAATCAGAGAACCAGGTAGCAAATATTAAGTCAAATAATAATTAAATTTCTGGTGAGGTCAATTTAACGCATGCCTTTGGCATTGTCCTTGTAAAATTAAGTTTCTAGCTATAGTGACTTGTCTTTCTGAGTAATAGATAGGACAATGAAGGCCATTGAATATGATAAAAGGAGAAACAACTAAAAGCATGCATATAATAATAATAAAAGCTTTAACAACAGTAAGGTTCTTATATAAGCCAAAGTAATTTTACTATCTATATAATGCAAATCAACAAGAACAATGTATTAAGGTTGATATACTTCAACTACATTTGTTCAAATAATAAGAACCACTCTATCACATATTTAACTTAATGCTTATACCCAAAAAAATAATAATAATAACTATAGACACCAAGGCCCGTATAAGCTCAATGTCTTTTACCAGAGTGGACATTATACATTGGTGACGGCGCTGAGGCAGGAGGGTTGCAAGGGATCAAGGGGATACCGATGATGCAAGGGATGCAAAAGCCCGGAACAACGCTAGGGAGGCAGCCATGCATGCAAGGGAAACATGGTATAAAGCAATTGGGGTTAGCATTCAGATTATCACCATCCCTACCATCATTGCTAGGGAGAACCCTTGCTGAAACCTTTGTGGAGAGAAGAACGACCATGGGCAAGAGGCTTAGGATTAAAAGGGATTTCATGGAAACCATATTTCTTTGGTCTTAAACTAAAATCGGGATCAAATAAGATTTTCCCGATGAATGATGTGAAAGTGAGTAGGGAGTGTACTCTATATATAAGAGGGGAAAGGGAGAACAAAGGTTGTATTCTATGAATTTAAAACAAATCTGAAATAATTAAATGATTCAATGTATATCAAGTAGTAAAGTCAACTTGGAAATGTCATTATTTTTTTTTTTTTTTGCACTCGATGATTTCTTCAGTTTTTTTAATGGGGTTTTTTTTTAATCAAAATGGCATGCAAAGCATCACTGTAGTGGCAGTCATCCCAACTATGTTGGCACCAAAACCACTACCAATCATCTGCAGCACGCCAAAATATTATTAAAAGAAAGGAAAAGAAAAGGAGACAAGAGCATGGGGGGACCAAACCAAAACCCATGTAAGGAGACAAAAGAATTATTTGAACCTATAGTTGGGCAGACCCCACCTATTACAGAAGAAGTCATACCTAATAAATCTAGGAATCAAATTCCACCAGGTAAAACATTTAGAAGACACACCAAAGTTAGCCAGCTTGTCAGCACAATGGTTAGCTTCTCTAAAAATATGAGTAATTCTAAAATTGAAACTAGTAGTCAGGACCAAACAATTTTTCCAAAGAACCCTGAGCTTCCAAGGAACTGCCTCTGGGTGGGGGAAAGCATGAACCACCATTGCAGAGTCACACTCCAACCAAAGGTTTGTCCAACCCTTAGACTGAGCTGTTTGAATAGCAGTCATAGCAGCATGCAGTTCTGCAGAGAAGGAGTCAGTGATACCATAATACTCAGCAAAACAACCTAAAACAACACCACTTATGTCCCTAAAGATCGCTCCTCCACCAGCAAGACCAGGGAACCCTTTAGCTGCCCCATTAGTATTTACCTTGATCCAACCACAGCAAGGGGGAATCCAGTCCACTTTTGTTATGACAGGAGCCCTTTTCGGGTGAATGGAGATGCCAAGCTGCATGAGAATTCTGGCTTCCTCAACATCATAATGCATAGAGTGTTTTGTTAAATTACCTGATAGGGCTATAAAAGCCTTAACCAAGCAAATAGCAGCTCGGACTGAGACTTTTCTGTCATCAAATTTCAATTTGTTTCTAGCAAACCAAATGAACCAGATGATGTTGGTTATGGCAGCCAGCAACACATCTTTGATCTGAAGCCCCCAGGGCTTGTTGCAGATTGCAAGAGCAGACTGGATAGAGGAGAAATCTAGTTGCACTCCAGTAATTTTGATGAACCATTCCTAAAGCTGTTTTGCATATGGGCATTGGAAGAACAAATGATCTTGAGATTCTGCATCCTCAAAACACAAGCTGCAAATTGAGACAATGGTGCATCCTCTCATTCGAAGCTGATCATCCGTAGGCAGCTTGTTGTTAATCAGTCTCCACACAACAAAGGACTTAGAAGGAGGAACAACATTACACCAAATCAGTCTGGACCAAGGACAAGGACCTCGCATAGCTTGAATGAAGGACAAGGCATCCTTAAGAGACAGCTCCCCAGAGGAGGAATGCTGCCAAATGAGGTGATCTGATGCAGGGAACCTGGGGTAGGTATCTGGGATAACTCCTGACCTAGAGCAGGCAACTTCTCATCAAAAATTTTAAAAGAGCTAGCATTCTTGAAAATGCTATAAAAACATCAATGGTCTTAGTCTCGAGTCAAGATTAGGTCTTCTGATCAATAAACTTTTACTGTCAGTGAAAATACAGGAAACGTCGACTGGGTTCCGTCTGAATTTTCAACCCAAAACTTCCCCGTAACCTTATAAAAATAAGTATAATAGGGAAATGACCTTAGTTTATCCAAAATTATTTTCGAAGTCTCGGATAAAAATATAATCATTTATACAATTATTACCGATATTAGAAAGTCGAAAAATCGGGATGTTACAATAATTATTTGGTTAAATGTTCAAAGAAAAACCTTGGGCCTTTCATGAAACAATAATTTGATTGATTTTAAAACTCAATGATTTTATATATTTTAATTTTAAAAGTTTTTTTTTGACTTAAAAAAAGATATTCATTCATTCAAATTGGTAGAATACATCGATGACAACACAAATTCAACATCACTAAAAACCGAAAAGGATGAATCTATGAACAAACTCACACCACCCAGGTTAATAGCATAACATGGCAAAATGCCTACAAATATGACAAAATCAAAGTGACCGGAATAACTATGCCTCTGAATCTGTAACGTTGACGCCCAAGTCTTGGTTGACTCTATAATGGATCGAAGCTGATCTGCCAATCTGAATCAAACGAACACCGCAACAAGACGGGAAACCAAACAACTCTGCAACAAGACGACGAGCAAAACACCGCCGCACGCAGACGACGAAAACATGGGAAAACATGAAAGAAAAACCAGATCTATGTGGAACAACCACTTATTTAGATAAAATGAGAGAAAAAACGATGTAGAGGGGTGATTCCAGACCAAAAGATGGCCCAAAACCACCCCCTTCCAATGGACGAGGAAGAAGGAAAATAGGAGTAGAGGGAAGGTTGAGAAGTTAAAAGTTAAAACTCACACAATTTTAAAAGTTCGGTGATTATAATCAAAATAGTAGCATTTAGTTCAAAATAATATGTGTGTTCACATAATAATAATAATAATAATAATAATAATAATAATAATAATAATAATAATAATAATAATAATAATAATAATAATAATAATAATAATAATAGTTCTTCAGTCCACACCTTTATTTTTCAAGATAATCTAACAGAGACACCTGATATTAGATAGACACACAAAGCTATTGCAGAAAGCAAAAAGTTGAATATTCTATTGCTATTAAATAAATGAACAATTAAATGAATATGAATCTCTGAATGGAAGCCTGGAATCACATCCTCATTCCCCACCCCATTGTCAACCAACTATCAACTTAGTATGAAAATAATTTAATGCTTAAATGAATAATACAATTAACAATTGATACTGATTATATTTAATTTTATTTCAAAAATTTAATTTGAAATTTGAAATTAAATGTTTTAAATTCTCTACTTATTATCATTCAATTTCTTTAATTGTTATTTATTTATTTATTTTAATTATACATTTAATTACTTCCAAGTTCTTAAAGTTCCTTATTCAAATTTCCAATTAAATTCAATTTCAATCAAATTAGTCATGAACATTGTGATGATTGTTTTAAAGCTAATAAATGAATTCGTTTATGTTACACCCCGATTTTTCCGTTTTCTAATATCGGTATAAGTATAAATAAACGTTTATAGTTTTATCTGAAACTTAGAAAATGATTTTGGGAAAACCAAAGTCATGTCATACTTATTTTTATAAGTATACGGTGAAATTTTTGGTTGAAAATTCAGACGGAACTCGGTTTGCGTTTTTACTGACAGTAAGATTTTATTGATCAGAAAACCTAATTTTTACCCGAGAACGAAATAAATAGATTTTAGATCTCATTTCCAACGATATAGGTTATTTTGAAAATTTTCAAAATAAATAGGTTATTATACTTGAGTCGGGCGTAAAACCATAAATCGAGTAATCGGCGGAGTTGGGAACGGACGTGCGGAGACAAAACCTGACATCGGATGCTGCGACATCTTGCCACCTAAGGCAGCGAGTCACCGGGGTGAGTCATCGAACATTTATGGTGCATTTATGATGATTCCTAAATATCTAGATATTTTATGCGCGCAAAGACCAAAATGTCCCTAGTTTTCTATCAATTTTCAAGTGTGCCATAAGCTTCTTGTGGTCACAATTCAACCACCTCTCCTTCAACCATGACCACTCATTTTTCATGATGACAAATTAGTTTAAATTTTGCACTTTGGCCCTTAATCTTCCATAATTTTGCAAAATGGTCCCTAAGTGAGTTATTTGTTTAATCCTTATGTGACAAAATATCTGCCCATTGGTCCTTGTGTGTCACGGCCACACCCTTCAAATATACCCTTCATCACTTCATTTCCTTACTATTGCAAAGTTGTCTTCTAACTTAAACTCACAAGAACACATATGAACTTCCATTTATTTGCCTTGCACTTGGATCATTCTTCACTCTTCTTCAAACTCCAAGAGGTAAATCCTCACCACCTTACTCATCTAAGTCTTGTTCTTCATCTATTTTGCCAAGTTTATGCCATGATCATCACTTAAAATTCATAGATCTATAACCTTATAAAATCTCTAGAAAATTGTAGAAAAATCCTTCTAATGTGAAACCAATTTCTATGAACTTTATATGATGTCTAGATTAATTATCCAAGAGCATGAGAGCAAATACCATCTTTACCCTATTTTCCTCAAACTGGCTGAACCTATGCCATTAGGGAGGTTATGGGTTTTACTTCAATTTTTATGAAGTAACACTTGATTTGAGTTCTCTAATACCTATGTTTGTTGAATCCAAAAGGTTGAAATCAAATAAAATTCCTAGACTGTGTTTCTATTAATGGTCGAAACTTAGAAGTTTTGGTGTGAGGAGATCTTTGTTTCAACTATGTTAAATGATGTTGATCTCATCTTCCTAATTCTTTTTGTTGTTGAATCCAAGTGATTAGAAGATCAAATCATGTTCTAACCCATTTTCCTTTTAAATAGCCGAAAACCCTAACTCTTAAAGAGTTAGATGATTTTGATTCAATCTTTGTCAAGTGACAATTGATTATGTCTTCCTAATACTCAAGGATCATTAATCCAAGAGTATGTGAAATTTTGACATCTCTAGCCTAATTAATTTATGTTTGCCGAACCTAAGTATATAAGTTAGAGGAGATTTTATTTCTGTAACACCCCCCATTGGGCGTTACATGACTAACTTAGTTTCGTAATAACATATTAAAATAAAATAATAGCTGGTTTGCTTTCAGAAAATGATTTATATACATGTATTTAAGTACAAATCTATAACTTTTACAAAATTTCGACAGAGTCTCCTCTGTAATTTCAACATCCCAAAATAAAACACCTGCTAAAATTTTTATATTTTCATCCCAAAAGAAAGGCTCTCCGAGCCATAAACATCCCATCCATAATAAAGGTTCACCGAGCCATAAACATACATACGCATAACGGTGATCCAATAAAAGACTCTCAGAGTCATAATACCTATAACTATGACTTTTTCCAAATAAAATTTACTCAATAACCTAAGCTGGTCGCACTATGAGACTCTTACTGGAAAAAGACTCCATGGTTATTCCTGTAAATCAACTTTCTTCAAAAGTTAGGACCAATCCCTCCGAGTGAGACAGAGAACTCCTCTGCAATATCTGTACACTCAAACTAAAATACCACAAAAGAAACCAAACATAAATAATGCAAAGGTGAGATACCGACATATGAGTTTTATCATAGCAGTCACATACACGACTCTCACACAATGACATACAATATATCATAACCATAAACACAGGGATCCATTCCCGACAATGAAATGCATTTTGTAAAACATTTCATGTCACTTCAATATTCACTATCTAGTTCACTATCTCCGGAGACCCTAACTTCCCTTCATCGAGCATGATAGGATCGCGATAATGCCCATAACACAATTGTCTCGCGCGTTTGGGTCGGCCTCTCAATTTATATTTGATCCCGAATTGTTCTGGGGTATCGTATCTCACCTAAATAATACATAATAGTTCCTGATTGAGTACATTTCGAGCAGGGTAGCCGATTTCCACGACACGGGGTTGCAAAGCCCCAAGCATTTCGTGGAGTTCGAACCCGAATGTCACTGAAGACCAAACACTAAAGGAACCGTCTTTGGTCCGTAACTATTCAGTTTGTCAGTTCACCCTTTGTGAAACAGTAGCTCGAATACACAATGGCACGTCTGCCACAACGGCATAAAAGCCAGACTATGCATGTAAAACAAGGTGTTCTCGTTTTTCATTTTCTTTTTCGCATCGTTCATTCCTCATCAAGGCTTACGCTCTCGACTACTTTTAATCAAGTATTAAATTAAACTTTAATACTCACATAGGATTTTATCAATAAAATCCATGATTCACAATCTCCTTCACAACCGAACACTAGTCAGACGTCTCAGAATTCTAGGTTCTATCTTTCCTTGAAACTAGAATAGGAACTCTAGCCCGTCAATCCGGAACACTAGGTCCTTTATACTTTCTCAAAACTCAAAACAAGAACTCTAGCCCGTCAATCCGGAGCACTAGGTCCTTTCTTTTTCACTCTCTTTCCAGAGGTTTTCGTTCAGTGAAAACTAAATCGAAAAAAAAAGTTCAAGAGTTTCTAAATTTTTGTGTCATACATATTTTTCGTTCTTAGAAATACTATTTCACTAAAACTGTTTTCTTTTAGAAATCCATTTTCAGAAAACTTAGGAAACCACTGAAATCTTTTTCTCAACTTAGAACCAAATACAAGACACTTGTAAATAGATTTATCAAAGAGAGCATTTTCTCTAAATGTTTCCATTTTTGAACAACTTTTTGTAAAACCTAAAAGAAAATCCTTATTTCCAAAAGATTTTTCTTTTAAAAAATTATTTAAAACATTTCCATAAGTTTTGATGTTTTCTATTTCCATTTCTTTTCCTAAACTATGTTTCATCTGCACACTTCCCTTATTTATAGTTTTCTTCTCATTTTCCCAAAGAATCACAACACCACTTTTTAAATCTTTCTGAGTTAAGGTATTTTAATGTCTTAATCTTTATTAACAAGCAATGACCAATGTCATGCCATCAACCAATCACAGTCAAGCAAAACAGTAATATAATCAACAAATAATAACATTAAAACTCCAATCAAACTCTAAACAATTCAAGCAAGACATCATTACAAAGATTTAAAAATTAACATACATTAAAAAACACAACAATTAAGTATGTAACTACTAAAACTATTCAGGTAAACTCCTTTTACCTTTGTAGACCATAAAAGATTCTCTCCTTGACGCATTCAACAATTAGCTCCTCTCACCACGAAACTGCTCAAGTTCAAACCCCAACTAGACGTTCCAGTTTCCTCTAAACAGCTCCTATCCATTCCCGAAAATCATAAAACCTGTTTCCCCCAAATAACCACAACCACAACAACATCCCGTAGAGGGAGTCAAAGTAGTTTCAATAGTCAGACAAATCTAACAGTCGATCATTCATCATCAAACACTTACTCTAAGTTAATTAAAACACTTTATTTCACAAAAACAGAACCAATTTCATTAAAATCAGATTTGGGACTTTAGGGTTCATAAATCAATTTGGGGAAAACTCATTTTAACTAAAGAATAATGAAATTGTTTTAGGGAAACATTAATTCATAGTCCCAATTGCATAAAACAAGTGTTAATTTCATACTTTAAAACTGAAATCCAAAATCTTAAGGTTAGGGTTTCAAAATCAGTTTGGGGATTTTTGAATCCAAGCAAAAATAGATGATATCTCACTCACCCAAGGAAGAAGCCGAGCTTGTGGTGGCATCAATGGCGGCGGAACGACGGCAAAACGGCGGTTTGCGGTGGTTCTACCTCAACCAAGAGCCAAAGAGAGAATAAGATAAAGGGGAGAAGAAAGGAACTAAAATGAATTCAAATGGTAGAAAACCACCATTAAAGTGGCGGCTTACCAGTCTGAAAGTGGCGGAGGGTGGTGCTACGCATGGTGAAGCAGCGACCGGAATACACAGGGACGCGAACGCCGCGCGACTCCTCCATTGCACTAGCGAGCGGCGGCCGGCGGTGGTGCATGGGCGGTGGTCACGTGGCTGCTAGACTAGGGAGAAAGAGAAGGACAAATGGAGTTGTAGGTTGTAGGGATAGGGAGAAGAAGTTCTGACGAAGAAGAAGAAAGAAGAAAAGATAGTTGGGGGGGGGGGGGGGGGACTTCACTCATGGTACTGGGAAGGGAGGGATCTTGGGTTTCTTTTATTTATTTTTCAAGTACTTAGTGATTTTGAACCAAATAAGTCGTTGAGATTGAGTTTAGAAAAACATAAATAGTATTACTCATTAGATCTAAAAATAATGAGTGATAAATATATACTTTAAAAATTCAAAATAGAGTAAAGATTGATAGTTGAATTGATCAACTAAGAAAATCCACGGTGCAACATTTAATCTCCGATTAATGTCATACCAATTTATTTTCAAATCTAAAATTAAATAGAGTAAGATATGAAAATAATTTTCTTTCAATCATATCATTTAAAATATTTTTCTAAACAAATACTAATAGGGACAATAACATAATATTATTGTCTAGGAAAAGTACTTATACTGGAATAAGGCAGTGCTGACGCACTTAATAAAATGGTTTTAAATGAGTAATTAAAATTACTCAAACTAACCCACGTAAAAATAAGTTAAAATAATTATACATATAATTAATCAATCCAAATTAAATAATATAAACATATATATATATATATATATATATATATATATATATATATACTGTTATCGAAGAACAGTAAAAACTGGGGTGTTACATTACTACCCCACTTAAAAAAATTTTGTCCTCGAAATTTCGTGACTCGAAACTAGACAGGATCTTTTAATTACATCTTAATCCCAAGATCCTACTTTATACTTCCCGTAACCACTTTCCCTTAGATGACTTTTATAACTTAATAACGAAATTCATACTTAGTCTTCGTTCTATTTATCCTCAACATCAAATTGCTTATCCTCAATTCATATTCTCCCTGTCCTTAACCTTGTTATCTTAATCTTCCACAAATAAAGATATAATTAGAATTTAATCTCTTCTTCATTTAATACTAATCCATTAGAAAAATTTTCCTCTACATCCTTAACACTTACAGTTTCACTCCAAGATTTAAACTAAAATTCTCATTTCTTTCACAGCACCCACACCGTTTCCTATCCAAGATATCCAATCATAGTCTTAGTTCTTTTGAACGAAATAAATCATTCCATAATATATCAAAATCACACGTCTCTCAACCTCGAAAACATTATTAAATTCCTTAATGTAATTTACACTGAAAGAAACTACGTCGAGTAGGATCATCTAACTCGTCAACTTTACGTTTCTCTAGCAACCTTAATTTATACAAGGGCTTACCTCTTTCGCTTAAATCTACTTGTATGAAATCATGGTAAATACTTTCCTTCAAATCTTCCAATTTTATACAATCAATCTTAACTACAAGTATTTGGTCATTACTTTAGATTTTCCTTCTGTCTCGATCAACAATTGATCATTTGATCTATAGAAATCGTCATTGCCTATTGGGGTTAATCTTAGGGATTCTCATTTTACCAATCATATCTACACCTCAACAAAACTCATATCACCTCTCGTTTATCCCACTGTAAGGATGATCGTACCTAAGTACTACACTTACTCCTTATCCACCTTTTAAGGATAGATCGTCTCTTACCTGCCCATCGAACTGAGGATGACAGGTTGAGCCTAGCCTTAACGTGGCTCTCAAGACTTAGAGCGGACTTCACCTAAAACGTTAGTAACTTCGGATCTTCATTTGGAACGATGCTGGAAGATACTCCATGAAGCTTGTTCAGTTCTCTGATACATACTTCAGTTTACTTCTCCACTGCATAGTGGATCTTAACCTGTAAGAAGGGTGTCGACTTCATCAGTCGGTCCACGATCACTCGAACTTAAACAAGACTCTTATAGGTCTTCAGTAACTTATGACGAAAATTCATGGCGACGTTAACATCTTAACAAGGGAGGTCTTTAACATCAAGCTATCTCTCTTTCACTGTACTCGACTAACTCTAACTTGCTGATATGAATCAGATACCCATCCTCATAACTCTTGAGGTAGGTCACGTCAATGTCGTTTGGAAAAATACATAGGGTGAAGTTGATCAAGGAAGACAAGTCCTTTCTTTGATTATCATGATTTGATTGTTTCAATCTTAACTGCTAAGCCAATTACTGTCAATTCTCTTTGCTTGAACTGTCCTATTACCGTCCAGGATAGACATTTCCTTGATAAAAGAAGTTTCTTGATGAGACTTAGTCTATTCACTTTTACTTTTGGTGGAAGTGACCCAGTCAGGATTTTTGTCGGGCTGTTGTTGTTTTAAATCGTTGTGTAGTAAAATTCTTTTGAGAGAAGGAACTTTATTAGATTCATGTTTGTAAACATGTACCGATCATGCATTTTTACATGCACGAACCTATTAAAGAATCTTTTTACATAATGAATATTTCTGGGAATCCTTTCAAAGTGACAAAGTTTTTCTATATATTTTCTTGCGAGAGTAAGACCTTGGAATTAAGAAATCCTGTCTAGTTTTGAGTCACGAAATTTCGAGGACGGATTTTTTTTTAGTGGGGTATTAATGTAACAACTCAATTTTCACTGCTTTCTAATATCGGTAATAAATATATAAACATATATATTTTTATCCGATACTCAAAATGGTTTTGGGTAAACCACTGTCATTTCTATATTATGCTTTATATCATAGGATTGTGATGAAATTTTGGGTTGAAAATTCAGACGGAACCCGGTCTGCGTTTTCACTGACAGTAAATGTTTACTGCTCAGAAAATATAATTTTAATTCGTGAACAAGATGAATAATGTTTTTTATCATATTTACTACGATACTGAAATTTTTGAAAAATTTAGCGTAAAAATATAATATTATATTTGTTGCGGGCGAAAACGTCGAGATATCTCTAGGAAAACCTGCGTCGGATGAATCAGGGAGTCAGCAACGGAGCTGATATGACTAATGTGATAGATGTGATAAGCATTTATGACGATCCTATCCGAGTCATAATGGCACATTTATGGCAATTAGATATTTTGGCATGGAAAAGACAATTTTGCCCCTAGCTTCATATAATTTTTACAAGCTTTGCCATTGGGATTTTGGACCAAAATGCCCCAAAACCCATGGCTCCTTCACTTAACATCACTTAGGCAATTTCATTTCATCCATTCATGTCATTTCCATATGAACATAAGCCTTTTTGCCTTAAGAACACCTTAAGAACATCATAGTGATTTGTGAAGAACATCATCAAGAGGTAACCTCTCTTAATCCTACCTTTCTAAGCATTTCTCTTCACAAGATTCTTGAATTATACCATGAATCATCAAGTTCTTCATTTTGTTTCAAGTTCATGAAGCTTTCTTAAAAAATTCATAACTAATTGTAGAAAAATCCTTTTGACTTGAAACCAATTTCTATGATCTTATAATCATCTCTATATTTGTTATCCAAGAGCATGTGTTCAACAAAAATTTTCTTCCTGTTCTTTCTCTCTTGGATGAAACCTTCCAAAATGGGTGTTCTTGGATTTTGTTTCAACTTTAAGTCAAGATTCATGATTTAATCTCTTAATACCATGATAGCTCTTGTATGTAAGTATAATTAAAAGATCATAAATCAAACCCTAGCCTATTTTATTCAAAAGGGCCGAAAACCCTAACTTTGGGTGTTGGATGAATTTTTGATTCAAAGTAGTTTTGTGACACTTAAATCCAACTCTATGTTATGCATATTTGTTAAATCCAAGTGTTGAGAAAATTTCAGAATCCCTAACCTTTTAATCTTGTGAAAACCAAAACCCTAGTTCTTGGAGCTAGATGAGTTTCATTCAAAGTTCTTAGTTCATGATTTTGGATTAAGTGCTTAACCATGTTTAATTTGCTTAAGGATCATAAATCCCTAAGTTAGAAAAAATTTAACTTTCCTAACTTAGAATTTAAGAAGAGGCCGAACCCTAACCCTCTTGATTAAGTGTATTTTTTTTTATTTTGATTTATTTTGGTTGCAATTCGTTATGAAGGAATTGATCGAGTTGGTTTGACCTAAAGTTGACGGAGGAAACCGGATCAAATAAGGAGATTGTTTGAAAACCGTAATTAGTTCGAATCTACAAGAGGTAAGAGGGGATTGCCTGAGGGATTTTTCCGATGGCTACGTGCTATCTGTTGTTGTCTATATCATTTATCTGGAGTGTTTTGTTTAAGTTGTTTGAGTTGTCTATCTTTATTTGTGATTGGTTATCTGCATTTAATTGTTTATCTGTAATATATATTATGATGTTGTGATGCATGATCTGCCTGGGAATACTGTTATGATGATGCTGTTGATTGTTGTTTGAGAAGCCTGACAGTGATCAGTGCCCAATCAATTAATCAGATAAAAGCTTTAAGAAGACTTTACGAGGAATATTCAATAGTTAATTGAGAAATATTGGAAGATATTATGATTTAAATAATTATGTGAGAAAATAAGGATTATTTGAAAATATTATTATTTTAATGATTTATTAGTGTAAAAGCAATTTATGAGTCACGGTGGAGACGTAACCGTGAAATTATTTTGTACTGCTACTTTTAACATAAGAAATCCCGTAATATTATAAAAAGTTATTTTGTGAAATTAATTTTCAAAAATAACTTATTTATTATATAAGAAATTATTTTAGAAGAAAGTTCAAAGTTTGACTTAAAATGTTTTCTTTGAAAATGCTAAACGATGGCAGGTTTCGAAATTATTTACGGTGGGGAGTTTAAAAACAACAGTACTTATTTTGAAAAGAGATTTAATCTCAATTGATTTATTTTTTTTAGAATTGAAGTTTCAGAAAAAGAGTTCTTGATGATTTGACGTTATTTCGGGAAATATGAGTTTCCAAAGGAAAATGGATTTTTTTTATGATTTGACGTTTTACAAACGAATTTCAAGTAGAAAGGATTTTCTGTAAATGGGTTTTACTCAATGACGTATTTCCGGTAACTTGGATAAGTTGCGGAGATGTTATTTTGGATTTGTTTTTCACAGAATGAAAATGACGTAAACGATGATCACTACAAAAAAAGATCTGTTTAGCGACCGGCATATTCGATCGCTAAACTTTCTAATTCGGTCGCTATTTATTTTAGTGACCGAATTAGCGACCGATTCATTGTGGTGGCTGATAACCTAGTCGCTAATCTTTTAGAGACCGAAATAATAATTCGGTCGCTAAATGGCGACCGTAATTTCGGTCGCTAAATAAAAAAAAACGGTCGCTATACGGTTGGTCGCATTGTTTGGGTAACCATTTTTAGCGACCGATTATCGGTCGCTAGTTCAGTCGCCAATGTTGGTTACTGATAACCAACATTGGCAACGGATTTTCGGTCGCTAGACCACAATCTGTTAATGGTAACTAAATTTTAGCGACCGAATTATTGGTTTCTAATTCGGTCGCTAAACTGGTTTTTATTATATTTTTTTAAATTTAATTTTAAAAATAATAATATTTTTATGTTTTTCTTTAAAGTTTAGCAAAAATACTGATAAAACACACCAAATTACTAATGAAATATACAATCATAAGAAATAATGAATATATATAAAAAATTAATCCAAAGTGACGTACAAGAATCGTTTAAAGTCAAAAATATGAAAAAAAAAATCAGTCATGATGAGGGGGAGGGGGAGGAATCCAATCATCCTCAGCGTCCGTACCACCGACTTCTGCTATCTAATCGTCCTCTGTAGTAGCAGCATCAGTAGCTGGCGGTGGAACTGGAGGAGCGGCAGCAGGCGGCACAACCGTCAGAGCATCACCATGAGCAACTGGAGTCTGGATCCTCATCTGCTCCAACACCAGCCGCAGTGTCTGGCCCTGCTCGATGCTCGTCTGCATCAGCTGCTGGTGTGCCTGAGTCAACTATGCAATCTGGTTCGCTATCTGCTGCTCTCTCTCGCTCTTCTCCCGAAGCTCCGCTTTCAGCTGCGTGATGGTGTCCTGCATTTGGTTGAACTGCTCCTGAGGGATGGTATCGGTGTAGGAAGGAGCAGGCGTGCCGGATGATGAAGCGATAAACTCGCCTCCCAGGTGTCCGAGGCCATACACGTGCCCTTTCTTGTTCCTGACCCCGACGACCTCCAAATAAATGGCATTATCATCGAGGAGATAGGAGAGCTGGGCCCATCACCAGTCAAGGCCTCATCTTGTGACTGTGAGGCACGTGATATGGCATCGTCCTTCTTCTCATTGAAGCCCACCTACAAAGTATAGTTGAAGAGATTTACTTAAAATTATAATCAATATTAACAAATCATTTATAATAAATTACAAGTAAACACTAAATTGTTTTTTTGCTTAAAGCATAGTTACGGGCCTTGTCGTTGACCCATGTCCCTGACTTCAACTTCTTCGTCCTCTCCACCAAATCCATAGCAGTGGGGCCCTGCTGTTTCTATGCTTTCTGCAAAAAAAAAAAATCTTAAATTCATAAGAATAATTAAAAATGAAAACTAATTAAATAGTATAATAAGTCAAAAGTTTAATGTATTACCAGCTCGTCGTAGTGGGCGACGGCTGATTTAGACCCGCCGGTCCAAGCACATGCGCCACCATCAGAAGCTCGATTACGTCGAGCTGTGGCCTGGATCTCCTGGAACTTCTCAGTAGCCCAGGACTGGTCCAGCTGCCTCCTGATCTCAGGATCCACCCACTTCCCCTTATTCTTACCTTTCCTCAGCTTGTTCGTCAGATTCTTCATGACTAGTGAGCCTTTATGCTCAAATATGTCCCTGACGAGCCCCTTTAAAGCTACGTCCCACCTATACTCTTTCTGTAACTTACAGTTGTTAGGAAATTCGTGTGTGTATATATATATAATGTAAATTTAATTTAAATAACTTAATAAATTGTTACCTTAAACACTTGAAACAACTGATCCCTATGGCCCCCTGGGATGGCCTTCCATGTAGGCCATGGACCATCAAACTTACGTCGCAGGATCTTCGATATCGAATCAGAAGGGCCCTTCGCGGGCAGAAAGCTGCATCAAAATTAGAGCATTAATAAATGTTATAAATAAAAAAAAACAAGTAAATGGAAATTAACGATACTTTATATATATTAAAAAATTAAATTAACTTACTCGTTATCCCCCATAGGGATAAGAAGAATCCTCCTGTCGGATGGACCACGACTCTCCTGTCCCGATGATGATGATGGTCCTATCATAGGTGTGGATGATGAGGGTCCAGCCTGTGTCCCGATCACATGAGGCTGGGTAGGGGGTGCAACTCCATCACCCCGAGGTGTCCCGTCCACAGAGGTGCTGGTAGGGTGGTCTCGATCTGAAGGCTGTGGGTCGACCGGCGAAGGGACTCTCGCAGCACGACCTCTTCCACGACGACCCCTACCTCTAGAGGAATCTGCCATCTGTGTAAAAAATGAAAAGATGATTACACAACAGTGTAAATAATACAAAAATAAATAACCTAATTAAGTAGAATGACATTTACACAATGAATTATGACATAAATAAATTACCTAAGTAGAATCTCTGTCACTAAATTCACCCTCACTCTCATCAGTCTCACTTGATCGGAATGTGACTTTGCTAGATGCGTCCAACTCGGATTGATCCATTAACTATATTTCAACTTCTTCCCCATTTCCAGAAATCTTCGCCAGAGAATTAACAATAATGTCCGGCATAATTTGCAACGGTACGTGGGGTCTTGAAAACTCATCATCTTGGTACGGAGCATCCTTTTCAGGCTGGTTGATTACATTATCAGTAATTATACTGCGAGCCTTTATCTTAATAACACCCAACCAGACTTGATGTCCTTCGGGATATAGCGAGTAATAAACCTGATCTGCCTATTGTGAAAAAATGAATGGGGCGTTAGCCTTATTATACCTTCGAGACAGCCTAACTTGAACAATACCATATTTTTTATCGATTTTTGTCCCTACGTCAAGAGTAGGATCAAACCAATCACACTTGAAGATAACAAACTTAATCACGGGGAAACCGGTATAATCGAGTTCAAGGATGTTAGTTAGAACCCCATAGAAATCATCCTCTACATTGCCATCAGTGGCTCGCACACAAACACCATAGTTACACGACTGCATTCCTTCATTCCATGTTTTTGTGTTAAATTTATATCCATTTACAATGTAAGTATTCCATGATGTAACCCATCTATTAGGCCCCATTGCCAAATTTGTCAACAATGGATTTTGAACATTGTTTTCTGGATCTAGTACTTAAAAAATCAAATATTATATTATTCTTATACATGCAATATATTTAAGGAGATAAAATATATTGCAACAAATGAAGATGCTTAACCTACATATTTACTGAACCACGTAGCAAAGTGAGAAGTAATTTCTCGATCAACCTGATCGTTTGAAATGTCAGGTTGGAGATCCCTTAGAAAATTACCGTACATCCTACATATGGGAGATTAACAGCAGGACGATTAATAATCATAAATGTCAATTGAACTTATAAAAGACATTGTAGATACTTACTCTAAATATGGCGTCACCTCTTCACAATTTTGAAGGATATACAGGTGAGTAGCATTAATGTCACGCTGCTCCAAGAAATATCCTTTTGATTTGCCACTAAATCTGCCCGGATATTTGAATATTGATATAGGAGGACTAGTTGAACTTCCTTCGCCCGAATCAATGTTTCTAGGCATCCTTGTTCTTCTCATGTTAACTTCGTCCGGATAGTAATAAGAGGCAAAAGTGGAAGTCTCCTCTACTAAGTATGCTTCACAAATGGAACCCTCCACTCGTGCCTTGTTCTTGACTTTGTGTTTAAGGGAGTGCAGGAACCTATTAAAGAGGGATACATACAAATAATTACTAGTTTTAGGGAAAGCTAAACTACGATTTCGTGTTCGTGAATTTCAAATGTATTAAGTAAAATAGTTGATGTTGTTTACCTCTCAAATGGATACATCTAGCGGTATTGGACTGGGCCACCAACTCTTGCTTCGTAAGGTAGATGAACTGGCAGGTGTTCCATGGAATCAAAGAAACTCGATGGGAAGATTTGATCCAGATTACATAACAAAACAGGTATCTTGAATTACATATCCTTTGATTGTTTCACATTTAGTGTTGTCGATGTAAGCTCCCTGAAAAAGTGGGTCCCAAATTTGCTTCGGTAATGCGTCGAACGCAATTGGAAGCAACCGTTGCATGAACACGTGGCAATCATGACTCTTCATTCCATGTAACTTTGCTTCCTTAATGTCAACACATCTACCCATATTGGAAGCATACCCATCTGGTAACTTTAGTTCTTTAACCCACTTACAGACGGCCACTTTCTGTGTTTTGCTTAGTGTAAAACTTGCCTTCGATTTGATAAGTCTGCCACGACCACTGTCCTGCAACTCAAGCTCCTTCCGATTACAAATTTCAGCCAGATCCAATCGGGCTTTATTTGTATCCTTTGTCCTCCCTTTGATGTCCATCACAGTGTCAGACACATTCAAAAACACATTCCTCTCAGTATGCATGACATCAATGTTGTGATGGAGTAGCTGCGTCCTCCAATACGGCAACCTCCAAAATATACTTTGTTTTGTCCAATTATGGTTGATCAGCCTCTGGCTCGACTAGTTTTTAACTAGTAAGACCATAGGTTTTATTCGAGTTTAATCTCGATTTCGCCCAAATTTGGATGTAATTGTCCTCAAGCAATATTTTGAGTCTCTTGAGTAGTTTTAGGGTATTTTAGTTGATTTTGAGTCAAATAAAGCACTTACTGCTATTTCATGTTTTCAGGTTGATAAGAAAAGCAAGAAGGGAAGAACACCTGAAGAAGAGGCCATCACGCCCAGGCCGTGACACTAGTCACGGTCGTGATGAGCTACCCATGGAAGACAGAAAGGATCACGGCCCAGTCGTGACACACATCACGAGCGTGATGAGGAGATCATGAAAGTCAGAAAGCATCACGGCCCAGGCGTGACACACATCACGGGTGTGATGAGGAGATCATGAAAGTCAGAAAGCATCACGGCCCAGGCGTGACACACATCACGGGCGTGATGAGAAGACCCAGAAAGTCAGAGTTGATCACGGCCCAGCCGTGATGGAGGTCACGACCGTGACGATCAGCACCCAAAGTCAGAAGCGATCACGGCCTGGCCGTGATAGGCATCACGACCGTAACGGACCAGTTAAATGCGCGCCCTTGACAGAAGCGGTCACGGCCTGGCCGTGACGGCCGTGACACGCGGCCTCTTTATAAATAGCAACGCAGCAGACTCAGAAAAGGATCCAATTTTCATAGTTTTACATAATATTTCTAGTTTTTGTTATACCCTTGATGGAGAACTAATTCCCTTGGGTTAATCTGCAGTAATCGGGTTCCGCCGACGCCTGAGATTCTGTAATTCCCGGATTAATTTGCTTCTCCCTTTCAATACTATGCTATATTTTCTGTTTGGTTAATTCAGAATTGTGTAGACTAAGTATTGATTTATTCCGATGATTTTATGTTCTTATACTTAGTCACGTTTGATTAATTCGCGTGCATTCAATCGTGTTTGCTTAATTCACGATAGCTTCATCCATTTGCTTAATTCGGAAGTAGGAACGTACATCGTGTAGTACCAATTTCGCTTGTTAATTGTTGCTACAATCGAAAAGGGATTAGAATCCGCTTAGGGCATGGGAATTATATGAATCGATGATAGTGGGAAACCGAGAACAGTAGATTAATCATTTTGATCATTGATATTCACTTATTTCTTAATTGCATCGTTCTTTTAATTGAATCTTTCAATCTGAACCCCCCCCCCCCCCCCCAAAACTGATTTTTCTGCAAATAACAATCCAAGAGTCCTTGTGAGATGATACTCGAGTTGTCGCTCCCTGACTACAGTTTTTACAAACCACTCACTTTTTGACCCGTGTGCGACAGTGTGTCAATGGCTGACGCCATAATCAGGAATATGTTCTCCTTGGGATTCATGGACGTGCGGTAAGTACTGTACTCCGCGCCATACATTAGGACCAGTCTAACGTGGTGGAGGCGGTGTTGTCTCCGCACAACGCTTCTTGAATGCATTCTTGTTCTGCCTATAAGGATGATCTTCTGGAAGGAATTGATGATGACAATCAAAATATGAGATCTTTCGACTGTTTTTAAGCATGAATGCCTTCGATCGCTCCATACATATTGGGCATCCAAGCTTCCCTGTGGTCATCCAACCCGACATCATCCCATAGGCGGGAAAGTCGTTGATCGTCCACATCAAAGCTGCTTTCATCATGAAATTCTGCCTCAAAGATACGTCATATGTCAACACACCATCATTCCACAACATCATCAACTCATCTATCAGCGGCTGCAAGTACACATCAATCTTACCTTTTGGATTAGACGGACCCGGAATTATGACTGTTAGGAACATAAACTCCCGCTTCATGCACATCCCTGGGGGAAGATTGTAGGGAGTCAGGATAACCGGCCAACAAGAGTATGCTTTTCCAGACTGCCCAAAAGGATTAAATCCATCAGTAGATAACCCCAATCGGACGTTCCGAGGGTCCTGCGAAAATGCCATATGAACCCTATCAAAATGCTTCCAAGCTTCTCCATCAGATGGATGACACAAGACATCTTGATCCCTCTCATGCTCACTATGCCACCTCATATGAGCTGCAGTGGCCATCGAAGAGTACAATCTTGTAAGTCTTGGCACGAGTGGAAAGTACCACATCTTTTTTAGTGACCTCTTCTTCTCAATGCCCATCCTAGTGGTTGTCTTATACCGATCCACACCACAAAATCGACAACATGTTATGCTCTCCACTGAATCATCCTTATAGTACAACATACATCCATTCGGGCAACAATCAATTTTCAAACACCCCAAACCCAAATTTTCCACAGACTTCTTAGCATGATAAAAACTAGTAGCCATCCGATTTTCTTCTGGCAACGCCTTGGACACTGACCTGGTGAGGTGATTAAAACAACCTTCTTGCATATTGTAGTCAGATTTGATACTCAACCATTCCATGCACATTGACAACTTCGTGTACTCCCGACATCCTTCCCACAATGGAGATCGTGCGACACTCAACATATCATAGAATCTTTGAGCTTCGGTATTCGGATTCTCCTCTATGTATTGGGAACCCATTCCACCATCTTCTCCCCCATCTTCTTCTAGTACAACACCAACCGATGGTCCAGCATGATCCATTGTCATCTGCTCGTATGGATTCAATTCTTCCCTCTAGTCACCACTTCCATAGTACGAACCTTCAAACACAATCGGGTTTAAATCAGGAAACGTCTCACCATGGTTACTCCACCAATAGTAATCAGGCATGAAGCCCTTCTCATAAAGATCGGCTACAACTCCATCCACGCTTTTGAAAGATTGACACTTGCATCTTTTGCAAGGACACCTCAAATGATCACCTCCCAGCCGTATAAATCTCTCCTGGCTAACAACAAACTCTATAAACTCACCCACTCCAACTCTATACTCTTCCCTAAGACGTTTATTCCGATCCAACCTACGATACATCCATTTCCGATTCTCCGGAATATCCATTGCTGGCAATTAAATAGCCTGACCAACCCTACAATAACACTTATATATTACGGTGCATTCCAATAACTCCATCAATCTCGTTCTTATGACAAGGTATGAACCTATCCCATTCGAGAAGAAACCTTTACCACACTCGGCTAATAATAGTTATTACCTTATTCAAATACCTTATACTTAACAAAATTTCAGCAACATTTCCTATCGGTCTCCAAGTACACGACTCGAGCACGGTGAGAACCACCGCGATCAAGTATGCACCAGGAGAACAAAAGGAAATACATCAGACCGAGATTTCAACAAGTATATAAGGCATTTGAACATTGAAATGACTATTGTACGAGTGTGAAAAAGGTTTTTTCCCAAACTGTCCCATTTGGACAATTCAAGATTCAATACAATGAGCATGCGTACCCTGAGAAGGTACACATGCTCATTAATATTGAATCTCAAATAGGAAACTAAGGCTTTCGTAACTTAATAATTAACTCTAGCATAAAATAAAACCATTGACTTATAAGGATTGAAGCATACTTAAACAAATATATATTGAAGCATAATTCAATACAAACTTAGATAAAATATAGTAGCAAACATCCTATTGAGCTCCGCTCTCCACTAACAAGTAACACATAATTGTCAAACACATGCATAACTTCTAAATTAGCAACACACAACAAGCATCATGCCTTTTTGACAGGATCACATCCTATTGAACTCTACTCTCCACTAACAAACAACACATAATTGCAAATACATGCATAAATATTAAATTATCAGCACGCAATCAGCATCTTGCCTTTCAGGCAGGATACCTTCCTATTGAGCTCCGCTCTCCACTAACAAGTAACACATAATTGTCAAACACATGCATAACTTCTAAATTAGCAACACACAACAAGCATCCCGCCTTTTTGACAGGATCACATCCTATTGAGCTCTGCTCTCCACTAACAAACAACACATAATTGCAAATACATGCATAAATATTAAATTATCAGCACACAATCAGCATCTTGCCTTTCAGGCAGGATACCTTCCTTATTGAGCTCAGCTCTCCACTAACAAACAATAAGATATATAATTCACATAACACATTACAAGCACCACACAATCAGAACCTTTTAGACAAAGCAGAACCTTAAAAGAGAGTATTGAGAGAACTTACCTATGCGACAAAATTGAAAAACAAGTAAGGATAAGGGGAGGAGCCGCAGACAAGAAGATCAGGAACTGATAAATATAATAAGACAATATGAAAGAAAATTAATATCCTTAGATCCAACTTAATTGTATTCAAGTTAGTAATATAAAAGTTCAACAAATTGCCATTACGACCAATTGATTACCTGTGGAGATGGAGAGGGGACGAAGGGACTCGGTTTCAACTTACGAGAAATAGAGCAATGACCTATAATGCATAAATAAAATTAATCCTGTCAAATACTAACATTTAAGAAACTAACATTTAAGAGTTTGTTGAAAGCCATTAGGCCTTTTACTATTGTCCTCTCTTTCTGTGTTTTTTAAAGCATTGCTATATTAGGTCTTGAACTCTTTGAATTTCTTAAGGATATACAAATGAATAACAGATTTGAACAGAGTGAGAGTTGTACATAAAGCAATGCAAAATAGTTGATTAAATGAACCTTTAGCAAACTTCATGCAAATGAATCTATTTCTGTATTCATGACATGAATAGAATAGAAATGAATTAGATAACCATGTATAAAATAATCTATCGTCAATGACTTAATGCACCACTTATAATATTTAAGTCGTGAAGTATATACCACTTGGGTGTGGAGCATAAGGCTTGGTGAAACAGCCGTACTTCCTAGCAAGTTGGTTTGTTTATACAATACAATATATATCCAACAAGTTCAATGTAGAGTTTACCATTCAAGTCCATACCATTTGATAATCAGGCTTCAGATTATAACTATTTAATACAAAAAATAGTGACTTGATAACCTACCAACAACTAACATGTCAAATACTAACATTTCAACAAAGTGACAAATATTTGGTCGTTGGTGGGTGTCTGCTTGTTCCTTGAATTTGTTATTGTAGTTATAGCTCACAAGCATCTAAGTCAATACTTATATTTATAATAATCTATTCTGATATCTAATTTCTTATCAATTTGTCATTGACTTGGTCTTCAAACTCATATTAAAATAGTCTTCCTTATGTCTAATACAATGTGCCTGTAATTTACTAATTACATTCTTGGCTTCATATTTGCTTATTTTATGCAGGGATGGCCATGAAACTTATAGTAGTCCTACTTCCAAGCATTACAGTCGAAGAGATAGTGAATCAAGAGGAAGCTAACTTATATTATCTATCCAATAAGTTATTTAAATCAATATACCCCTACTGTCAAAATTTCTCTACTCTGGATTTCACTAGAACAACATCAATCATTAAATTGACAGCATAAATACCCATACTGACAGAACTTCCCTAAACCCTAACCTGAGACAGAACCGATCATAGGAGACTGTGGGGGTGGTGGTTGCGCAAACAGAACCCCTTGAGATGGTGGTGGTGGCCGAAGGAGGAAGTGACAACACCTGAGAGAGACATTGAGAGAAACTGAGACAAAGAGAACCGAGCAAGAGAGAGAGAGAACGAGATATACACACAGAGAGAAGAGGAGACCTTACCAAAGAAGGAGGTCACGGTGCTACAGTGGTGGTTGTGATGGCGGTGGTGGCACGGTGCTGCTGGGAGGAGGAAGAGAGAGTGAGAGAAAGAGAACGAGAAACACAAAATGAGTAGGATAAGAAGAGAACCTTACTAAGTGGTGGCCGGAGGAGGACGAGACGCTGAGAGGTGGCGATGCGCGGCCGAAACAGGGAAGGGGCGGAGCTGCGCGCGAGAGAGAAAAGAAGAAAAGAGAGAAATAGGGGAAGAGGGGAAGGAAATCGCGATTTAGGGATTTTATTTTTAGCGACCGAATTATTCGATCGCAAAATTGGTCGCTAACTGGGTTAATTTGAAATTTGAATTCAAAAATTTAGCGACCGATTTAAAATCGGTCGCTAACACGCTCTATTTTTACTTTTTACGCGCCGTTTAGTGACCGAATTAATATCGGTCGCAAATATAAATAAAATTTAACCGTTGCATTTAACTCAGTCGCCAGTTCGGTCGCTAAAACGTAAGCAAGTTTTGAATTTTACTTTCCTTTATTTAGTGACCGAAATAGCGACCGATAACTCAGCTACGCTCTATTTCGATTGTTATTTCGATCGCAGTATCAGCTATAACCAGTGTTTCATGTATATCCTACTATCGGTCGCCATTTCGGTCGCAAACAGCAACCAAAAAATTCGATCACTATTTTCAGTCGCTAAATAACCCTTTTTTTTGAAGTGGATATGGAACTTAGTAACCGAGATGTCGGGGTGCTAGTGTTCTTATGACGTTATAGACTTGGTGTTCAGTAGACGGTGTGTCTACTTCACGAGGTAATAAACGACGGTAAAAGATAAATGATGTTTCTATTACCACGAACCTAAGACTGGTGCATCAGTCTAGGGGTTTCGTGATTGAGCACTCGGACTTTGAGGTCCTGTGTTATTAATGAAAGTTTTAAAATGTTAAAACTCTGTTGGTCGCAAGCTTTGAGCTTCGGCAAAGGAAAGATTGAACACAAAGAAAAATGACGAGAACAAAGTGTTTTACATGCATATTCGACCGACATGCCTACCGAGTTAAGCATGGTATCTTAATGATATTCATGTCTCGACACATTGTTAATCATGGTATCTTAATGGTATTCATGTCTCGACATATTGTTAGTCATGCATATCTCGACGTATCATTTGGCAATCGAGCTTTATCAACTCATTTACACGACGTTGGGATCTCCAGAGATTAAGTAAAATGTTAGTCGATGAATATTGAAGTGTTCATGCATAATTTTTCAAACGATGATGTTTGGGGTGTGAAACCCATTGATAAACTATATGCTTTTATGTGAATGCTTATACTGTTATCAACATGTATATATATGAATCTATTTTTGTAGTGTCGTGCATGTGGTTGTCGAGTTAAATCCATATTTTGGTTTCTCACTCTTGCATGTTTTATTTGTGGTCTCTTTGCTGCTTTAATATCGGGGAGTTCAGATGAGCCACTCAAGTGATATGACACATCCAAGAAGAAGGCTACTTAGTTCGGAGCATGCGGATGCTACCTCCTATTATTATAGTGTTTGTTAGTTTTGACCAGCTTAGGTTTTTTTTAATGTAGTGTGTTGTTATCAAATAATGAACTTTACTTATAAAGATTTAGGTGTGAAGACGATACGAGGCAGTATGGTTGTATGACTTATACATATATTCATATATTTAAGTGTGGTTTTGACTACGTTGTTGTTATGATGTTGTAAAGAAAAAATTTTATCACCGTGTTTTTTGAGGAATAAATGTTGAGAAAATGTTATTTTCCGAAAACAACCAGCAAACATTCTTTTAATTTATTTTCCGCAATGGGTTAGCCATGTAATGACCTAAGGAGGGTGTTACGACTATCATCATATATCATATCATTTATATTAAATGTTTTACTAATGATATTGCAATACCCCAAATTACATTAAGATACTACTAGATACAAAACATAAGATGCACTGAAATTAGCTTTTCGGTAAACATCTCATATATATATATATATATATATATATATATATATATATATATATATATATATATCATACATTTTCAAAATCATACTTAGAGACTAAACAATGACAATATGATACTTGACTCCGATCCGGCAACGTCTTCAATAACATAAACGGTTTGCATTGGAACAACTTCCAAGTATTTCTGGGGATACTTCACAGTTCTCCAACATAGGAGGGATTAACCTGAAACAAAAGGGTGAGGGGGTGAGATATGAAATCTCAGTGAATTCCCTGCAAACAGAGCACTCAGTCCCACACATATACATATATTAGTAAACTTATACATATCATCAGGTATGAACATCATTACTGCCCCCCACGCACCAAGGTACTTAATAGGGACTAGCTTTGGGTTTAATCCTGGTATCATCATGTCATTCAAAATATTTGTGAACCACTCATTTGGACATCATTTTTAATTTTGTCAGTGAAAAACGTCGCTGCTCCCTGCGCACCGAGGTACTTAAGAGGAACTAGCTCAATACTGTAAGGCAGGACATACGTCTATAGCCACAAGCGGCGTCCCACTTGCTTTGCACTTACTTGCTTGCCTTCCAAACTGAAAAGACTCTGTGATTGTCTGCCTTCCAAATGGGAAGGACTCTATACTTGCCATCCAAACTGAAAGGACTTCTGTACTTGACATCTGAAAT
Source organism: Sophora flavescens (assembly GCA_030762895.1). NCBI lineage: Eukaryota > Viridiplantae > Streptophyta > Magnoliopsida > Fabales > Fabaceae > Sophora > Sophora flavescens. The sequence continues at coordinate 204,574,389 of CM061065.1, read as the reverse complement.
GTCATTGATAACCATTCTAATTCGATTCAAGAGTAGAATTCGCATAGTTACTACCTTTGGATGCCAAATGGTGTTTCACATTCATTTCTTCATAATATTAAATAACTTAACTCACATATCAATTTATAGCTTAAAAACTAATGACCTAAAGCAAAACTTATAAACCATTCACATGAACAATATATAATCTCTCAATCAAGTATTCAACAAGGGATAATGCATCAACAACATAAGCAGAATTTCAGCAGTTTTCAGTTAACTTCTATGATTTTATTAAAATATCAAACGAAGTCGGATTTGGACAAACGACCCCTCTATGGAAAGATAAACAAGTCTAGTTTATGAATAGAATTTTACTCTTGGAAAAAATCCTTCCAAAAATTACAGTTTTGATAGGAAAGCCTCTGCACTCAGAAAACAGGACAGCTGCAATACCCTAACTTGTAACATGTTTTTCTCCATCAATATTCAATTAAAAACAGCAAAATCAGTGTCTAAAGTGTATTATTTCAAGCCTAATTTCTGAAAAAAGAAGAATCATACCAAACAGAGCACTATAGAAATAGTTACAAATAAAATATTACACATATGTCTATACGGGTTTGTCAGATCAACAACTTCTTTTAGGACTTTTAACAAACAGAATATATGCATGTAAATTGAATATTCTACATCACAATTCTGCATTCATTTAAAACCATATAATCAACATGCAATTCTGAAATCAAAAAATAAAATCGAATTTAAAATTCCTAAGCTTGGATTTATGGTTACCAAGCACTAACTAAGGAAACTCACTTGACCAAGTAGTGGATTTGGGGTTGCTTGTGTGAATCACCCTTGAGTTCTTCCTAAGCTGACTTGGTTCTCCTATTTCGAAATCTTTGAGGAGAGCTAGAGGTCTTGCATGTTGTCCTCCACAAGTTTCTGGTCGGAAATGAAGAGGAAGGGTGGAAATAAGATGGTTGCCTTGTGTTCAAATGATGAATGATAAAGAAGTGTGGGAAAGCCTAGCCATGGAGTTATGGCCGAATTTGAAAGAAGAGGTGGAAGGGTTTTGGCTGGCCAAAATTGCCATGGATGAGGAAGAAGGAGAGCTTTGTTTCTTGAAGAAAATGAAGTTTTTGAATGAAATAAAAAGTGAGTGTGTGTGGGTATGTGGGCAGCCGTGTAAGTCAAAGAAAATGAGGGGAAAAATTCTTGATGTGTGTATGATAAATAAATAAAACAAAATTCTATTCCATTTAAAAATCACAAATAATTAACTTCATTAAATTAATCAATCACACAATTTCACATTTACGAAATACAAAAGAACTCAAACACCCCCATAGTAGAATTAAAAATGAAAAGACTAAAATACCCTTGGGAAAGGATATTACAGATATGATTTCAATTTTAAATTAAATCAAAATTAACTTAAAAATATGTCGAAAATATCACCTAATCTGCAAATAGTTAAATACTCACATCTTTCTCTTAAAAAAAATACTCACATATTTATGATCTATTTACGCAGACAACCTAGCATAACTCTTTTATACATGACTCATTACACATTGAAAGTCTATGTTTTGGTTTTTTTTTCTTCCTTCTCTCATTCTTTAAATTTGTTTCAGGTTCTCTTTCTATGTTGGATATAGATAGATTGACAAGACACACGTTAATATAATTTTTTTAGGATAAATTTTATTTTTTACATTGCATGGGCCATTAAACTATAGATATGTTGTTTCTAAATTTTATTATAATAAAAATTACTGCATAAGACTTTTATGTAAGTTATATTTTAAATTTAATTCTTAATCTTATTTCAAATTGGAAATATTTTTGGCTATTTGGTACACTGAACATTGTACAAAAAGACAAGCAATTTAGTAATTAACTACAAAAAATTCTTTTAGCAGGGTCAACATTTTTTATCATACCAACGCACAAGGTTTAAAAAATTAAAAAACATGTTGTCAAAAATTTTGTCTCTTATATGCTCTTCAATCATTAACATTCAACTTTAGTAAAAAAAAACATTAACATTCAACTGCTAGATACACTATAATTGGGTCATCCATATTGTTTTTAAATATTCCATTCAAAACAAGTATGCTAATGAGAAGTTGACAACAAATTAAAAAAACAAAGGTAAGTTAATTTCTTCCCACAAATTAGCTTTTTATCTCAAATTAAAAAATTTAATGAAGTGTGTTTCAATTGATTTGACCTGTGTATTTATTTTTATATTAAAGTTCACAAGAAATTTTCTAAATAGTTTAAAGACATCATGATAACCTCAACTTCAAGGGTATAACCCGTGCATTGCACGGGTCAAACATGCTAGTTTGTATATATATATATATATATATATATATATATATATATATATATATAGATATATAAGTACTAGTGTAGTGACCTGTGTCATGCACGGGATATATATTGCTTCTAAATGTTTCTATGAAAAATTGACATCTTAAATATATCAGTATTTTATAATAATTTTTATTAGAAATCATCTATCAACAATTACAAAAAAATTGATTTGCTTCCAGGTAAAATTGTTTAACATGAAACATATTTGAGACTAATTGAATTTTATTATTTATATTTATTTGAATTTTGTTGAAGGTAATAACTATTTATTTACTAGCTAGTAACTGAACCCGTGCAACGCACGGGAATGATTTTCGTAAAAATATAGTTAGAAATTAGAATTACTTAATACCAAATCAAAATATACTAAATATGGTTAAAAACTAGAAGCATTGGAAATAAGATATATTTATATATTTATATTGTTACATATTTGGTTGTCACTTCAAGTTTATGAAAAATTTATGGATGGATTACAAATTTTAACCAATGTTGATGGTTCATTTTGACTCCTATGAGTTTAAAGGAATGACAATTTCATAATTTGACTTTCACACATCAAGTAAAATTTATGAAAAACAACTCTCATTCTCAAGCCAAGAAAATCTCTCATTACTTGTTCCGACAGTGAAGTTCAAATATGACCTTCTTGGAATACTAATCTTTAAGAGGGGTCAATAAAGGGGTTAGTAGTGATCATTTCCTAAAATGCATATTGTTTTAAAATTTAATATTTTAGTTCGGTGCATATTTCAATTGATTATAACTTTCATATAAAATTTAAAAAGTGCAGAAGGAACCAAATTTTAAACCAAAAACAACTTAGTTAAGCCTTTGGCTTTTTTATTGTTTGTATAAATACATTAAAATATTAAAATATATATAAAATAACAAAGGTTAAATAACAGTTTAAAAGTGAAAGGAATATATTGAATTATTCAAGACAAAAGCATTTTTAATTAATTAAGTATAAAATTGAAGAAAAAAAGGAAGTATGGATACCATTATTAACTACATTCATTCATTACCTTTTATTGTCTATAACACATATTCTATTAATCCTTGTAGCAGTAGCGGCAACATCAGACGTTGCAAGGGGACGTTTCTTTGAGTTGGTCTCCATCGCTGTATCCAGTGAGACTGCAAGGTAAGATGGGAAAGACTTGATTTATTTCATAAACGAGTTAATCATTTTGTTTGATTTTTGTTTAAAGCAGTAGTAGGTAGGTAGTTTTAGTTAGAGACTATATATATTTTTTCAAATTTATAAAATCATATATATATATATATATATATATATATATATATATATATATTGTTCAGATATCAAATCAAATCATATCATATCATATCATATCATATTCATATTTCATATATATAATATATTTGGTCATATATTTTTTATAATATTTAAGCATATAATAGCTAATGAAATAAATTATAAATTAATAAATTATAAATTAATTGAATATAAAAAAAGATAGATATTAATTTGTTTGATGACAAAATCGAGTTAATGACCAATTAAGATTTGTAGTTTTGAATAATGGTGTATGAATAATTGAGTTGTCGAAAATAAATAGTCATAATCATATATAATTAAATCATATTCCAATCATGTTGTGGAAAATATTTCATTTTGATTGAATCTTTAGGGATCACAATATATGGGCAAATAGAAATGAGATAATCGAAAGAAAAAAGAAATAGCCACATTGATTGCCTTATTATTCTCATGCTTAATGCGTCAAATTTTGTTTAAGCACAAAAACAAAAACAATGTTCTATAAGTAATTTAATAAATAATTTATAACATTTTAATAACATAGACCAAATTGTAAACATGGAGAATATATTATGTTTTCCTAATCAAATGCATAGAGTCGATTTGAATAAAACTTACGTTTCAAAATTAATTAGAGTGATCAAATGTATTATAGAAAATAAAAAGTGTTAAATGAAAAGTTATAGAAATTAAATGAAAAAAAAATAATAAGAGAATTATTTTTGACATAAAAAAAACTTTTACTCTTGTTAAATTAAGTGATAATAATAAAAAGAGAATTTAAAACATTAAATTTTAAAATAAATATTGTAAATAAGATATTTGGAATATAATTAAGATTGATATTAATTTGTTTGATGATAAATCGAGTTAATAACCAACTAAGATTTTTAAGTTTTGAATAATGGTGTTTGAATAAGAGATTTGATGAAAATAAATAATCATGAAATGTTTTGGTATCTGATAAAGAGATTTCACGTGGAAATCAAATATGAATGTTTTATTTAATAATTTAATTGGAATAAGTTTCTAATTTAAATATTAATTTTTAACTTAAAATCACTTGTATAATGAATAATGAATTGTAATGAATACCAATGAATTGTAATGAATATCAATGAATTATGATGGTCTTAATTTCCTTGATTATTGTTGTTTTTCAATCACATGTGAATTTAATAAATTTTGACTTTTTCCAATTTTTTAAAATTAAATATGAACGAAATTTATAAATAATTTCCAAATAAAAAAAGTCTAAAACATTAGTATATAATATTAGTATATATCACATGCAAACCATAATTGCAGATTTCGTATAATACTAAAATGGCATTCCCAGATTTAATGTTCAAAATCATATAAGTTGATATGAAATTTAAATTACAAATTACCAATTGAAATTTGAAATTTACCCTACCCCGACCATGGCTTTTAAATTACAAAATATTTTAAATTGTTGAAGTTTAATGATGATATAATATTTGTGTTAATATATGAGCTGACATGGTATATGGATTAATTGTGTTAATGGGATATACAAACATGAATATGAATAAACACACGTTGATATACAAATATGAATTGATTGAGCTAATTAATACACAAATATAAATTAATGTATTGTGAAATCATTCATATTTATTCAAATTGAAATAGCAAGTAATTAACAAATTATCTTTCCATCTTCACGTGCATTCCCATTATATTCAAATTGAATTAATTAATGCATTCCCAAATATGAATTATTGATTTAATCATCTAATTGAAATCAATTACTAATTTAAATATTCATTTTTAACTTAAAATCAATTGTATAATAATTGTTGAAATATAAGTTATGATGTCTAAATAATAGTAATACAAATAAAAAACAACAAATAAAGGCATAAAGGGTTCAAATATATTGAAAATTACAAAACCAACATCCATTACATAATCCCAACAGACAAAATAAAAGTAAACATTCAAAGATGAAACATAACTTTAAAAAGTCTTTGCAAATTAAAATAAAATGGAGCATGCGGCACTACCGAGATCAAACATCAATGCTTAAATCATTCATTCTCTTGCTTGATTGTCTTCAACATTTTGATGGTGGTACTGCTTGCCGAAGCTGACAAATCTTCAAGGTTAACATCCGATATCCTCTTTATGGAGTTATGGACCTCTAGGCAGTTATTGATCTCTTGAATAGCCTTTTGTAATCATGCCTTGATGTCCTGTAATCACATCCATTAGAGCCAACACCAACAACAGTTATAAGAATAACTTCCCCTCAGACAATAGGCGTTGAAACCTATAAATAAAAGATTTTGCGAATAAATGCTTGTATTTCTCCACCCTGAAACATAGATAAATAAATAAGAGTTTTAGAAATTAATCATGGTTAAAAGTAATTAAATAAATAACACTAAAAATTAACCTGTCCATGCATGACAATTGTAACACCCTAACTTGGGCATCACATGGCTACCCGTTGCGGAAAATAAAACTTATCAGTTTACTGGTTACTTTCGGAAAATAATATTTTGTTAGTAAATAAGTATTCTCAAAATGGTAATACAAATTTTTTTTTTCTAAAGATGAACACTCAGAACATGGACAACATAAACATACGTCTGTATATATAAGCATCAACAGTTGTAGCATCAAGTCTTAAGTACAAAAAAACATAGGGCCTTTATAAGAGTCGACCATTGACATAAGTTGAAAGGTAAGGAAAAGGAATGTAAACAACAAGAAGCAAAAGGTGAAGAACCACATCTCAAAACACCGTGACTCTCAGAAGCCAGGAATCAGCCGGACAAAAGATACCCTACCCACATAAGACACCTATAGCTGGTCTATCTAAAGATAGCCGTTAGGAAGGCCAGGATAAACACCCCCACTCCCCATTGAGACATCAGGTGGAGCATTCAAAAATTCCCCTCCTTCATCAGGAGAGTCGTCGTTGTCATCGCCAATCACAAAATACTCAGGCTCCTCATCGTAAAACTCTTCCGGATCCTCCTCCGGTGGTGAATCGGGTGCAACTCCATGGAGTGCCTCTACAAGTGGTGGATGAAAGTACAGCTGTCCCCGCTCAGCTAGATGCTGAAGATAGTACCAAGTGGGTGGTAAAGATATCCTCACTGACTCAACCGTCTGTATCTGCTCTATGGTCCAGCCTCTACATTGCCCTCAAGAGAACTCACTGGTCCGGTATAAGTAGTGGTGTGGGATCCCGGATGTATGACCCACATGCCCGTGTTATGAGCACCCTCAAAGGTCAGGGTCCGCGCCCCCGCCTATGCCAAGGGGATATTGGGATCCATCTAAACTCACATATATATATATATATATATATATATATATATATATATATATATATATATATATATATAACAATTCCATAAAGGAAGAGAAAACAATAAGAAAATATGAAAGAGTGAGATACCAATATATGGATTAATCACAATAACCATATGCACGACACAAAACATCAGATAAGCATATAAGTCATACATCATAGAAATTTTCAGAAAATAAACAATTATTATATCATTGGGTCTCATACTCGAACATCCATTGTCATTTTTTTTAAATGCATGACACTTCAATAATCAGGCTCTAACTTAATCTCATGAGATCCCATCATCATTCTATGAGTTGATCTGTAACACCCCGATTTTTCTGCTTTCTAAGATCGGTATAAATATAAATAAACGTTTATATTTTTATTTAAAACTTAGAAAATGATTTTGGGAAAACCAAAGTCATATTCATATCATGCTTATTTTTATAAGTATACGGTTAAATTTAGGGTTGAAAATTCAGACAGAACCCGGTCTGCGTTTTTACTGACAGTAAGATTTTACTGATCAGAAAACCTAATTTTGACCCGAGAACGAAATGAATAGATTTTATATCTCATTTCCAATGATATAGGTTATTTTGAAAATTTTCAAAATAAATAGGTTATTATACTCGATTCAGACGTAAAAAACCTAAATCGGGTAATCGACGGAGTCGAGAACGGACGTGCAGAGACAAAACCCAACATCGGATGCTGAGACCTCTTGCCACCTATGGTGGTGAGTCATATGAATGAGTCACCAATGTCATGATGACATTTAAACAAAAATTTAGATATTTCTTTAAACTAGTGTAAAGACCATTTTGCCCTTGGACTATTTTACCCTTGAACTTTCATTGAAATGACAAGTTTACCCCACAATTTGCGGACACAAATCAGTCACATATCCAACCAATCCTCACCACATGTTTGTCATGATGGCTTTAGGTGTGAAATGTCCAAAATGTCCTTGAATTTTAATGGAACTACAAGTTTGTCCTTATGTATTTTTACCATTTTGTCTCCAAGGCAATTTTTGATGGACAAAACTGCCCCTCACTCCCTTAATTTCGTGCAGCCTCCCCACATCCACACTTAGTCATTTTCTAACTTCATCTTCATCATCTCACATTTTCTCTCAAAAAGCTAGGAACACCATAGTTGAGTTTGTGAAGAAAGTGCTTGATTCCTTGCCCATTTTTCAATTCCAAGAGGTATACCATACTCTACTCACTCAATCACGATCATGTTCTTCAATTATTTTCATGATTCAACTCCATGTTCATTATTTTCAATTCCAATATCTAGAAACTTTGAAATTGTCTAGAAAATCATAGAAAAATCCTAAAAATATGAAATCAATTTCTATGAGTTAGTTATCATCTCTACTATCATAATCCAAGAGTTTGTTATAAACAAAATTTTCCTCCCTATTTTTCTAGTGTTGGTCGAACCTATGCTCTAGGAAGCTAGGATGAACTTTGTTTCAATTTTTGGAAAGTAACACTTGATTTGATCTCTCTAGTACTTCTACTTGTTAAATCCAAGAGCTTGATGAATTATAAAATCCACTACAACAGATTAGACTTTAGATAGCGTTTCCGTATGCCTTTTAATAGCGTTTGTAACCGCTATCTATTCTACCGCTATTAAAACTCGTTAGCAAAGATAGCATTTAGGAACTGCTATTAATAGGTGAACGCTATCTAAAGTCTGACTTTAGATAGCGTTTGTACACGGAAACGCTATCTAAAGTCTGACTTTAGATAGCGTTTCCTTATACAAACGCTATCTAAAGTCTGACTTTAGATAGCGTTTCCTTATACAAACGCTATCTAAAGTCTGACTTTAGATAGCGTTTGTACAAGGAAACGCTATCTAAAGCCCTTTTTTTTTTAATTTTATTTCTTAACTTTTACATCCATTATTCCTGCATATTTACACAAAAAAACCACAATTGTTGCAGTCAACACAATTGTTCAAAATGTGTTCAAAATATAAGTGTTCAATGCAGACCTTGCATGTGTTTGTGCAAACAAACCAAGAACTATACAATCAAAGTGCAACACTCTATACAGCAACTATATATATATATAACCAGATATAAGTACACCACCACTGTTTCTAAAGTATTCAAATTCACACGAGTAAGACAAAATCAAAGTGCAGCAACTATACCGGATCTCAATCCTTAAGAAACCAAAATCGAGAAAACCAACATACATCTACAATTAATCTACATTTACAGCTTCTGTTTGTTTTTCATGAGACCAAGACAACACCAAAGTAATGTGTCGAAATGTGATCCAAAGACTCAGTAGCATACATACTGCATTTCCACCACAAAGACTAACCTTGTTACATTGGGATACAGCGGACTAATTAGGTAAATACTCTTGTAGCAAGAAACAGAATTCAAATCAAGCATTAACAAAGTGTAACAAAAATAATAAGTTTGAACTTATTTTCTCCTAGCAAATGACACATCAACTCGAAGGCATGTACCAAGGAAAAACAAATACATAGATAGTTTGGGGTTGATAAATATAAAGCATTATTCACATACCAATGAGTATTGCTGCAACTACTGTGATCAATTTGACATAATCAAACGAACTTTTCAACAATATAGCGACACCACTCTTCCTTGACTTCAGATAGTTGAGCAGTGGAGTATGTGGAGCATTTGAAGTCAGGGAAGTACTGCGACATAAAAATTAAATAAATTAAGTTACAATTGCTAAAACATTTGAACAGTCACAGTTAAAAGCTAACAAAATAAAAACAATGCACCAATGAAATCCCTTTTATCCCTCAAAACAAAATAACAGCCATTGCTGACACAAGCACATTTAACTGAAAAATTGTCCAACAGAAACAATAACCAAAATTCACATTCAAAATTTGTGTTCAAATATCACGATCGATATTAGAAAGAGTGTTACCTGAACCCAACAAGAAAGCCGAGAGAAGTGTCCCAGTTGACTTGATGACTCGGCGCAAGACAGCCCTGAAGAGGAGCAAAGGAACAGCGAGAGGGAGCAGAAACTGCAAAACGACATTGTGAAAGTGTGAACTATGAAACTAATAGATTTTATATGAAGGGAGCAGAAACTGCAAAACAACATTACATCTCAGTTATCTTCCACTCCACAGAACACTATGAAAGTGTGAAACTAAAACTACAACTATTCAGAATGGAATCCATATTCAACTCATCAAAACCACAACCCTGATTGTAATGTTAAGTACTCGGAGGATTCCAATGCAAATGGAGTAGAATTTGCTAGTTGAACTAACATGGATTTTAAGTGTAATTTTAGTATAAAGCTACTGAGCATTGTTCACATTCTCTCTCCAGGCCAAGTGAGAACCCAACTTTGCCATAACCATGCTCTATCCACATGAGTTTAAGCTAGATCTACATATATAATGGTTTCTCAAAACTTATGAAGCCAAAACAGGATTGCCATATGCACAATTTCATCAAGCTTTTGTTGTGTATCATCCTATAGGATTACCACGTTAAATAATCATGAAATTTTCTTAAACTACCCCATAAAACTTCAGTAAAAAAAAATGTTTTGGTTTCATAAGTTTTGATGAAGTTGTGCATATTTGAAAGGCAAAAGGGAAATTATATCAAGAACAATATGGCACAAGAGATGCCACAGTAGAAGTGACAGAGAGTAACAAAGCTAGTGATCACAACCTTTCACCAAACCAACAACAAAGAATCAAACCCAGACCCATAGCACACAAAACAAACAAGGGGCAAACTGAAAGATCAATATAAGTGCATAAAAAAGTTAACAAGATGAGTTGTAGGCAACAGGAACCCATAGAACAGAGCCACAAGAGCTTTGCACCAAAAGAGCGACACCTGCAACAACAAAGAAATAACCTGCAACTTGAGCTAACCCAACGAAACCTGCTAGTATGATTTAAGTTCTTTCTCTTTCGGAGTAGCGAGCGGCGCGAGCAATGGCGAAGACCTAAGAAATGAGGAAGGAAAAAGAGATGGCATGCGAGAGGGAAGGAAACAAGAGAATGAAAATGAGGAAGAAACAGGGAGGGAAGGCGGCGCGCGTCTAATTTTACTTTGTGAAGACCTAAGATAGCGTTTCCTACAGGAAACGCTATCTTAGGTGATACCTAAGATAGCGTTTCCTGAAGGAAACGCTATCTTAGGTATCACCTAAGATAGCGTTTCCGTGTGGAACCGCTATCTTTTCCTAAGTGACACTTTTAATAGCGGTTCCACACGGAAACGCTATCTTAGGTTATACCTAAGATAGCGTTTCCCTTAGGGAAACGCTATTAAAAGTCCCCCATCACTTTTAATAGCATTTCCACACGGAAATGCTATTAAAGGTGCGTTATTAAAAGTCTATTTTGTTGTAGTGATCCCTAGTCTGTTTTCTATGTGAAGGCCGAATCCATGTTCTTGAGGACTTGGATGATTTTTCTTTGTTATTCAACTTATGGTCATTGTTCTTACCTCTATACTACTCTAAGGTCATGGATCTAAGAGTATGTAAAATTTTGAGATCCCTAGCTAATTTTGATAATCATGGCCGAAATTCATTTTTGAAGGGTTGAAATATTTGATTTCAATCTTTGTATGTTAATCTTTGTTTTAGGGTTTAAGTGATCAAGGATCACTAATCCAAAGAGCTTAAGATTTTTAGAAATTTTGAGCCATAATTTGTGTCATGGTTGAAAGTCTTAAATTTTATGGTTAAAATGGTTTTGATTCAATTTTGTTAAGTAAGCTTTGTTTATGTCTTAATCTTGCGTAAGGATCCTTAATCCAAAAGCTTGCAAAATTTTATCATGTCTAGCCAACTTAAAAACCTCATGGCCGAACCTAGCATATAGGAGCATAGGTGTATTTAGTGCTTGATTGATAATCATTTGTTGTGATTTGTTGAAGGATAAATCTTAGTGGATTATTCTGAGTTGTGCGTAGGAAACCGGTTTCGAATCGGAAAGTCGTTCGTGAAACCAAAGCTTGAATCTTCAAGAGGTAAGGGGAGCTTACCCGAGGGATTTTGTTTAGATAACCACACATTATCTGGGTGTTATCTGTAAATTATTTGTTATGAATTTCTGTGGCTTTTAGTTGTTTGCTGTTTAATTTGTTATATGCTTTGGATGTGATAAATTATTTATGTGATCATAATTGTGATGCATGAAATAATTGTGATGTATGCTATATTGTGCTGTGGTGAAATTATTTATCGTTGAGTGCTGGATTGTGCAACCTGACATTGGTCAGCGTTTAATTAATTCTGAGGATAAAAGCTTAATAAGCTTATATATTCAATCAAATATGTTAAATGGTGAAAATTGGTGTAAAAGTGGAAAAGTAATCTTTTGATGATTTTTGGGTGGAACCGTGAAAATTTTTCACAGGCGTTAGTTTTCTCAAAATAAATTCATCAATAATATAAAACGTCATTTAGAGTAATTAAGTTACCAAAATAGAGTAAGATTGAATTTGGAATAATTATTTCCGACATAAAAGTCATCTTTGATTTATAAAGGGATTTTATAGAAAAATGTTGAGAAACACCTATTGTTTCATTTTACATTCGTTTTGAAACAGTTTTCTTAAGAGTTGATATCCTTTTCTCCATGAGCAATATTTTCAAGTGTAAAATAATTTCTAAAAGAAATAGTTAATTTTTTACTTATAAAGTATTTTAATGCTAAACAATGAGTAAATGGGAAAAATAATTTACGGAAAGGTTTTGAAAACAATCTTTTTATTCTTGGACAATAATAAGTTGTAAATGAGTTCTTTTTCAAGAAATTGATGTTTTTTGGATAAAGATTTTCAAGAGGAAAAGAGAGTTTGAGAAAAGTAAATTTCACTATGATTTGACATTTTATAAATGGTTTTCAACATAAAGGATTTTCTATAAATGAACTTTATATAAAAGAAGTTATGTACCTTGTGTCCTATATGTCATGGGTTAAAGTCCTTGCTGGCATATTTAATTTTTGGAGATATCTGTATGTCACGGGTTAGAGTCCTTGTTGGCATATCCGATTGTGGTGATTCCAATGTGTCACGGGTTAGAGTCCCAGTTGGCATATTGATGGCAGTGATTCCAATGTGTCACGGGTTAGAGTCCTTGTTGTCATGTCTGATGATTGTGATTCCAATATGTCGCGGGTTAGAGTCCTTGTTGGCAAATTGATGATTGGGGTTTGGTCCAGTTGGCATACTTGGAGGTGATGATTGATATGTTGCGGGTTAGAGTCCCGGTCAGCATATTTGTTTCATGTTGCGTGTTGCTGGAATTCTTAGACTACGTGTCCGATGTTGAAATATTATGTAATTTTTTTATTAATTGTGATGATTGTCGGGTATAAAACCCTTTGAATAAATTAATATGTTGTCTGGATAAATTGTTATATATTGTGAATATCAAGAATATGCTATTTTGTGTTTCTGAGTGGGGTGATCTTATCAAAGTCCATATATTGGCTTCTCACCCTTACAAATATATCAGGTTTCTTCTGGTATTGCTTTTGAACATTGGTACACTAGTGCAGATGGAGCTGAGAAGCTTCCCTAAGTCTTTCGGGACTTAGTTTTAGATACTTGAAGAGGTATTTTGATTGTGGGAATGATAATGGGGTCCTTCCGATAAATGTCTTGTAGAGCGACCAACTTAGGAATTTTAGTTGGGTGGTGTGTAGAAAAGGTCAGTGACTTTGGTGTTGTACTTTAATCCTAAGTTTAATTTTCTATTTTGGAAATTGAAACTTAATTATTAAAAGTTCTATGCCTTGGCGGCTTTATTATGAATGTAAATATCTCTTGGTTTGGTGATGTACATTGTGCATTTAATGTTTTAGCATATGTATCATTTTCTAAAGTATTTGGCAGAAGAAAAATTTTACACCCAAGTTTTCTGACTTACATAAAATAATTTTTCGAAAGGAACCAGCGAATTAAAGTTTTATTTTCGGAAATGAGTTAACGGGTAAACATGTGATGACCCAGGTTAGTGTGACACATGATCGGACTCAATTGTCAGGTATATTAGGCACAACGTGATTTGCCAGGTATATTAGGCACAACATGATTACCGTAGCACACTGTCCAATCCAGAATATAGTGATCGATGCTTATGGATTCCAAAACACACTGTCCAACCCAAGACACAGTGAGATGGATTTCATTGTCCATCAAGGCACAATGTTGCAACGTGAAAAACATGCATGAAAAACAATTTGTTCTCAACGTTTTCTTTGTGTTCATTCTTTCCTTGTCGAAGCTCAAAGGCTAACCACGTATTCATAAATCTGTAAATTTTAAGATTTTTCAACATAAACACGGGACACAAAGTCCGAGTGCTCAGTCACAACGCCTTATACCGATGCACCATGTAACACCCTGTATTTTACTGTTTTAAATAACAGTAATACATATAAATATGTTTATAGGTTTATTAGAGTTTTAGAAAATTATTATAAATAAACAGAGTTTACCACTCAACTCTACTTGAATGTAGGAAGCTACGATTAAAATTTAGGTTGGAAACTCAGGCGAAACCCGGCCCGCGAATTCCATTGACAGTATAATTATACTGCTCAAAAGACCTAATTTTAATTCGTGAATGAAAGACTTAAGATTTTTATTTTATTTCCTACAATTGTGTATTTTTATAATTATTTCATTAAAAAATGAAATAATATACGTTTTCGGGTGAAATACGTAATCGGGTGAACGACAGAGTGGATTCTGGAGTTTCCAAGAGCAGATAAAGAGGTTATCTTAGAATTTTGAGATGATTCATGGGGATGAGTCACACTTTTGAGTCTATAAGATTCTACAAGTCAAAGTATCAATTTATGGATTTTTCACTTAAGTCCTTGAACTTTCTCTTAATTACACTTTGGTCCCTAAGTTAGCTTCTATGTTTTTCCAAGTCAATTGGGCTAGAATCTTTGCTCCAAACCAATTAGAGGACTGTGGCCTTGAGGCCCAAATTCTTTTTCCATGGATTAAATTTCATGAAGCCCATTAGAAATCATATAAGTTTCATAGGTTATGTTTATGCCTTAAGCATTTTGGTGGGCCAAAATAATTAAATCCAAGCCCAAATTTCCATGGCCCATGCGCAAGCCCAAGGAGGAGTGGGGGCTTCCCTTTACTTGGATTAGCCAAGTTCATTCTTGAATATTCCACAATGTTCTCCAAAGTTCTACACTTATCTTAAAAGTACCAAAGCATTCTAGATTTTTCCCAAAAAGCTTCAAGATAATTCAAAAAGATGAGTCACAATGTGAACACATTAAGTTTTGCACATGGTCATCATTCCAAACTATTGGCAATTTGTAAAATAGTCCTTATACTTTTGGAATTTTTGCAAAATGGTCCCTAGGAATTAATTGCACCTAAATCCCTTGAGAAGCCACCTCCTTTCTACTTGGTCCCTCAAAAGTGACGCAACCTACCTCTCTAAAAGTCATACTTTCATTTCATTATTTGCCATTTTTACACTTTACACAAAAACTACTCAAAAGCTCTAAGTTCATACGATCACTTTGTGAAGCATGTTCTTGGATTTTCACTTGTCTTTGATCTTCAAGAGGTGAATCCTATTCTTCTTCTCTAATCATGTCTATGTTCTTCAATAAGTTTCTTGATTCAAAGTTTATCTCATCTATGTTCATCACTTCTAAGTTTTTAAGTCTAGAACTTTGCAAATTCATAACAAATTCTAGAAAAATCTCATGATGATGAAATCACTTCCTATATTCTTGATATCATGCATACTATATAAATCCAAGAACATGAAGTAATCAAAAATTTCCTTCCTAATAAACTAGCTATGGCCGAACCTAGGAGGATGGGTTTGGTAGGATTTTGTTCATGTGTTGTCATGTATGATCATGTATTTCATATGACATGTATGTCTACACACTCTAATCCATGTTAGTTTATTAAAATGAAAATCCTTACTCAAAGTCTCTATGTTGGTAGAACCCTAAGTGGATGATATTTGATGAGTTTTGTTCAAAGTTTTCCATCCATGATCTTGGTTGATTAAAGACCATTAATCCATGACTTAATCATGATTAGAAATTTTAGTCACCCAAAACCCCTTGAAGCCGTGACCATGTATAAGGGTTTTGAATGTTTTTAGTTTCTTGATTTGTAATTATTTGATTGTAATGGTTGAAGGTTGAGTGAGAGCGACGTATACGCGACATCTGGATGCATGATCTGCCTGGAAATATCTCTGCGATATTATTGTTGGTTGTTGTGTGAGAAGCCTGACAGTGGTCAGTGCCAAATTTAATAAATTGGATAAAAGCTTTAAGAAGCTTCGTAAATTATATTCAATGTTTAACGGTATAATATTGATATATAATATTAATGGAAATTTTTATTTGGGAAAAATAAGGAATTTTGGAAAATATTATTATTTTAATAATTTATTACTGTAAGAGTGAATTATGAGTCACAGTGAGAGCGAAACCGTGAAAATATTTTTGCACTGCTAACTTTTACGTAAGAAATTCCGCAATATTATAAAAAGTTATTTTATGAAATTAATCATTGAAAATAATTTAATTATGATTTTAGAAAATTGTTTAAGTGGAAAAAGCTAAGTTTTGGCTTAAAAAGCATTAAAAGTGGTAATTGACGGCAAAATTGGAAAAGTTTAGACGGCAAGTATTTTGAAAAGGCAGTACATATTTTAAGTACGTTTAAAACCTCAAGTGACTCACCTTTGTGAAAACTAAACTTTATTATTTAAATATTTTATTAATGAATTTCCAATTTTAAAAGAGTTCTGAAAATAAAAATTAATTCAACCGTGTTGAAAGTGGTGTTGAACTTAGTAACCGAGACGTCGGGGTACTAAGGTTCTTTGTTGTTATGGACTTGGGATCCTTTGGACTTTGGGGTCCAGTACTGTATACGTGGTGTATACCGTATTTAAACATTTAAGATGTTTTTTTACCACAAACCTATGACTGGTGCATCGGTCGAGAGGTGTCATGATTGAGCACTCGGACTGTGAGGTCCTTTGTTGTAATAAGAGTTTTAAAGATGTTAAACTATGTGAGTCGTAAGCCATTTTGAGCTTCGGCAAAGAAAGATTGAACACAATGAAAAGAGTATGAGCAAAAGTGTTTTGCATGCATTTGGCGGACGTGCCCACGGTTCTATGTGTGATTACCTTGTGGCATCAAGTATTTCATACTATGATTTTCCTCATTGTGCCCGGGTTGGACATTGAGGCCCCATCTACGTTGTTATCACTGAGCCCTGAGTGTGGACAGTGTGCGATGGGTTTTGGCTGTGTGCCTGTGGCTGTGTGCCTGTTTGCCTGGTGTGGCAATTGAGCCTGATCAACTCACCACGTGTTGGGATATCTCATGAGATTAGGTGCGAAGTTAGATGACGGATATGAAGTGTTCATGCATAGTTTTTCAAATGATGATGTTTGGGGTGTTAAAACCCATTGATAAACTATTTGCTTATAAATACTTGTGTTGATAAATGTGTATGTGTTATGTGGTGTCTAGCATGTAGTTGTCGAGTAAAATCCATATATTGGTTTCTCACTCTTGCATGTTTTATTTGTGGTTTCTCTACTTGTGCATATATCTTTACGTCTGAGATTAGATGGAACCGGATATGCCTCTGGCACATTCGAGGATTCAATCGATGACGTTTGATCGAGATCAGTTTGGTGGTGCCTGGGAGATTAACCCTGGGGCACTCAGCGCCACCTATCATGGTCCCAGTAGAGAAATAATTGGCACGGTGGAGGAAGGACCGCAGCAAAGGACACACGTTGTGGAGACTGTTGAGGTATCTCTACCTCCGGTGTGGCTATACTTGCAGTACTTGGTTGAGCACGGGTTACTTGATTTGCCACCTCAGCCGAATCCTCTTCAGATAGTAGAACCTGAAATACCTCCTGTTGAGGTAGTTTTGGATGAGGTCGAGGAGGACCCAGATGAATACATTGAGGATGATCTTGAGTTCCACCCTCCTGCTGTTGATGATGAGGATTCTTCCTACGAGGGAGCGGGAGCAAAGGTGTCTTCATCAGATACATCTGTTGTAGGTGGGGTTGATCATCTTGATCTCCCCAATGGGTTTCATTAGCTTGACCGGCTATAGGTATAGTTCTGGGGTAGCGAGTCTTGTCAGTTTTTGATCTGGCTACTGAGAGCCATGAGTTTTTGGTATGGTTCTGGACTACTCGTTACTTATATGTATATGTCTCTCTTTTCTTTAATTAGTTTGATGGAGAATAGCCTATACTTATGAGGGCTCTTTTGTTATCTCCTATTATAGGTAGGGTGTATTTAAAAGGCGACGCATATATATATAGATATACATATATGTTTGTTTATGTTTACGATGGTTCTATGTTTAAAAAAAAAAATCAGCACTATTTTCGTAAGGGACGTTTACCTTAAAGTATATTTTTCGAAAGTAACCAGCATTTTATAATTTAATTTTCTTTATTCGGGTAACTATGTGATGACCCTAGAAGGGGGGTCGCATTTGTGGTATCAGAGCTGGTCGAGTCTTTCGGGAATGTTGGGAAATAGGTCTGTTATGTCTATGTTGTGTGATCTCTGACTTAGACTTGTTTTAATTACTTCTTAGAAGTAATGTGTGGTAACGAGTAAGTTTGTGTTTCAGTTCTGGTTTTGGTTTAACTGATTGTGATTTGTAGGTCAGTTATGGAACCAGTTGTTGAACCAGAAGCTGGACGTGGACGTGGACTCGGTCGTGGAAGAGGCCGTAGAGGTGGTCGTGTTGGCGGTCGTGGTGACATGAATGAAGAGTATGGAGAAGGTGTGGATTATGCGGCTCAAGCAATGGAAAATGTAGTAGCGACGATTGCAAATCAAACAGCAGCTATGAATGCCCAGAATCTGCAAGCTGCAGAAGGCAAGGCTTTGATTGCGTTTCGAAGTCAAAATCCTTCACAGTTTGGTCTGAATGCTGATCACGAGAAGGCTAATTTGTGGATCTAGGAGCTGGAGAAAATCTTCGAGTTGGTGGTCACGCCGGCAGAAGTTAGGGTCACTTATGCGGCTTTCCTACTGGTAGGAGATGCGGAGTACTGGTGGAGAGGTGCCAGGCTACTGTTAGAAGCTGATCATCAAGACATTACTTGGAACGTTTTTCGAACTACATTCATGGACAAATATTTTCCGGAGAGCATAAGAATTGAGAAAGAACAACAATTTTTGGGGTTACAACAGCGAGAGTTATCTGTAGGGGAGTATGCGGCGAAGTTTGAATCGCTTGCCAAATACTTCAATTTCTTTCAAGCTCAACCGAACGAAAGTTGGAAGTGTGAAAGGTTTGAAGCAGGACTGCGATTTGAGATTAAGGAGTCCGTTTTACCTCTGCAACTTCGTAATTTCCAAGCTCTAGTGGAAATGAGTCGTAAGATTGAGAAAATGAGGAAAGGAAAGGATACTAGAGGGAGTGTTGGTGAACCCTCTCATTTCAAGAACCAGACTCAACTGGAAAGGAAAACAGAATCAGAAGAAACCTTATTTCCGTCCACAAGGAAATAATCAGAATCGACAACAATACCGTTCGAATTTTTCTGCATCAGGGAATGGAGGCCAAAGGAATCAGAATCAAGGGCAGATTGGGAGATGTTTTAATTGTGGAGATACGAGACACATGCTAGATACTTTCCCTACGAGGGGAGTAAAATGTTTTAATTGTCATCAAGTGGGACACATGGCGAAGGACTGCAATGCACTAAAGCGTGAACCGACTGTCAATCACGCCAGAACAAATAAACCGACAGCCAAGGGGAGAGTTTATACGATGAGTGGAACTGAGGCTTCAAACTCTGACGATCTCATACAGGGTAAGTGCGACATAAACGGTAATCTTTTAACTGTACTTTTTGATTCAGGTGTGACGCATTCTTTTATCTCAATGGATTGTGTGAAACTGCTGAAATTACCTGTTTCTTCCTTGTTGTGTGATCTTATTGTTTCAACTCCTACTGCTAAGCCAGTTTTAGTCACTTCTGTTTGCTTGAATTGTCCTATCATTATTCAAGATAAATATTTTCTTGTTAACCTGATCTGCTTGCCTTTAATACAGTTAGATGTAATTTTAGGCATGGATTGGTTGTCTTCTAACCATATCTTGATTGATTGTGCTCGTAAAACTCTAGTTTTTCCTACGGATGAGATTTCTGGATTTTTAACTGCTAATCAAGTAAAAGCTTCTTTAAAAGAGGGAGCGCAAGGATACATGCTATTATTTTCCTTAGACGTTAAGAGTGAGTTAGACTTGCGGTGTATACCCGTTGTCAACGAGTTTCTGGAAGTTTTTCCTGAAGATGTACCTGGATTACCACCTGTTCGAGAGATTGAGTTCGTGATTGATCTGGTTCCAGGCACTGGACCAATATCCATAGCACCATATCGAATGTCGCCATCGGAACTTGAGGAATTAAAAGGACAACTAGTGGAACTGATGCGGAAAGAATTCATTAGACCCAGTGTATCGCCTTGGGGAGCTCCAGTTTTATTAGTGAAAAAGAAAGACGGAACTTCTCATTTATGCATAGATTTTCGTCAGTTGAATAAAGTGACGATTAAGAATAAGTATCCACTTCCAAGGATAGATGACTTAATGGATCAGTTACGTGGAGCAGCCGTTTTCTCAAAGATAGATTTACGTTCAGGCTATCATCAGATTCGTGTGAAGGCGGAGAATGTTCTTAAAACAGTGTTTAGAACACGTTACGGGCATTACGAGTACCTTGTGAAGCCATTCGGAGTTACGAATGCTCCAGCTATATTCATGGATTACATGAATAGGATTTTTCGTCCTTACTTAGATCAGTTTGTCGTTGTTTTCATAGACAATATTCTAATCTATTCTCCCAGTAAAGAAAAACATGTTGAACATCTCAGTGTGGTTCTCCAAATTTTAAAGGAGAAACAGCTTTACGCGAAACCTGAAAAGTGTGAATTTTGGTTAGACCAAGTTCAATTTTTGGGACACATAATCTCAAGTGAAGGAATTGCCGTTGATCCGTCGAATGTTGAGACTGTTTTACAATGGGAAAGGCCTAAGACGGTAACCGAGATTCGTAGTTTTGTGGGTTTAGCGGGATACTATAGAAGATTCATTGAGGGATTTTCCAAAATAGTAGGACCCCTTACCCAATTAACTCGAAATGATCAAGTGTTTATATGGACTGAAGCATGTGAAGAAAGTTTTCAAGAGTTAAAACGAAGGTTGACTACTTCACCGGTGTTGATACTACCTGATCCTCATGAACCTTTTGAGGTTTATTGTGATGCTTCACATCAAGGGTTAGGATGTGTATTGATGCAAGACCGAAAAGTTATGGCTTATGCTTCAAGACAATTGAAGATTCATGAAAGGAATTATCCTATACATGACTTGGAGCTAGCAGCAGTGGTATTCGCTTTAAAAATCTGGAGACATTATTTGTATGGAGCGACTTTCAATGTTATTAACGACCATAAAAGTTTAAAATACCTGTGATCAGCCGCTGGCTCATCTAGTTTTATAGCTAGTATGACCGTGGTTTTGTGCTAATTTTATATCATTTTCGCCTAAATTAGACTTGATTGTCTTTAAGCAGCATTTTGAGTCTGTAAAGCATTTTTAGGTTAATTTAGTTGATTTAGAGTTAAATAAAGTACTTATGCTATTTTCTGTTTTCAGGTTAATAAAAAGAAATAATTCTGGAGCTTTCGCCCCGCGAGTAGACATTCGCCTCGGGAACCTGAAGGTGACTGTGCTAGGAAATTTGCAACCTTTCTGTGTCGCCCCGCGAATAGATGACTCGCCTCGCGAGACTGAAGACCAGAAGCCATGACTTTTCCATTCCTCACCGTGCGAGCCGTTCTTCGCCTCGCGAGAATACCAAACGCTGCAAGATTCGCCTCGCGAGACAGTGTTGGCCTCGCGAGTCAGCGAATTCCAGAAGTTGTATTTAAGCCTGTTTGAAGGCAGAACTGAAGGCAAGTAGCTAGCTAGTCTTAGTCAGTAGTTGTAGTTCAGTAGTTTATTTTCTTTTCTTTTGTGTTTAAGTCTGTAATGGAGAGCTAGTCTCCTAGATTAATCTACTGTGATTGGTTTCAATTACACTTGAGGTTATGTAATTCCTGTTTTGTCTGCTTTTCTCTTTTCAATACTATGCTATATATTTCTGTTTGCTTAATTCAGGAGTGTATAGTGTTGCATTGATTTAATTTCGGTGATATTATGTTCCTATAATTAATCGCGTCAGCTTAATTCGCGTGTGTACGTTTCATGTTCGCTTAGTTCATGAGGGCTTAACCCCGTTTGCTTAATTCGGGAATAGGGACATATATCTGTAGTAGTGGTTTCGCTTATAAATTGTTGCTACAACCGGGAGGGGATTAGAATCTGCTTAGGGCTTGGAATTTGCATGAACCAATGATAGTGGGAAATCGAGAACAATAGGTTAATCGCTTTAGTTTATCTGGTAATCTCTTAAACTGCTTGTTTTCATTGCTTTGTTTTGCTTTGTTTTCTTACTTGCTTTCAATCCAAACCCCCCAAAATTGATTTTCTGTTAATAATAGCAACCTAAGAGTCCTTGAGAGACGATATCCAAGTTGTCACTTCCCTATCTACATTATTTTGTAAACGCTCGTTCTTTTTGGCGCGTGGCGACAGCGCGACCAAAAATTGGCGCCGTTGCCGGGGACTCTTGTTGTGTTATTAGCAGAAAATAAATAAATAAAAAAAACATTTTTACTGAATTTGTCTGGTTATGGATCTTACAGATAAGCTCACTTATTTGAAGCAATTGTTTCAGCAGAGAGAGTTTTGTGGCATGTGCGGCTCTCCTGAGCACCTGTATGAGGCATGCCCCATTCTGACAGATGCTACTTATTGGCCTCGAGCTTATACATTCCATCCTGACAATCAAGGAAAAAAGATTGAGGATAATGAAGAACCTGTGGAATCAAATGCATGTGTTGAAAGTGATAGGATGGATGAACCGTGCGCTGAAATTCCAGAAAATCAGACCCTTACTAATTCAGTTTCTTTTACTACATGTACTGACTGTACTGACACTAACCCGTGTGCTGTTTGTGCTGAGTTTCTTGACTCTATTTTGCAGGGTGATAGTGTGAGTGAAGCTGATTGTTCAGCCGAGGTTCTTGACGTCATGGATACTCCAACTGTACCATCCATTGAGCAGCCACCTTCCCCTATGGAACAACCAGTGATGGAGTCCAAGCCTCTGGAATTTGCACCATGGCCAGTCCAAAAGGTTGAGCCCCGATATTATTGGGAGGATTTTATTGACAAGGTTGACAAAGAGGTCAACTGTGACCTGATAGGGAGCGAGAAGTCCGCCGCACTTGCCGGAGGTACCAAGATTATCAGGCACCCGCTCTCATACTTATGTTGTAGGCCGTGGGATCCGGGAGGATCACTTCGCAATTTGAGCATCTCGTGGCCATTGTATCACAGACAGTGGGATCCTGGTGGAACCGCGCCTTCAATGAGTTTTCTCTAAACCTTTTCCTTTTAATTACGCTTGCTTTATTTCTGTTTTGTTTTTAATAAAGTTCCTGAATAATTTGAGAAGCTCAGGAGTTGTGTTGAGTCTTGTATTGGCAAGTTTGATGGGATTTGATTAATTTTTGCATAGATTGATTGCATGATAGTTGTTGACTGTTTTCCCCCTAGGATCTGAAATTTGAAAATTTGATCCCCATACGATTGAAAACTGAACTTTGGGATTTTGTTATGATGGCATGATTTATGATAAGTTTGGGGTGATAGGTAGCACACACTAGGGATAGAATCTCTGTCAAACAATTTGCAAATAATGTCCAGGTGAGGTTTTGAGCCTCCAACATGTTTTTGACTGTGTGAAAATCACTTTTTAAGTTGCACTTTCCTGAATTTGCTTGAATCTCTTTATGGTTTGCATGTTTATGTGTTTGCTTCAGATGATTTAGGCATTTTCTTTGTAAATAGCTACTTAGCCTAAAATTGAACCAATTCCTAATGCATGTTCCCTAGTTAGCCCCATTGAGCCTAATTAGCCTATTGTTTCTTGTTGACCTTATGTTATAAGCTAAAATCTGGAAAACCATGTTAACCCGATCTTAGGATTAGGAGAGCATGGAATTTTAGAAAGAGAATGGGTGCAAGAAACTAAGTTTGGGGTGGCTACAAGGATATGATGTGTTGTTTGGGATTGGGAAAAAGAAAAAATATATAAAAAAAGAAAAAAGGAAAAACAGAAAAAAAAAAAAAAAAGAAAAAAAAAAGAAAGTTGTAAAAATGTTACAAAATAAAAGTATTAGAAGAAATGGCTGTAGTCACCCAAAGCATAAAGAAAAATGAAAAAAAGGAATCTGAATGGAATTTCAATGTTTTGAAGTGTTTCATGCTCTCTTAGTTCCTAGGGTCTTCAGCCTAGTTCCTTTGTATATCCTACCCTTAGCCAGGCCCCATTACAACCCATAAAACACCTTTTGATGTTGCATGCATGTTTTCTGTGGGAATCATTTTGAGATGAAAACCAAATTTATGGGAAGTGCTCTTAAAAGTGAAAATTGAGTGAATTGTTGATAGCCTGACATAAACTGAGCGAATGAGTGAACACTAAATGCCCTTGTGAGGAAGACAGTTGTTTGAATTTGGTGATCTCCCTCTTGTGTGTAACTTGGATCCCCTGCTTAGATTAATGATTGTTTGAATGATGAAATTCTCAATTGTTTGGAATGAATGATTGTGGGGATTACTTTGCTTGAAAAGGGGGGAACATTGAAGAAAACTGTTTTAATGTATTGCTTGAAATTTGTGCAAAAATTTGATTGAATCCTTAAGCTTGCCATGTCTTTAGTATTTTTAAGTTTTTGAGTTTTAGTTTGCTTGGGGACAAGCAAAGTTTAAGTTTGGGGTATTTTGATCAGCCGCTGGCTCATCTAGTTTTATAGCTAGTATGATCGTGGTTTTGTGCTAATTTTATATCATTTTCGCCCAAATTAGACTTGATTGTCTTTAAGCAGCATTTTGAGTCTGTAAAGTATTTTTAGGTTAATTTAGTTGATTTAGAGTTAAATAAAGTACTTATGCTATTTTCTGTTTTCAGGTTAATAAAAAGAAATAATTCTGGAGCTTTCGCCCCGCGAGTAGACATTCGCCTCGCGAACCTGAAGGTGACTGTGCCAGGAAATTTGCAACCTTTCTGTGTCGCCCCGCGAATAGATGACTCGCCTCGCGAGACTGAAGACCAGAAGCCATGACTTTTCCATTCCTCGCCGCGCGAGTCGTTCTTCGCCTCGCGAGAATACCAAACGCTGCAAGATTCGCCTCGCGAGACAGTGTTCGCCTCGCGAGTCAGTGAATTCCAGAAGTTGTATTTAAGCTTGTTTGAAGGCAGAACTGAAGGCAAGTAGCTAGCTAGTCTTAGTCAGTAGTTGTAGTTCAGTAGTTTATTTTCTTTTCTTTTCTTTTATGTTTAAGTCTGTAATGGAGAGCTAGTCTCCTAGATTAATCTACTGTGATTGGTTTCAATTACACTTGAGGTTATGTAATTCCTGTTTTGTCTGCTTTTCTCTTTTCAATACTATGCTATATATTTCTGTTTGCTTAATTCAGGAGTATATAGTGTTGTATTGATTTAATTTCGGTGATATTATGTTCCTATAATTAATCGCGTCTGCTTAATTCGCGTGTGTACGTTTCATGTTCGCTTAGTTCATGAGGGCTTAACCCCGTTTGCTTAATTCGGGAATAGGGACATATATCTGTAGTAGTGGTTTCGCTTGTAAATTGTTGCTACAACCGGGAGGGGATTAGAATCTGCTTAGGGCTTGGAATTTGCATGAACCAATGATAGTGGGAAATCGAGAACAGTAGGTTAATCGCTTTAGTTTATCTGTTAATCTCTTAAACTGCTTGTTTTCATTGCTTTGTTTTACTTTGTTTTCTTACTTGCTTTCAATCCAAACCCCCCAAAACTGATTTTCTGTTAATAATAGCAACCTAAGAGTCCTTGAGAGATGATATCCGAGTTGTCGCTTCCCTATCTACATTATTTTGTAAACGCTCGTTCTTTTTGGCGCGTGGCGACAGCGCGACCAACCTGTTTGATCAAAAGGAGCTTAACATGAGGCAAAGTCGTTGGTTGGAATTTCTAAAGGATTACGATTTCCAATTACAGTATCACCCTGGAAAAGCAAATGTAGTAGCAGATGCTTTGAGTAGGAAATCAATGCACATATCGGTAATGATGGTTAAAGAGCAACAATTATTGGAACAATTCCGAGATATGCGATTGATGATAAAGACATTGCCAGGAAAATTGTGTTTAGGTATGATTACTGTTTCAAATGGACTGATGGAGTAAATTAAAGAAAAACAAGAAAGTGATCAGTACCTATAAGGAGAAAGAGAATTAGTGCGACAGGGAGCTATGTCAGAATTTAAAGAAGGAAATGATGGAATCTTAAGGTTTGGTGAAAGGATTTGCGTACCGAATGATGCCGAGCTGAGAAAGTTAATTCTTGAAGAAGCTCATAGGAGTAAGTTAAGTTTGCATCCGGGAGCAACTAAGATGTATCAGGATCTCAAGAAATTGTATTGGTGGTATGGTATGAAGAAAGATGTAATGGAGTTTGTAGCTGCGTGTTTAACTTGCCAGAAGGTTAAAGTGGAACATCAAAGACCGGCCGGGATCCTACAATTAGTACAATCCTTAGACATTCCAGAATGGAAATGGGATGGTATTGCGACGGATTTCGTGTCAGGTTTGCCAAAGACTCGGAAAGGATATGACTCTATATGGGTAATAGTTGATCGACCGACTAAGTCAGCTCACTTTTTACCAGTTAATATGAAATACCCACTGGAACGACTAACCCAGTTATACATCGATGAAATTGTTAGATTACATGGAGTACCTTCGAGTATTATCTCAGATCGTGATCTGAGATTTACGTCAAGATTTTGGCAAAGTCTGCAAGATTCATTGGGAACGAAACTCAGATTAAGTTCTGCGTATCATCCTCAAACGGATGGACAATCGGAGAGGACTATTCAGTCTCTTGAAGATTTATTGAGAGCCTGTGTGCTAGAAAATACTGGAAGTTGGGATGAATATCTATCATTGATAGAATTCACTTACAATAATAGTTTTCATTCGAGCATAGGAATGGCACCCTATGAAGCGTTGTATGGTCGACGGTGCAGAACACCTTTATGTTGGTACCGGGATGGTGCAAATTTAATGGTAGGACCAGATATCGTGCAACAAATGACGGAAAAGGTGAAAATGATTCAAGAGAAAATGCGGACAACTCAGAGTCGACAGAAAAGTTATGCTGACAAGAGACGACGACCTCTTGAGTTTGAGGAAGGAGAGCATGTGTTTTTGAGAGTCACGCCAACGACTGGGGTTGGAAGGGTAATTAAATCCAGGAAACTCACTCCTAAATTCATTGGACCTTACCAAATTCTTCGTCGAGTAGGTCCAGTAGCCTATAAAATTTCTTTACCGCCTTTTTTATCCAATCTTCATGATGTTTTTCATGTTTCACAATTGAGGAAGTATATTCCTAATCCATCTCACGTAATTGAACCTGATTTATTACAACTAAAAGAAAACTTGTCTTATGAGACTTTACCTGTACGAATCGCGGATAAGATGACGAAGCAGCTCAGAGGTAAACAAATCTCATTGGTCAAGGTTATTTGGCATGACGTGACTGGAGAAGCAACGTGGGAAGTGGAAGACAAAATGAAGTTACAGGTAGGTAATTTCGAGGACGAAATTTTTTTTTAGTAGGGTAGTAATGTAACACCCTGTATTTTACTGTTTTAAATAACAGTAATACATATAAATATGTTTATAGGTTTATTAGAGTTTTAGAAAATTATTTTAAATAAACGGAGTTTACCACTCAACTCTACTTGAATGTAGGAAGCTACGATTAAAATTTAGGTTGGAAAGTCAGGCGAAACCCGACCCGCGAATTCCATTGACAATATAATTATACTGCTCAAAAGACCTAATTTTAATTCATGAACGAAAGAAGATTTTTATTTTATTTCCTACAATTGTGTATTTTTAGAATTATTTCATAAAAAAATGAAATAATATACGTTTTCGGGTGAAATACGTAATCGGGTCAACGATAGAGTGGATTTCGGAGTTTGCAAGAGCAGATAAAGAGGTTATCATAGAATTTTGATATGATTCATGGGGATGAGTCACACTTTTGAGTCTAGAAGATTCTACAAGTCAAAGTAGCAATTTATGGATTTTTCACTTAAGTCCTTGAACTTTCTCTTAATTACACTTTGGTCCCTAAGTTAGCTTCTATGTTTTTCCAAGTCAATTGGGCCAAAATCTTTGCTCCAAACCCATTAGAGGATCGTGGCCTTGAGGCCCAAATTCTTTTTCCATGGATTAAATTTCATGAAGCCCATTAGAAATCATATAAGTTTCCTAGGTTATGTTTATGCCTTAAGCATTTTTGTGGGACAAAATAATTAAATCCAAGCCTAAATTTCCATGGCCCATGCGCAAGCCCAAGGAGGAGTGGGGGCTGCCCTTAACTTGGATGAGCCAAGTTCACTCTTGAATATTCCACAATGTTCTCCAATGTTCTCCAAAGTTCTACACTTATCTTAAAAGTCCCAAAGCATTCTAGATTTTTCCCTAGAAGCTTCAAGATAATTCAAAAAGATGAGTCACAATGTGAACACATTAAGTGTTTCACATGGTCATCATTCCAAACTATTGGCAATTTGCAAAATAGTTCTTATACTTTTGGAATTTTTGCAAAATGGTCCCTAGGAATTAATTGCACCTAAATCTTTGGAGAAGCCACCTCCTTTCTACTTGGTCCCTCAAAAGTGGCGCCAGCTACCTCTCTAAAAGTCATACTTTCATTTCATTATTTGCCATTTTTACACTTTGCACAAACACTACTCAAAAAGCTCTAAGTTCATACCATCACTTTGTGAAGCAAGTTCTTGGATTTTCACTTGTCTTTGATCTTCAAGAGGTGAATCCTATTCTTCTTCTCTAATCATGTCTATGTTCTTCAATAAGTTTCTTGATTCAAAGTTTATCTCATCTATGTTCATCACTTCTAAGTTTTTAAGTCTAGAACTTTGCAAATTCATAACAAATTCTAGAAAAATCTCATGATGATGAAATCACTTCCTATATTCTTGATATCATGCATACTATCTAAATCCAAGAGCATGAAGTAATAAAAAATTTCCTTCCTAATAAACTAGCTATGGCTGAACCTAGGAGGATGGGTTTGGTAGGATTTTGTTCATGTGTTGTCATGTATGATCATGTATTTCATATGACATGTATGTCTACACACTCTAATCCATGTTAGTTTATTAAAATGAAAATCCTTACTCAAAGTCTCTATGTTGGCCGAACCCTAAGTGGATGAGATTTGATGAGTTTTGTTCAAAGTTTTCCATCCATGATCTTGGTTGATTAAAGACCATTAATCCATGGCTTAATCATGATTAGAAATTTTAGTCACCCAAAACCCCTTGAAGCCGTGACCATGTATAAGGGTTTTGAATGTTTTTAGTTTCTTGATTTGTAATTATTTGATTGTAATGGTTGAAGGTTGAGTGAGTGCAACGTATACGCGACATATGGACTTCAGACAAAATTCATTAATTCACAAGAGAATCTACGAAAGGTAAGAGGGGAATACCTGAGGGATATATTCGATGGCTATATGTTATCCTGTGTTTGTTTGTAATTATTTGTCTGTTAGTATTTATTTAAGTAGTTTATGTTATGGTATTTGTATCTGTGTTAGTTTTAGTGTGTTTAATTGTTTATTTGTAATTATGTTATGCTGCTGTGATGCATGATCTGCCTGGAAATATCTCTGCGATATTATTGTTGGTTGTTGTGTGAGAAGCCTGACAGTGGTCAGTGCCCAATTTAATAAATTGGATAAAAGCTTTAAGAAGCTTCGTAAATTATATTCAATGTTTTAACGGTAAAATATTGATATATAATATTAATGGAAATTTTTATTTGGGAAAAATAAGGAATTTTGGAAAATATTATTATTTTAATAATTTATTACTGTAAGAGTAAATTATGAGTCACAGTGAGAGCGAAACCGTGAAAATATTTTTGCACTGCTAATTTTTACGTAAGAAATTCCGCAATATTATAGAAAGTTATTTTATGAAATTAATCATTGAAAATAAGTTAATTATGATTTTAGAAAATTGTTTAAGTGGAAAAAGCTAAGTTTTGTCTTAAAAAGCGTTAAAAGTGGTAATTGACGGCAAAATTCGAAAAGTGTAGACGGCAAGTATTTTGAAACGTCGGTACGTATTTTAAGTAAGTTTAAAACCTCAAGTGACTCACCTTTGTGAAAACTAAACTTTATTATTTAAAGATTTTATTAATGAATTTCCAATTTTAAAAGAGTTCTGAAAATAAAAATTAATTCAACCGTGTCAAAAGTGGTGTTGAACTTAGTAACCGAGACGTCGGGGTACTAAGGTTCTTTGTTGTTATGGACTTGGGGTCCTTTGGACTTTGGGGTCCTGTAATGTATACGTGGTGTATACCGTACTTAAACATTTAAGATGTTTTTTTACCACGAACCAGACTGGTGCATGGGTCGAGAGGTGTCGTGATTGAGCACTCGGACTGTGAGATCCTGTGTTGTAATAAGAGTTTTAAAGATGTTAAACTATGTGAGTCGTAAACCATTTTGAGCGTCGGCAAAGAAAGATTGAACACAAAGAAAGAGGATGAGCAAAAGTGTTTTGCATGCATTTGGCAGACGTGCCCATGATTCTATGTGTGATTACCTTGCGGCGTCAGGTATTTCATACTATGATTTTCCTCATTGTGCCCGGGTTGGACATTGAGACCCCATCTACGTTGTTATCACTGTGCCCTGTGTGTGGACAGTGTGCAATGGGTTTTGGCTGTGTGCCTGTTTGCCTGGTGTGGCAATTGAGCCTGATCAACTCACCACGTGTTGGGATATCTCATGAGATTAGGTGCGAAGTTAGATGACGGATATGAAGTGTTCATGCATAGTTTTTCAAATGATGATGTTTGGGGTGTTAAAACCCATTGATAAACTATTTGCTTATAAATACTTGTGTTGATAAATGTGTATGTGTTATGTGGTGTCTAGCATGTAGTTGTCGAGTAAAATCCATATATTGGTTTCTCACTCTTGCATGTTTTATTTGTGGTTTCTCTACTTGTGCATATATCTTTACGTCTGAGATTAGATGGAACCGGATATGCCTCTGGCACATTCGAGGATTCAATCGATGACGTTTGATCGAGATCAGTTTGGTGGTGCCTGGGAGATTAACCCTGGGGCACTCAGCGCCACCTATCATGGTCCCAGTAGAGAAATAATTGGCACGGTGGAGGAAGGACCGTAGCAAAGGACACACGTTGTGGAGACTGTTGAGGTATCTCTACCTCCGGTGTGGCTATACTTGTAGTACTTGGTTGAGCACGGGTTACTTGATTTGCCACCTCAGCCGAATCCTCTTCAGATAGTAGAACCTGAAATACCTCCTGTTGAGGTAGTTTTGGATGAGGTCGAGGAGGACCCAGATGAATACGTTGAGGATGATCTTGAGTTCCACCCTCCTGCTGTTGATGATGAGGATTATTCCTACGAGGGAGCGGGAGCAAAGGTGTCTTCATCAGATACATCTGTTGTAGGTGGGGTTGATCATCTTGATCTCCCCAATGGGTTTCATTAGCTTGACCGGCTATAGGTATAGTTCTGGGGTAGCGAGTCTTGTCAGTTTTTGATCTGGCTACTGAGAGCCATGAGTTTTTGGTATGGTTCTGGACTACTCGTTACTTATATGTATATGTCTCTCTTTTCTTTAATTAGTTTGATGGAGAATAGCCTATACTTATGAGGGCTCTTTTGTTATCTCCTATTATAGGTAGGGTGTATTTAAAAGGCGACACATATATATATATATAGATATACATATATGTTTGTTTATGTTTACGATGGTTCTATGTTTTAAAAAAAAATCAGCACTATTTTCGTAAGGGAGGTTTACCTTAAAGTATATTTTCCGAAAGTAACCAGCATTTAATAATTTAATTTTCTTTATTCGAGTAACTATGTGATGACCCTAGAAGGGGTGTCGTACACCAGTCTTAGGCTTGTGGTCATAGAAAAACAACATTCACCTTTAACAACGTTCATCACAACGTGATTAGGACATCAAGTCCCCAAAAACGTGATTAGGACACCAAGTCCACAACAATGTGACACGAATCCAAGATCTACGTGTTTATTACAGAACACTAGTATTCCGACGTCTCGTATACTAGATTCACATTTCAACGTGATTATTCTTTTTCTTTCAGTGAAAACACAAATACAAAACAAAACCTTCGCAACTTATCCAAGCTTGCCGGAATATTTTTGTTGAATAAAAGTATTTCACAGAAAATCCTTTTTCATTGAAATTCATTTATAAACGCGAAGTTATAGAGAAATCCATTCTTTTGTTTCAAATCCCTTTTCTTTCAAAATTCTTTCTTTTTCTGCAACAACGTTATAACTTTATAGAAAGATCTCTTTTAAAAATTCATTTCCAATCAAATACTACAAAACATTTTTTTTTCAAAGGTTTTCTACAATAAATATATTTCTAAAATTGTTTTCATTTAAACTAAAATAATTTGTAATAAAAAATGATTTTCCTCTAACTTTAAAATATTTTAACATTTAGTTCTCGAAATGATTTTCCACTTTGTTTTAGAAAAAGATAAAGTACTGAAATATATTTCTTTTCTGATTTCATCATTAACCTCATTTCTTTAATCAAAAGAAATCATCAAATAAACATTGTAGTTTTCAGAATTGCTCATGAAGCTTTTAAGACTTTTATCTTGATAATTAATTGAGCACTGACGAATATCAGGCTTCTCAGACATCGATCAACAACAGTATAATTTTCACCTCAATATAATAACAGATAATACAGTTCATGCCATATAGTAAAGCTATAACACATGTTCGATAAGTCATCTAGTTCAGGTATTTAAACATTCAATCACATCAGTTAACTCAGATAAAACACAACAAGACCTAAGACACATCACAGGCCACACTAATAGCATACGGCTATTGAAACATCCCCCAGGCAGTCTCCTCTTACCTGATTCCAAAGCAAACAAAGTCTCTTGTTCTTTGTTGTGTATGACGATCCTCCTCAACTTGCTTCGCGACAGAAATCCAAAGATTTCAACACATAATACAAGTTAAAAACAACCAAAAACATCTAATCTCTCCTAGGCATAGATTCGGCCACGGTGACAAAATAGGGTTAGAGGTTTTCAAAATTTCTCAAACTCATGGATTAATTATCCGTAAGTATTAGAGATCCATAAACAATGATCATTTTATAAGTATTCTCCTCTACGCACAAGCTAAGGGTTTCGGCCATGATAGGGATTTTCAAACTTTTCAAGCTTCTAGATTTAATAACAAAAGGTACAAAAGAGTTCAAATCAATGATCATACTTCAAAAGTTGAAACAAAACTTCCTTGTTCCACAACAACATAGTTTCAGCCTTGTTAATAAAATAGGGAAGGAAATTTTTGCTTGACGCAAGCTCTTAGATAATGAATATAGAAGTGGTTATGAGTTCATAGAAATTGGTTTCAAGTCAAATGGATTTTTCTACTAATTTCTAGAGATTTTAGAAGTTTGAAGGTTTTAAAAACAACAAATGAAAAACATAGAGTAACTCATCAAATACATGAATGAAAGAACTTAGATG
This sequence comes from Sophora flavescens, assembly GCA_030762895.1. Taxonomy (NCBI): domain Eukaryota; kingdom Viridiplantae; phylum Streptophyta; class Magnoliopsida; order Fabales; family Fabaceae; genus Sophora; species Sophora flavescens. Next base: position 204,540,533 of record CM061065.1, on the reverse strand, counting down.
AGTAGGATAAGAGAATGTTACCCTTGAAGCTTGAAGAAAATGGATGTAGATGATGAATTTCTTGAAGAATTTTCAATGGAGTTTGAAGTGAATAGTAAGGTTTTGTGTGAGTAAACTTAAAAGTGAAGAAGATGAGTGTATATATAGGGGGAGGGGTGTGAGGTCGTGGGAAGGAAGAGAAGAAATGAGCTTGGCCTCCAAGTTTTTCTTAGGGAGTGTTTGGTTGGAGAAAGTGAGAGAAAAATGGGTTTTAGAATAAAATATGATAAATTTCAAAAAGTGTAATGATAACTTTTCCTTGATGTGACATGAGCCATCAATCAACAAGTCACTCCATCTCCAACTAGTCACATTGGTCATCTCAGCTCCTCATCCTGCTCCGTTGTGCACCCGGTTAAAGTTTTCGATCGTAATTTTCTAAGATTTCACCCGGATAAAATATTATATTTAATTCCAGTACAAAAATTTCAAAAATAACCAAGATCATTGGAAACACGACAAAAAACACTAACCGTTTCGTTCACAGGTCAAAATTAGGTTTTATGCTCAGTAAACTTTTAATGTCAGTGAAAACGCAGACCGTTTTTCGTCTGAATTTTCAACCGAAATTTTAACCGTGACTTTCTACGGTATGGTAGAGCAAGACAATGATTTTAGTTTATTCAAAATCATTCTCTGGACTTTAACAAAAATAAACACATATAAACATGTATTTACTGTTATAGGAAGATAGAGAAATCGGGGCGTTACAACAACCAACTCCATCAATATGGTATTCTAGAACCATTGAAACTCAGAACAGACCACATTCTGACTATTAGCAGAGACCAATTCATACGATGCATTCATGATGAAGAATTAAATATCAACAGACAAATATATGAGAAGCAAGATATGATGACTCATAGTGATTAGGGGTCAACAATTTATAGATGGAAAATTGGTAGTTGGCAGGATTTTGGTTATAATGAATAATTAATCGTAATGAATACTAATGAATTCTGATGGACCGGATTTTCTATGTTATCAATGCTATCAATATCTATTTTGATTGATTTTCAATATCATATTAATCTGCTTTTATTTTGATCGATTTTCAATATCTATTTTGATTTCTATGCTATCAATGCTATCTATAAAAAAATGAAAATTGAAATAATTTAAAATAAAAGAGAAAAGATATGATGGGAATCTACAAAATTTGTATTGGAATTATATGAGTAATTAATGACCAATTAAGAAAATGTCTTCAAAACATTTTACAACTTGAAATTTGAAATAAAAATTAAAAAATTAAAAAATTAAAAAAAATTAAAAATTAAAATAAAAGAATGAGTTATAATATTATATGAGAAACTATTGCACCAGAGATTGACACATGTCCAAATTTCAGCCTAGTGAATGTTATTTTATATATAGTATAGATTGCATGATTTACTTGTGATTTATTTGTGTTTTGAAATTTATTCATTGATACATCATCATATCTTAGTTTATGTTTATTTCGTAGAATTTTATGTTATACGTTTATCAACCACCTATTGTTCTAAATTTAATTAACTATTTCTATATTTTAGATATTAAAAGCACCTATATAACTAATTTCACTTTTAAAAAAATTATTCGCGTCCGTTGCACGAGTTCGGTTACTAGTAAGGGATATATATCATAATCATAATATGCTATCAATTTAAATTTGAATTTGAATTTGAATTTGAAGTTGAGTTAAATTAAAAGGTATAAGTTTTAATTTTTAATTTTAGATCATTTACTTATAATTTATTTTTTATTTTAATTTATTAGTTGATTGCTTTATTACTTTATTTGTATATTTGTATATAAGCTTGATAATTAAATTGTGATATTTTTTGTATGGACTATTTTAATTATAATTTTTTTATTTAAGCCCAAATATTATTCAATTATGAATTTGTTTTTTCATGAATTAAATTTATGGAAATAATTTTTAATATGTATAATATTATAGAAGAAAATAATTATTGTGATAATGATTATGCAAACAGATCTAAATAGGAAAATGTTGCTTTATATGATTCAATATTTAAACAAAAAATTGAATAGATTATGAATTATATGATTGACAATGATTACCAAATCAAAAGTTGTCAAATTTGCATGGTAAAATAATAATAGTAAATATTTATTCACGATTGATATACTAATATACCAATTTGATATCGGCAAGTATATTTAAGATTTTGATAATAGTTACTAATTGAGATATTGTAATATTGTTTGGATTAAAACAATGATAATAAACAAAATTGGTTTTGGCAGAAAAATGAAAATATTGAATTTAATATTATTTTTAATATTATATATTATCCCGATTACATTAAGAGTATATTCCAATGAATTATTATTATTATTATTATTATTATTATTATTATTATTATTATTATTATTATTATTATTATTATTATTATTATTATTATTATTATTATTATTATTATTATTATTATTATAAGTTAATGGTATGTAAAACTATATTGAAAAAGCCCGGAATCTACACTTGCCTATTACCTATTACGTATTGAAACTGTAACACCCCCTTGGGCATTACTTTGTAACACGTGCGGAAATAATTTAAAAAGTTATTTGCTGGTTGCTTTCGGAAAATTAATTTACTGTAGGCTAGAAAACTCGGGAGTAAAAATTTTCTTTTGCAGAAAACTCTGGAAACATGGTACATACATTAAAGCAGTGATATCATATTGAATATCTCAACACATTCATACCAAGGTTGCCACGACATACACTTTTATCAAAGAGCTTCCATTTTCTAAAAGAGAAAATTGTACTAAAACTTTACTTACAACACCCCCATTTAACTACCTTTGTAAATATACAACCCAGTCAAGACTCCTAAGCTGGTCACTCTACAAAACACCAAATGGAAGAACTCTTTAGTTCTCACCACTATTACCGACCTCTTCAAGGATCAAGATTAGTATCCCGATTGAAGTTAAGACTTCCTCCGCACCATCTAATGCCAGTACTAAGGTACCGCGACGAAAACGAGTAAAATCTGGTATATTGTAAAGGTGAGACACCAATATATGGATATAAGCATGATAACTACATGCGTGACACACAAAGCATCATATAGTCATATAAAGTCATACAACATAAACTTCACAGAACTAACAAGTAATTTACCAATGGGTTTCATCCCCGAGCAGCCATTGTCCTTTATAAAAGAGATTAAGGACACTACACAGTTCAACATCTAACCTTATATCTAATCTCCCGGAGATTCTCTCACCAAATAAATGAGCTGATCAGGCTCTTGAATGGCACATTGTCCAAACTCTTGGTACAATGGTCAACCACATAATGGCACATTATCCGAACTTCCGGCATGATGGTCAACAAATCAAATGGCACATCGCCCATTAAGGCACAATGGTCAACTCTAAATGGCACATTGACCGTGAAGGCACAATGGTCAACTAAAACATGAATATCACCATGATATCATGACTACTAAACACACTATAACATGAATATCCTCAAGATATCATGACTAACAAACAAACTATAACATGAAATATCATCCAGATATCATTACTAACAAATAAACTATAACATGAATATAATTTAGATATCATCACTAACAAATACATCGAAACATGAATATCTAAAAGATACCATAATTAACACATACACTGTAACATGAATATCATCAGGATATCATGACTAACAAATCATCTATAACATGAATGTCGTCAAGATATCATGACTAACAAATAAACCGTTAAGTAAAACTTGTTTATAAAAAATCCTTTCTGTTGTAACTCTTTCATAAACGTCAAATCTTTCGTAAACTCATTTCTACCAAAAATTCCCTTATAAAATTATCAAATTGCTAAGAAACTCATTTGCTTATGAAAACCTTTATCTGAAAAACTTTAATACTTGAAAAAGAGGTGATCTAAAACTAAATCTATGTGTGAATGATTACTGTTTTTTTTAAGAATGTGTTTCGTAAATATTTTTGGAATTAACCGTCGTTTAATATTTTAAATAATTTTCCACTTAAATAATTTTATAAAATCATAATTAAGTTATTTTTGAAGATTAATTTCATAAAATAACTTTTTTTAATATATTGGATTTATCCACCTAGAAATTAATAGTACAAAAATAATTCCACGGTTACGTCCTCACTGTAACTCATAGTTCACTCTTACACCAATAAATCATTAAAATAATGATATTTTCAACTTTTCTCATTTTCAACTAACCAAAAACCTAAGTAATATTATATTACTATTTCTCATTAATTAAAACTCAGTATCCCATAAAAACTTTTTAACACTTTAAACCTCATTATTAACTAAGCACTGACCACTGTCAGGCTTTTCAATCCACAACAACATCAAAAATTTATCAACAACATTATAGCAATTAACCCAGGTAGATCATGCATCAAAGCACTATAATACATAACTGCAAATAACTAACCATAGATAAAATCACCGCTTAACACAAAGCTAAACAACCACCATGAATCTCAACCAAATATTACAAATCATACACCAATCACACATATAATTATCGGGAAAAATCCCTCAGGTAAGCTCCCCTTACCTCTTGAAGATTCCAACTTTATTTTCACGAATTGTTCTCTGATTCAAATACGGTTTCCTCCACAAAATTCACAACAACAACCAATACCTGTCTTTCACAACAAACCACAACACAACAAGTTAAACATTGAAATTGTAACACCCCGATTTTTACTGTTCTTCAATAACAGTATATATATATATATATATATATATATATATATATATGTTTATATTATTTAATTTGGTTTGATTAATTATATGTATAACTATTTTAACTTATTTTTACGTGGTTTAGTTTGAGTAATTTTCATTACTCATTTAAAACCATTTTATTAAGTGCGTCAGCACTGCCTTATTCCAGTATAAGTACTTTTCCTAGACAATAATATTATGTTATTGTCCCTATTAGTATTTGTTTATAAAAATATTTAAATTATATGATTGGAAGAAAATTATTTTCATATCTTACTCTATTTAATTTTAGATTTGAAAATAAATTGGTACAACATTAATCGGAGATTAAACGTTGGACCGTGGATTTTCTTAGTTGATCAATTCAACTATTAATCTTTACTCTATTTTGAATTTTTAAAGTTTATATTTATCACTCATTATTTTTAGATCTAAGGAGTAATACTATTTCTATTTTTCTAAACTCAATCTCAACCACATATTTGGTACCTAATCACTAAGTACTTGAAAAATAAATAAAAGAAACCCAAGATCCCTCCCTTCCCAGTACCGTGCGTGAAGTGATCCCCCTACTCTCTTTTCTTCTTTTTCTTTTCTTCTTTCTTCTTCTTCATCAGAACTTCTTCTCCCTATCCCTACAACTCCATTTGTCCTTTTCCTTCTCCCTAGTCCAGCAGTCGCGCGACCACCGCCCATGCACCACCGCCGGCCGCCGCTCGCCAGCACAAAGGAGGAGACGCGTGCCGTTCGTGTCTCTACGTATTCTGGTCGCTGCTTCACCGTGCGGAGAGCCGCCCTCCGCCACTTTCAGACTGGTAAGCCGCCACTTTAATGGTGGTTTTCCACCATTTGAATTCATTTTAGTTCCTTTCTTCTCCCCTTTATCTTATTCTCTCTTTGGCTCTTGGTTGAGGTAGAACCACCACAAACCACCGCTGGCTGCCGCTTCGTCGTCGTTCCGCCACCATTGACACCACCACAAGCTCGTCTTCTTCCTTGGGTGAGTGAGATACCATCTATTTTTGCTTAGATTCAAAAATCCCCAAACTGATTTTGAAACCCTAACCCTAAGATTTTGGATTTCAGTTTTAAAGTGTGAAATTAAAACTTGTTTTATGCAATTGGGACTATGAATTAATGTTTCCCTAAAACAATTTCATTATTCTTTAGTTAAAATGAGTTTTCCCCAAAATTGATTTATGAACCCTAAAGTTCCAAATCTGATTTTATTGAAATTGGTTCTATTTTTGTGAAATAAAGTAGTTTAATCAACTTAGAGTAAGTGTTTGATGATGAATAATCGACTGTTAGATTTGTCTGATTATTGAAACTACTTTGACTCCCTCTACGGGATGTTGTTGTGGTTATGGTTATTTGGGGGAAATAGGTTTTATGATTTTCGGGAGTGGATAGGAGCTGTTTAGAGGAAACTGGAACGTCGAGTTGGGGTTTGAACTTGAGCGGTTTCGTGGTGAGAGGAGCTAATTGTTGAATGCGTCAAGGAGAGAATCTTTTATGGTCTACAAAGGTAAAGGGAGTTTACCTGAAGAGTTTTAGTAGTTACATACTTAATTGTTGTGTTTTTGAATGTATGTAAATTTTTAAATCTTTGTAATGATGTCTTGCATGAATTGTTTAGTTATTGATTGGTGTTTTAATGTTATTGTTTGTTGATTATATTACTGTTTTGCTTGACTGTGATTGGTTGATGGCATGACATTGGTCATTGCTTGTTAATAAAGATTAAGACATTAAAATACCTTAACTCAGAAAGATTTAAAAAGTGGTGTTGTGATTCTTTGGGAAAGTGAGAAGAAAACTATAAATAATGGAAGTGTGGAGATGAAACATAGTTTAGGAAAAGAAATGGAAATAGAAAACATCAAAACTTATGGAAATGTTTAAAAGAATTTTTGAAAAGAAAAATCTTTTGGAAATAAGGATTTTCTTTTAGGTTTTACCAAAAGTTGTTCAAAAATGGAAAATTTTGAGAAAATGCTCTCTTTGACAAATCTATTTACAAGAGTTTTGTTTTTGGTTCTAAGTTGAGAAAAAGATTTCAGTGGTTTCCTAAGTTTTCATAAAATGGATTTCTAAACGAAAACAGTTTTAGTGAAATAGTATTTCTAAGAACGAAAAGTATGTATGACACAAAAATTTAGAAACTCTCGAACTTTTGTTTTTCGATTTAGTTTTCACTGAACAAAAACCTCTGGAAAGAGAGTGAAAAAGATAGGACCTAGTGCTCCGGATTGACGGGCTAGAGTTCTTGTTTTGAGTTTTGAGAAAGTATAAAGGACCTAGTGTTCGGAATTGACGGGTTAGAGTTCCAATTCTAGTTTCGAGGAAAGATAGAACCTAGAATTCTGAGACGTCGGACTAGTGTTCGGTTGTGAAGGAGATTGTGAATCATGGATTTTATTGATAAAATCCTATGTGAGTATTAAAGTTTAATTTAATGCTTGATTAAAAGTAGTCGAGAACGTAAGCCTTGACGAGGAAAGAACGATGTGAAAAAGAAAATGAAAAACGAGAACACCTTGCTTTACATGCATAGTCTGGCTTTTATGCCGCTGTGGCAGACGTGCCATTGTGTATTCGAGCTACAGTTTCACAAAGGGTGAACTGACAAACTAAATAGTTGCGGACCAACGACGGCTCCTTTAGTTTTTGGGTCTTAGGGGACATTCGGGTTCGAACTCCACGAAATGCTTGGGGCTTTGTAACCCCTTGCCGTGGAAATCGACTACCCTGCTCGAAATGTACTTAATCAGGAACTATTCTGTATTATTTAGGTGAGATACGATACCCCAGAACAATTCGGGATCAGACCTAAATTGATAGGCCGATCCAAACGCGCGAGACAATTGTGTTATGGGTATTATCGCGATCTTATCATGCTCGACGAAGGGAAGTTAGGATCTCCAGAGATAGTGAACTAGATAGTGGATATTGAAGTGACATGAAATGTTTTACAAAATGCATTTCATTGTTGGGAATGGATCCCTGTGTTTATGGTTATGATATATTGTATGTCATTGTGTGAGAGTCGTGTATGTGACTGCTATGATAAAACTCATATGTCGGTATCTCACCTTTGATTTATTTCTGTTTGGTTTCTTTTGTGGTATTCTGGTTGGAGTGTACAGATGTTGCAGAGGAGTTCTCTGTCTCACTCGGAGGATTGGTCCCAACTTTTGAAGAAAGTTGATTTACTAGAATAGCCATGGAGTCTTTTTCTAGTATGAGTCTCATAGTGCGACCAGCTTAGGTTATTGAGTAAATTTTATTTGGAAAAAGTCATAGTTATAGGTATTATGACTCTGAGAGTCTTTTATTGGATCACTGTTATGCGTATGTATGTTTATAGCTCGGAGAGCCTTTATTGTGGATGGGATGTTTATGGCTCGGAGAGCCTTTCTTTTAGGATGAAAATATAAATATTTTAGCATGTGTTTTTAGTTTGGGATGTTGAAATTAAAGAGGAGACTCTGTCGAAATTTTTATAAAAGTTATAGATCTATACTTAAGTACATGTATATAAATCATTTTCCGAAAGCAAACCAGCTATTATTTTATTTTCATATCTTATTAAGAAACTAAGTTAGTCATGTAATGCCCAAGGGGGGTGTTACATTAGTGGTATCAAAGCTGGTCGAGTCTTTTGGGAACCTTGAGGAATAGGTGTAACACCCCCACTAGGTATTACTACGTAACACATGCGGAATTTAAATTAAAAAGATAATTTGCTGGTTACTTTCGGAAAATAATTTATTTAAGTATGTAAACGTCTGAAATTGGATATAAAGATTTGTCACGACTCCAAACCTAAGCCTTGATCGGCACACCAGCTTACAATCCTAGCCTCGCAGGCCTATTTAATTTAGAGATATATTTGAATGAAAGCTAGTATTTTTACAAAAATTTCGACAGAGTATCCTCTGTAATTCGAACATCCCATGTAAAAGAACACCTGCTAAAACAATTACACTTCCATTCCAGAATTCCAGTTACACCAAATACAACCAGACAGTAATATGCTAAAAATAGTTATATCAATAAGCTATACATGACCAAAAGGAAAAGCTTAGGTTTTCATTCAAAAGAGGTGCTCCCCGAGCCATAAACATTCCATTTTAAAATAAAGACTCTCTGAGCCATACTCATACATACTATCAAAAAAAATCTAAGTCTCAAACCCTAAGCTGGTCATTCTAAAAGTTATTTCTGAGGAAAACTCACGTGGTCATTCCACAATCAAATACTTCATCAAACAACTAGATCTAAGTCTCTGAATGACTTAGGAAGACTCCTCTGCACCATCTGTACTAAAGTACCCAGGGTAAAATAGCGAACCAGAAGAAACCTGATATATCTGTAAGGGTGATATACCGACAAATGGATATATCACACAACAACCATATACATGATACATACAACACTTTGGCATATTAACATTTTAAACATTATTCATAGGTAAACAACAAGTATTATTTCAGTGGGTCTCATACACGAATCAATCAATTTTATAAAGATAATGCATGACACTTCAATCATCAGGCTCTAAACTTAATCTCATGAGATACCATCACCGTTTTATCATTAAGAAAGAAAGAGTTGATCAGGCTCATACGCCACGTTTGGCAAGTTGACTCCGTCACCTCATGCACCCGGATCAACATCATCATGAATCCCTTATAACGGTCATTTGGATGTATACCTCATCGAATACCACATCTTAAGCGGGTATTCGGTTAACTCAAGCACGTCTGCTATGGGGAAATGCATATGAATAAAAGACTTTTCCTTATCGGGACTTTTCTTTGTGTTCACTCTTTTCCGTTGTCGAAGCCCAAAGCTAACGACTATTCACAATTTTCATTACTTGAAAATCAATAACACAGGACATGCAGTCTGAGGGCTCAATCACAACACCTTAGACCGATGCCGTAGTCCAAGGTTGTGGTGGTAGAAACAATTATAATTTTATCCATGTTTTATTTCAACATGATAATGACTCCTAGCCCATAATAACGAAATTAGGACACACAGTTCTCAATTCCAAGATGAGGACTCCTAGCCCATAATATCACGATTAGGACCCTTGGTCCATAATTCTTGACACGGATCCTAGATCACGTGCTTATAACTGAATACTAGAGGCGACGTCTCGCGAACTAGTATTCTCTTTCACATGTGCTTACTTTTTGCTCAGTGAAAATCAAAACCAAAATAAAACCTCGGTCACTTATCCAAGTAACCAGAACGTTTCTAAATCATTTAGGAGAAAATCTTTTCCTTTACAAGTTCTTTTATAAAACATTTAGGAAATTCGTTTGCTTTTGAAATCCTTGATGAAATAAAGTCAAATATTTTCAAAGGGGTTTTTCTCTCGTACCAACTTTGGATCATAAAAAGGTAGTTTCTATTGTCTTAAAAACACTTCAACGTTTCTTTTCAAAATAAGAATCTCATTTTCTTGAAGTAAGCGTTTTAAACAAGGAACTTTTATAAATGAAACCAATACTTTCAAAGTTCTATTCAAGGCTTATTAAAGCTTTTAATCCTTTATAATCATTGTGCATAGACTCAAGTCCGGCTTCTCAAACTTCAATCAACAGTAATATATTCTCAACAATAATATCACAGTTAATGACAGTTCATCACATATATATAATTCATAACACTTTAGAGCAAGTAATGTTCAACTTCAAGTAATAACCACAATAGTTCAAGTAAACAAGTTATTCAAGTATTGGCTCAATATCTCAATAATATTCAAATCACTCAAGTAAACACATACACACATGCATATAGTTATTGAATATCCCTAGGCACGTCTCAGAGAGGGAATCCAACAACGCGCAACAATCAGAAATCAAGAAATCAATTACACATGATCAAACACACATTCTAATTTGATCTAAACACTTAATCTTATTACCAAACAAGGTCATTTTCAAAGAAAATCATGTTTGGAGTTTAAGCTTCACAATACCCTTTGAGGAAACTTTGTTTTGATTAAAGGATCATGAAAATGAATTTAGGAATCATCAACTAAAAGTCATAGTTTCATAAATGCATACTTAATTTTACCAAACATAACCAATTTCAATAAAAATCGAATTGGGGTTTTAGGGTTCAAAGAGGAATTTGGGGAAATTTTGATTTTAATAGAGAATCATAAAATTAACCTTAGAAACCATTAATTACAAGTCCCAAATGCACTTAAACTGAACCAATTTCAATAAAATCAGATTTGGACTTTAGGGTTCCTAAATCAATTTGGGGGAACTCATTTTAAATTAAAGAATAATGAATTTGGTTTAGGGAAACACCAATTCATAGCCCCAATTGCATAAAAACAAGTTTTAATTTCAAATCACGGTATGAAATCAAAGAGCTAGGGTTAGGGTTTTCAAAATAATTTGGGGCTTTTAAATTTTGACCAAAGAAGGATGAAATCCAACTCACCCACAAGGAAGGAAGAAGACGACGGCGAACTACGGTGGTAGAGGCAGTGGATGGCAGTAACATAGTGATTGAAACACCCTGGAACAAACAAAGGAAGATGAGTTTCATAAAATTAAAGAAAGAGTTTTCCAACACCCAAGACAAGACAAAAACCACCATGAACGGCAATTAGGGGATTACCACGATGGCGATAACGGCGGTACAGCAGAGGAAACGAATCTACAGGCGGCAGATCGTGTGGTCGCCTCCTCTACGACGTGCGACGGCTCTGAGCGACGATGCAGGGGCGGTGGTCACGCTGCTGTGAGCTTGAAGTGAGAGAGATAGGTTTGATGGATGAAGGAAGAAGAATGGAGTTTAAGAGAGATGTGGGTTTGGGTATGATGTTGAAGGAGAAAGATGAAGAATAAAAGAAAGAAGATATTGAAGGGGGGGCATTTTTATTTTTATTTTTTTCATTTTACTTAATAGGTAAATACTAAAATGAGTGGTTAAGATTTAGTCTAGAGAAAGGAAATAATATTACTCATTAGGTCTAAAAATAATGAGTGGTAAACATATACTTTCAAAATTTAAATTAGAGTAAAGATTGATAGTTGGATTGATCAACTAAGAAAATCATCGGTCCAAAATTAATCTCCGATTAATTCCAAACCAGATTATTTTTAACTCTAAAACTAAATAGAGTAAAATATGAACATAATTTTTTTTCAATTCTATTATTTAAAATATTTTTCTAAACAAATATTAATAGTACAATAACAAAATATTATTATCTAGCAAGCGTGCTTACACTGAAATAAGGCAGTGCTAACGCACCCAATAAAATAAATTTAAAAGAGTAAATAAAATTACTAAAGATTAAGCATCATAAAATAAACAAAAATAAAAGTCCAAATAATTATTATTCCAATAAAAATAAAAATAATACAAAAGATATATTTTCCCGATATTGAAAAACCGTAAAAACTGGGGTGTTACAATAGGTCTGTTATGTTTTTGTTGTGTGATCTCTGATTGGTCACTGTTTGAATTGTTTCCTTATCGAATCAATGTGTGTGGCTTATAAGTATTTTGTTTTCTTGATGGGTTTCCACTGGTTTTACCTTGTAGGAAACCATAGCTAGTAAGTTGTGTTTTGGTTTATGTGTGACACATTTGTTTATCCTTTGGGATTGTGTCAGACATTTGATGCAGTGTGCCTGTTGTAGAGGATTTTCCAGGAGTGTTCCCTGGAAATGTTATAGGTTTGCTGCTTGCATAGGATATTGATTTTCGATCGATCTAGTTTCTAGATTCGGTTTGATCTCAATAGCCTTGTATGTGATGTCAACTACAACGTTGGTTGAGTTAGGTGGCTCGATTCAACTGAAAGATTTGTGGTCTAAGCAGCTTGCTAGACTGAGTGTTTTCCGTAGGAAGCACCAATGTTGTGTGATGGTTCGAGACACCGCGTAGATTTCTGACAAACTCAACAAAATGATGATCAAGAATGAACATTCCCTGCCATGCGTAGTTGATTTGATAGATCACTTGCGAGGAGCTGTTGCCTTCTCAAAGATCGATTTGAGGACGGGTTGTCACTGGATTAGAATGGGGACCGATCAAAGATTTTTGCGTCGTTGACTCAGCTTATGAGAAAAAAATCAACTCTTCACATGTATGAGAGACTGACTAAGTTGTCCGTGAGCGTGCCCGATTCAAGGTGACCAGCCTAAGAGTGCCTGGAAAGACCTGTGTGCTTGTTGGAACTAAGGTGAATCGAATTGAATTTTCAGCCTTAGAGGAGTGTCTCAGGATTAAGAAACTCTTCACTGTACTATTATACTCTTATGAATTTGTAAGCCAACATTTGTTTTTCGAGCCCTATGGTTGTATTGGACAATCACAGCGATGAAGTTTGTAAGTGTTATACAGATTTTTCTGATTTTGATTTGAAATCTGTCAGAACTCATAAATTAATTATGCTAGTTCTTTGTTACAATTAATTATACTAGTTCTTTGTTCCAAGAATGAATCCTCTTGGGATTAGGAACTATTAATCCTTTGATTTTCTAAGTCCGCTGGAAGTCCATGTGAAAGAAGAAACTTTAATTAGAGTCATGTTTGTAAATATGTATTAGCTATGCATTTTTACACTCATGAACCTATTGAAGAATCTTTTCCATATTGGATGTTCCGGTATTTTTCAAAATTGATGGAATTCTTCTTTATGCTTTTGTGAAGGTGAAACAATCAATTTCAAAGTATTCACACACAATCCATCGAAATAAAAGCATGAATTGCATCCGAATTCGAAAAGTATAGCTAAAAGATTACCACCAAAGGTTGCAGTCTCAGATTTCCACAAATTAAAAACTCTACCCGTAGTTGTAGGTTTATTTGTTCGCGTGTTGTTGACAGCTGATCTACGCTTTGGTGCATTACAGTCTTTCGATATGTGTCCCACTTGAACACAGTTGAAACATTTAACTCCTCCGAAGGGACAAGTTGCAGAAAAATGTCTTGTGTCTCCACAATTGTAACATCTTTTGCCTTGGCCTTGACTTTGGTTCTTCTGACCTCCATTACTAGATACAGAAGAGTTAGGACGATATTGGTGTTGATTCCAGTCATTTCTTGGTGAATGGAAATAAGGTTTCCTCTGGTTCTGTTCTCCTTTCTGATCTCGATCTTGATGTTGATCCTTGGAACGAGAGGGTCCTCCAACATTCCCCTTATTATCTCATCCGTTCTTCATTTGTTCTATCCTCCGACTCATCTCAACTAAAGCTTGAAAAGTTCGAAGTTGCAGAAGTAAGACAGACTCTTTAATTTCAAATCTCGTCCTACCTCAAACCTCTCACACTTCCAGCTCTCATTGAGCTGTGCTTGAAAGAAACGGAAGTATTTGGCAAGCGATTCAAACTTCGTCACATATTCCCCCACAGATAGTTCTTGCTGTTGTAACACCAAAAATTCTTGTTCTTTCTCGATTCTAACACTCTCTTGAAAATACTTGTCCATGAATGCAGTTCGGAAAATGTTCCAGGTAATTCCTGGTGATCGGCTTCAATAAGTTGTTTAACACCTTTCCACCGGTTCTCAGCATCTCCTATTAATAGAAAAACAGCATAGGTAACCCTTACTTCTACCGGAGTAACTGCTAGCTCAAAGATTTTCTCCAGTTCCTGAATCCATAGGTTAGCTTTCTCATGGTCAGCATTCCCACCAAACTGTGAAGGATTTTGGCTTCGAAACGCAATCAGAGCCTTGCCTTCCGCAGCTTGAAGATTCTGAGCATTCATAGATGCAGTTTGATTGGCAATAGCAGCTGCTACTTGTTCCATAGCCTGAGCAGCATAGTCCACTTCATCTTCATAATTTTCATCCATGTTACCACGGCCACCAATAGGACCACCTATACGACCACGTCCACGACCGCGTCCACGTCCTCGTCCACGTCCACCTTCTGGTGAGAGTTCCATAACTGACCTGCGGAACAAAATCAGTTAAACCGCCACCAGAAAATGAAATGCACATTGGTGTATTAACATATACATTACTCTAAGAAGTAATTCAAACAAAACTTGATTCAGAGAAAACACAACGTCAACACAACAGACCTATTCCCCAAAATCCCGAAAGACTCGACCAGCTCTGATACCACTAATGTAACACCCTCCTTGGGTCATTACATGGCTAACCCGTTGTGGAAAATAAATTAAAAGAATGTTTGTTGGTTGCTTTCGGAAAATAATATTTTCTCAACATTTATTCCTCGAAAAACACAGTCATAAAATTTTTTCTTTACAACATCATAACAACAACGTAGTCAAAAGCACACTTAAATATATGAATATATGTATAAGTCATACAACCATACTGCCTCGTATCGTCTTCACACCTAAATCTTTATAAGTAAAGTTCATTATTTGATAACAACACACTACATTAAATAAAACCTAAGCTGGTCAAAACTAACAAACACTATAATAATAGGAGGTAGCATCCGCATGCTCCGAACTAAGTAGCCTTCTTCTTGGATGTGTCATATCCCTTGAGTGGCTCATCTGAACTCCCCGATATTAAAGTAGCAAAAAGACCACAAATAAAACATGCAAGAGTGAGAAACCAATATATGGATTTAACTCGATGACCACATGCACGACACTACAAAAACAGATTCATATATATACATGTTGATAACAGTATAAGCATTCACAGCAAACCATATAGTTTATCAATGGGTTTCACACCCCAAACATCATCGTTTGGAAAATTATGTATGAAGACTTCAATATTCATCGACTAACATTTTACTTAATCTCCAGAGATCCCAACGTCGTGTAAATGAGTTGATCAAGCTCGATTTCCAAATGATTTGTCAAGACATGCATGACTAACAATACGTCAAGACATGAATACCATTAAGATACCATGATTAACAATGTGTCGAGACATGAATACCATTAAGATACCATGATTAACAATGTGTCAAAACATGAATATCATTAAGATACCATGAGTAACAATGCGTCGAGACATGAATATCATTAAGATACCATGATTAACTTGGTAGGCACGTCGGTTGAATATGCATGTAAAACACTTTGTTCTCGTCATTTTTCTTTGTGTTCAATCTTTCCTTTGCCGAAGCTCAAAGTTTGCGACCAAAAGAGATTTAACATTTTCAAACTTTCATTAATAACACATGACCTCAAAGTCCGAGTGCTCAATCACGAAACCCCTAGACCGATGCACCAGTCTTAGGTTTGTGGTAATAGAAACATCATTTATCTTTTACAAATATTTTTTACGTTGTGAAGTAGACACACCGTCTACTGAACACCAAGTCTATAACGTCATAAGAACACTTGCACCCCGACATCTCGGTTACTAAGTTCCATATCGTCGTTTACGTCATTTTCATTCTGTGAAAAACAAATCCAAAATAAGATCTCCGCAACTTATCCAAGTTACCGAAAATACGTCATTGAGTAAAACTCATTTACAGAAAATCCTTTCTACTTGAAATTCATTTGTAAAACGTCAAATCATAATTAAAAAAATCCAATTTCATTTGGAAACTCATTTTTCCCAAAATAACGTCAAATCATCAAGAACACTTTTACTTAAACTTCAATTCTAAAAAAATAAATCAATTGAGATTAAATCTCTTTTCAAAATAAGTATTGTTGTTTTTAAACTCCCCACCGTAAATAATTCCGAAACATGCCATCATTTAGCATTTTCAAAAAAAACGTTTTTAAGTCAAACTTTGACATTTCTTCTAAAATAATTTTCTTATATAATAAATAAGTTATTTTCAAAAATTAATTTCACAAAATAACATTTTATAATATTACGGGATTTCTTATGTAAAAATTAGCAGTACAAAATAATTTCATGGTTACGTCCTCACCGTGACTCATAAATTGCTTTTACACTAATAAATCATTAAAATAATAACATTTTCAAATAATCCTTATTTTCTCACATAATTATTTAAATCATAATATCTTCCAATATTTCTCAATTAACTATTGATTATTTCTCATAAAGTCTTCTTAAAGCTTTTATCTGATTAATTGATTGGGCACTGACCACTGTCAGGCTTCTCAAACAACAATCAACAGCATCATCATAACAATATTCCCAGGCAGATCATGCATCGCAACATCATAATATATACTGTAGATAAACAATTAAATGCATATAACCAATCACATATAAAGATAGCACAACTCAAACAACTTAAACAAAACACTCCAGATAAATGATACGGACAACAACAGATAGCACGTAGCCATCGGAAAAATCCCTCAGGCAATCCCCTCTTACCTCTTGTAGATTCGAACTAACGGTTTTCAAACAATCTCCCGATTTGATTCGGTTTCCTCCATTGACTTTAGGTCAAACCAACCCGATCGATTCCTTCATAACGAATTGCAACCAAAATAAATCAAAATCAAACAAAAATACACTTAATCAAGAGGGTTAGGGTTCAGCCTCTTCTTAAATTCTAAGTTAGGAAAGTTAAAATTTTTCTAACTTAGGGATTTATGATCCTTAAGCAAATTAAACATGATTAAACACTTAATCCAAAATCATGAACTAAGAACTTTGAATGAAACTCATCTAGCTCCAAGAACTAGGGTTTCGGTTTTCACAAGATCAAAAGACTAGGGATTTTGAAATTTTCTCAACTCTTGGATTCAACAAATATGCATAACATAGAGTTGGATTTAAGTGTCACAAGACAACTTTGAATCAAAAATTCATCCAACACCCAAAGTTAGGGTTTTCGGCCCTTTTGAATAAAATAGGCTAGGGTTTGATTTATGATCTTCTAATTATACTTACATACAAGAGCTATCATGGTATTAAGAGATTAAACCATGAATCATGACTTAAAGTTGAAACAAAATCCAAGAACACCCATTTGTGAGGGTTTTGGCCAAGAGAGAAAGAATAGAAAGAAAATTTTTGTTTAACACATGCTCTTGGATAACAAATATAAAGATGATTATAAGATCATAGAAATTGGTTTCAAGTCAAAAGGATTTTTCTACAATTAGTTATGAATTTTTGAAGAAAGCTTCAAGAACTTGAAACAAAATGAAGAACTTGATGATTCATGGCATAACTCAAGAATCTTGTGAAGAGAAAGGCTTAGAAAGGTAGGATTAAGAGAGGTTACCTCTTGATGATCATAGAAATTGATGATCTTGATGATGTTCTTCACAAATCACTATGATGTTCTTAAGGTGTTCTTAAGGCAAAAAGGCTTATGTTCATGTGGAAATGACATGAACGGATGAAATGAAATTGTCTAAGTGATGTTAAGTGAAGGAGTCGTGGGTTTTGGGGCATTTTGGTCCAAAATCCCAATGGCAAATCTTGTAAAAATTATATGAAGCTAGGGGCAAAATTGTCTTTTCCGTGCCAAAATATCTAATTGTCATAAATGCGCCATTATGGCCATTATGACTCGGATAGGATCGTCATAATGCTTGTTACATCAGTCACATCAGTCATCTCAGCTCCGTTGCTGACTCCCTGATTCATCTGACGCAAGTTTTCCTAGAAATATCTCGACGTTTTCGACCGCAGCAAATATAATATTATATTTTTACGATAAATTTTTCAAAACTTCCAGTATCGTAGTAAATATGATAAAAACATTATTCATCTCGTTCATGAATTAAAATTAGGTTTTCTGAGCAGTAAACTTTTACTGTCAGTGAAAACGCGGATCGGGTTCCGTCTGAATTTTTAACCCAAAATTTCATCGTAACACTATGATATAAAGCATGATATAGAAATGATAGTGGTTTACCCAAAATCATTTTCTGAGTCTCGGATAAAAATATATATGTTTATGTATTTATTACCGATATTAGAAAGCAATGAAAATCGGGGTGTTACAATAGTATAATCCGATAAATGTAAAAAATTGAAATGATATTTATAAATTGCTGAAATTTAAATTTAGGAGAAAAATAAATTAAAATAAAATTATTTTAGATAACGAAGAAATGAATTTCATTTTGATATGTGGCATTATTAACATTGGCATAACATTATTTTATATAATAATAATAATAATAATAATAATAATAATAATAATAATAATAATAATAATAATAATAATAATAATAATAATAATAATAAACAACTTTAGGTATGGCTCAATTTGATTTTGATTTGAGTCAATTTGGTTTGGAACCCATAAAGTAAAATCTTAGTTTACAATATATTATTAATATTATTGAATCATTTTACATCATATATTATATTATTTAAATTTATTTGAATTTGATTGAAGATAAGAAATTTTATTCCAACTATTTAGATAATTTATTTATGATTTGTTTGTTATATTAAATTCATTAATTGATCACTTTCTTTGTATAAGATTTATAATTTTAGTATGATATTTTAAGTATAAATCAATTTGATTTTTATTTTTATATTGATATGAAAATAAGATAATTTTAGATATAAAAGAAATGAATATCGTGTTGATATGTGACATGTTTCATATTGCATAAGACTATTTTAAATAATAATAATAATAATAATAATAAATTTATTGTTATTAATATCATGATTGATGGATATTTTAGGTATGATTTAATATAATTTAAATTTTGATTTGATTTAGTTTGAGTAAACTAATTATAAATAACATAATTAGTAATATTATCATTTGATTCAAGTTTATGTTTGATTTGATCTATTTATGGGAATACTTGAATTATAGTTGTTAAAAAGATAATTAAAACACAAAATCTTGCTTTATAATATATTATTATTATTATTATTATTAATGGATTAATATATATTATTATAATATTATATATATTAGATTAACTATATTTGTTTGAATTTTATTGAAGGTAATTACTACTTTTTTAAGATTGACTTATGATTTATTTGTTATTTAAAATTTATTAATTGATTACATTATTTGTATATTATTTATATATGATTTATCAAATTGAATATGTTGAGTAAAGAATTACACAATCGTATCTCAATTTTCTTTTTTAAATATGTTATAAGGGATATATATCACAGTATACTATTAGATTATACATTTGAGTATTTAATAATGATTCAATTTTATTTGATATTATTTTTTGAATTTTTTTATTATTAGAATAAATTTAGATTTGAATTTGAATGTTAGATTAAAAAGGACAATTATTAAATTTAAAAATTCAGATGATTTACTTATAATTTATTTGTTATTTTAATTTATTAATTGGTTACTTTATTACTTCATTTGTATAAGCTTGATAATTTAATTTTGATATTTTTTGTATGAACTATTTTAATTATAGTTTTGATGAATATTTGATTCAAGTCATAATATTATCCATTATGTAGTAAATCTACATGGTAAAATAGTAGCAAATAATGATCAATGATTGATATACTAATATACTAATTTAAATTCGATAAGTGAGTTAAGAGAATATATTTATGATTATGAT
This sequence comes from Sophora flavescens, assembly GCA_030762895.1. NCBI lineage: Eukaryota > Viridiplantae > Streptophyta > Magnoliopsida > Fabales > Fabaceae > Sophora > Sophora flavescens. The sequence continues at coordinate 204,520,288 of CM061065.1, read as the reverse complement.
AATGATTATTAATTAAGATATTATAACATTGATTGTGCTAGAATAAGAGTAATAGTAATAAAAAATGGTTTTGGTGGAAAACTGAAAATCTTGAATTTATTATTATTTTTTATTTTCATATTATTTTCATCTTTATTATCACTAATTATCTGATTCCAACATATTGTTATTATAAGTTAATGTTATGATGGAAATCTTGATTTCATGCGTGAAAAAATCATATTGAAACACTAGCGTAGGAAATACTTTTAACAGCGATTAAAATTTACTTTTAACATCGGATTTTGAGCCGTCGTTAAATCAGCCGACGTTACAAGTAAATATATAACAATGGTTGCTGGGAATACCGACTTTACAAGTGTCAGTTTGAATATCATTGCAATAAATAAGTGACTTGTAATAGCGGTTCTGTATAAAACAACTGTTAAAAGCTAACTTATAACATCGGTTCTCCTGAGAACCGCTGTAATACGTGAACTTTTAACAGTGGTTTTATACAGAACCGTTATTACAAGGGGTTTTTTTTTTACAAATTGTTTTGTTTCAATTTCAATGCACCTGCAATATTTCATAGATACAGCATCTAGACTGCTAAGATCATCCAAAATTCAAACCAACCACATGGCAGAATCTATATATATATATATATATATATATATATATATATATATATATATATATATGTATGTATCGTACAACAAGGAATCATATAGAGATTCAACACATTAACTAAGTCATGATCCAAGTAAGAAATCATATCGTACAAACACAATTGATCAATGAAATAACTAAGTCATTATCTATCACATACACAAATAATATAAGTTCTAAGTACCTAAAACATAAATCTATGCATTGTGCTCAAAATCTATATCCGCGCTCCATTAGCTTTGTTCCGCCAAAGCCTGTACAAGTTCAAATAGAGATTCAACATTAGTTAAATTAAGAAATCAACATAAACAAAAAATAAATAATTAACATTAAATAAATAAACATTAATTACACTATGATGCAAAATAAAAATAAACATACATAACTTACACTATAGTCAAGTTTAGATCAATATCCCTTCATTATGATCATCACGAGTGGCAAGTACATCGTCCACCACATTTTACTTAATGAAATTAGGCATCCGTGATGAGAAAGAAGGAGACTCGGGTATATCAAGAGTTGAATCTTGATTTTCATCACTACCATTATGCATGCTTTTTCTTTGGAGAACCACTGACCACTTTTTGTTAGAAGGATCATTGATATAAAATACTTGTTTTTCTTGGGAAGCCATGATGAAAGGCTCTTCCGTATGACCAACCTTGTTAAGGTCTACCAATGTAAGTCCTAATTCATCGGTTTGTACACCACTTTTACTGTCAACCCACTTACATTTAAAAACTGCCACTGTGAATTTAGTGTAAGCGACCTCCCAATACATCACTCGACTGGTTTAGCAAGACATCACCATGCCATATCCATCTTGTATAATTCTTGCAAATCCCTTCACAAATATGATGAGTACGTATTTCCTTAGCTTCACATTTTCTCATATTCACACATTTGACACCAGGACAGCAAAACTTTCCATTACTATCGGGAAGATTTCTTTGAGCAAATTCTTGAAACACTTCCACTCCCTTTCGATACTCATAACTTGTGCGTCTACTAACCATCCAACTACGATCCATAGCTATGTTCTGTAAATATACACTCAACTACATTAAGTTAAGGGGCTAAACCCTAACAAACAATATTATCGGCACCTTTGCAAATAAACAACCATGACCATGAGCATGAACCATAAGCAAAATAGCAGCTATAACAACATTTTACACAAAACAAAAACCACAAAACCACCCACAAAATTAATGAAACAGAGACGCATATATGAAATAGAAAGAAAGACAGCAGGCATAAACAAAAACCTAAAAACAATGAAACAAAATCACGACAAAAACATCAACATCCAAAATCACAAGATAAAACATAAACGCATAGAATCACAAACATGTTCCTCAATGAAACCCAAAAACAGAAACATAGACACATAAAACGCAAAATAAATCGCAATAAAAGGAAAGAGAGAGAAAGCTTACGAGAAAGCGGACGGAGGAGAGAGGACGATGGTGGAGGACGAAGGGAAACGGCCAGTGATCACGGTGGCATCACAGAGACGAGGACGAAGGAACAGGGGTTGAAGGAATGTACGTGTATGTACGTGTGTTAGGACGCGGGAGTGAATAAGGAACCTGCTGAGTTCATACGTAAAAAACTTAAAGACATGTAACGACGGTTTCATTTCCAACCACTGTTATATGTCACTTTTAACGGCGGTTTTATTTCCAACCACTGTTAAAAGTCTTTTCCTCAAACAAAATTCTGGAAATATCTAACTTATAACAGCGGTTTATGTAAAACCGCTGTTAAAAGTCAAATTTAACGACGGTTATTGTACAATCGCGGTTATTGTACAACTGTTGCTAAAAGTGATTTAAGGATCCAGATAATTACGGAACTGCCACCGCCTCTTTTATAATGTCGGGTTTTGTCTAACCCTGTTAAAGCTAGTCGTAAAAGGCATCGTTTCCACTAGTGAAAAGGCATGAATCTGCACTTGCCTAATACTTATTGAAACAAATTCATTTATTAGCTTTAAAATAAACACCACACATTCTTGATTTGAAATCGAATTTGATAGTAAGCCTGAATAAGGAAATTTTAAATTGTTGGAAGTAATTAAATGTTTATAATTAAAATAATTAAAGGGAATAATTAAAAGAATTGTATGATAATAAGTAGAATTTAAGTTAATTAATTTCAAATCAAAAAATCCAACTTAATTTTTGAAATAAAATTAAATATACAATAGTTTAATTACTGCAAAAAAGACAAATATGGGAATGAACTAAATGAAAATTGAAGAGACCGTCTTCTTCATCCTTTATGAGTGAAGATCAATATTGGTATCATCTTCTTGAGCTTCATCTTATGGGTTCATTTTTTAAAATGAACCCTAACCCCTAAATCTGTGTGCATCATATAGAAATAAAGAAGAGAATAAATTAACACTAAATTATTAATTATGCTTAAGATGCTTTGATAACCAAGAAAAATAATTCTCTTTATTGGAACTTGATCAATTGGAATGGACCTTACTTTTACTGTTGCTCAAGTCTTGAAGAGAATAAAACCCTTTCACCCTTTGATTCTTCTAAAATGCATAGTGATAATTGAGGTGGCCCGGCATTTTTATTTTATTTTTTTGCTGTTGAAGCATACACCTTTTGAGCTCCTACATTTCAGTCTTCATTGCTTGTAGCAATGAACAACAGAAACCCATAAAGTAACAAACAAATGAAATGTAAACATAGAAGGGATGCTTACCTTTTAAAATTTGAGACAGTGCTCTGGAAAAATCAATATGAGCGAGAATTAGAGGGTTCCAATTTTCAGAACCATGTAATGATAAATAGAGATATCTTGAAAGAGATGCGAGTCATTACCTGAGATGAGAGATGATCAAATAAGTAGGGAGTAAAGATGGTCTTCGAAGAACCTGAGAGGAAAAAAACCATGAGAATGACCAGAGAAAATTATGAAATGAGCGAGGTGCAAGGAGTGCACATTTCTAGAAAATAGTTAAATATTGTCACACCTCTTCTTGTGATTGTTCAATAAATAAAGAAAAATGGAATAATAAGAAGAGAAAAGCAAGGAAAAATCGAACCAGAGAAGACACAATTTGAAAAGCAAAGCAAAAGCAAATTTGAAGAGAGGGTGAAGAGGAAAGGAGAAGAAGAGTAATGAAATAAATAGATAGAGAGACAATGCATGTGAATGTACTCTATAAATATATTATCTTAATTTAAAATTCGAAATTAAATAATAATTAAATTAATGATGATTTGATTAATTTGCCTGTTTTATGAATTTGCCCCAGCATTATATTAAATTATTTGTCTCTTAATGGACGATTGGTCCTGCAACTTGACCATCGAAAACCCTAGTATATTGTATCTCTCGAAAATGGATTTGGTGCCTTTCATTTTGGTGCTTTTGATACCTTTCTCTCTATCTCTCACATCTCTTATTTTCTCTATTATTTTTTCCCTCCATTTTTTTATCTCTCTCATCTCATTTTTGCCTAAAGACACCAAAGTCACCATTTTCCAAAGGCAACCAAATCATTGCTCCTCTCTCTTCGTCTCTTTCTCTCCGTGCGTTGCTTTTTCTGTTGAAGTTGGCTTGATTCAACTTAATTTCTGATGAAAGTGGATTAATTAAAAGCTTCTTTTCAACACTTTATTTTTTTTCATTAACTCCACTGGTCTAAACAGTACCAATGAAGAGTCGGTGCTTGATCATTCGAGAAGAAATTGAAAGTCTCATTTGTGCTAAAGAAATTGCGCTCTTCCATCTTCATACACCACATTTGGTAACATTTTTGGAACCGGAAGCAAGAAGAAGACTCATGAGACATCAAAAGCCAGTGACTTTGAATAACCCCATATGAAGAATCAGGGGCTTTGGGGTTGTTGTCTTCATTCGAGATTGCGCTGAGTCACTATCAGAAGCTCCATCTTTGAAGTCGAACCTCAACTGGGGTCTTGATGCAGAAAATAATAGGGCTTTTATTGTAAAACAGGATTTTACAAAAGTATACCACAACAATTCAAATTAATACAAGGTACACCAAATTTACCTACTATGATTACATTAAAGGAGCCTTATCTCAAATCATTACATTAAAAATTAGAAGAATGCTATCTATTAAGAAATCAATAAAACAAAAGTTTCCTTGAAAAATGATGGACTTGATATTTTGAGAAGTGATATACTTGATTTAGTATGATTTTTTTTTAATTCCTTAACTAGTTTCCTTTAGTTATTAGTTAGCAAGATCCTAAAATTATTATAAAAAATTTTCGATTGTCAAATGTTTTTCTATTGTTTATAGGTTTTTTTTGTAGAGATTATTGTTTATAGGAATAAACTCTCGTAATGGGCATTTTTTAAGCAAAATGGCATGAAAAAACATCATAATAGAGAAAGAGATGAAGTTGACACAGAGAAACATAAGAAGGGAGTTGAGTTATGTTTCTTAACATTTTTTGAAAAAACTCTTTTTCTAAATCCTTTTCGCAAGCAAGCAATGAAATAAACACACAATAAAAGCCTTTTTGAAGAAGTTAACAAACTCAGAATCAAGTCCCCACGGTTAGTATAAATGAAAAACTGTAAAGAGATAAGGATAGAAGATTCACAAAGATATTTTATCCTGGTTCACTATCTTCCAACCAAAGAGCTACGTCCAGTACATTTTACTTGAAGGTTTTACCCACTATAAACCAATACCTTACAAGTATCTAACACCTCTGCAGGCTTACAATCACTCAAGTATTCAACAACTCTCCAGGAACTCAAGTATTCTTTTTCAGTTAAGCCTCTTCAGGCTCTCTCTAACTCAAGACATTTAAGGATTGATCTAAGAACTCACTATGTGTCAGGGTATAAAAGTTTAAGATCAAAAGTTACAAAGCAAAGAATGAAGGTTTGACAGAGTTTAGGTGCTTTTAAATATTTGAGCTTTATTCAGTTTTGGTAACCTTCTTTACTGGAGTCGTCCGGTATTTATAGGAGGTGTTCATCTTCACTTCTTTCTTCCTCAACGGTCTTCAAAATATCCGTTTAGACATAGCATTAGATGTTGGGATCCGTTGAGTATGATAACTTGATATGTGATCTTCAGAAAAGTACTCTTGGTTATCAGAAAGCTTGAAATGGTTCTATCACTTCTCTCTTGTACTCGAAAGTAGCATTTTGTCTTTCCTCTTTTCTACTTTAGTCAACTTTACAGCTTCGTGTGTCAGAATACAAAGTTTTGTGTATTCGATGATACTATGTTTCTTTTACCAAGAAACAAAGTGTAAACAATTCAAAATCACACAGGAAAGAGACATGGAATATTCAAGATTAAATAATTAACACTAGTGCAAAATATACTTTTAACATCGGGGTTTTAACATTGGTTTTAAAAAAACCAATGTGAAAAAGGAGGCGGTGGCATTTTTGAAATTAAATTGAAAATTTTTAACATCGGTTTTATATTAAACCGATGTTATAAAGGTTTTAACATCGGTTTCTAAAAACCCGATGTTGAAAATTGAACCAAAAATAAAAAAAATTTAAAAATGCATAATTTAACACATCGATTTTGTCATAACCGATGTGGAAATGTGTATGCTTTAACATCGGTTTTTTAAAACCGATGTGGAAAAATGAATAAAAAAATTAAGGAAATAAATAATATAACTTTTAACATCGGTTTTCAAATAACCGATGGGGAAAACCTTATAACATCGGGTTTTTCTTTAACTGATGTGTATTGTTATCTGTCATTTTTAATTCCCTCTTCCTCCTTTTCATTTTCGCGCTGCTATATAAGAGACCTTTCCATCTGTCCTTTTCATCTGCATGCCTGTGAGCTCACTCTCCCTCCTTTTCGTTTTAATTTCTTTGAATATTTGTGCCAGTTCTTTGATTTCACTCATCGCTGCCACCATTCACTCCTCGAAAGGGTTCTTCAACCCTTACACCAACAGCGGCGGTGGGGAAAGGGGTTACGTGGTGCGCCTGTGGTCACCCTCCTCTCTCCTCCAAAGGTAAACCCTTTTCTTCAATTTTTTTATAGATTTGTAGAATTATATCATCGCTAGCATTGGGACTTCTTATATGATCTTTGAGGAGAATAAGTTCACCGTGATAGTAATCAATTCATGACTTCATTTTGACATGGAATCGGTGATTAATTCCTTAGAGACTTGTTGTTTGTGCATTGATTTAAAGACATGATTAACATATGGTATACCTGAAATTAAAGAGGGGAAAAGGAAGCAATTAATTTGTTATAATCCTCCGTTACTAAAGTAGTGCTCTCATTTCATTTATCAGTTTATGTTTACTGGGTGTCCATGTGCCTCCCATTTATTAGTTTATGTTTGAAAGATATGGTCGGCAATGGGTCGTTTCATAAACAGAAAGCCAAAACTTAAACACCAGAATCTTGCAACTTTGCAAGATTGAGAAAATTTAAATTCTTAAATGCAATTTCCTGATTTTCTATGTTGTTAAAGTTGTCCGTGATGATTATCGTGATATGAGGTCGAGATTGATGAGATGAGATTATTTTGAGGTTATCTATGAGATTATGATGACCGGTTAGGGCACTAGGGGTGACACGAAACATGGTCTCTGTGATATGAGGGACCTGAAACATGGTCGAGTGGACCTGAAACATGGTCGGGTGGGGTCTATGCCTCGGAGGGAAAATTCCCGGGGATAGGCTAACGGCGGACCGTCTAGAGATGATTTCATTTTAGTCGCAGCTATAGTTCATGCATTGCATGAGCATCCTGGATTGTGGTCCAGAGGTGTGCACCGGGTTGTGCGTCTATAGTGCCATTGCTTTGTGTGGGCACCCTCCAGCCGCAGACGAGGGTGTGCGCCGGGGACTCTGGGACGTGTCGATTATATTTTTGTGATATCCGGATATGGCCGATACCTGAAGAGATTATTCATACAGCATTTGCATTGCATCATGATGGAGGGTAGAGGAAAGATTATAGATGTGGATTGAGGATGATTATGTTACATATATTTATCTGGGGAGACGGATGTTTAGCGTGCCGTTATTTAATTAAATGTTGCTAAACCCTTTTCCATGTTTGATGTTATATGGTTTCTTATCCCCTGTATCTTTCTGCATGTTGTATTTTGTTTTATTATGAAATCGTACTAGAAGACCTGGTGGACAAACTTAATGATGAGGGATTGGACGGGATTCCCTATGAGCCGGATGCCGGAGCTCGAGTCTTGACCCATGGTGATTAGGATCAAGGTAGTATATGGCCAGTGAGTCTTGTGAGACGTTTTAGATGTTCTCAGTTGCTTAGTATTATGTCTAAGTCTGCCTGTGGGGGCTCCTACCGAGAGGATACCCTCAACAGTGTTTTGGTAATATAATAGATAAACATGGGGTATTATATATTATAATCTTGCGAATATTTTATGTTATTAATGAAAACTGTGTGTGCATGAAAAACCAATTTGAGATTACTGTATCTATTTATATCCTAAGTCTTTATCACGACTGGAGTTTGTGTATTTATTTTTCCTCTCCTGGTAGTTGATGTAAGACCAGAGACCATTTATGGTTGGATTAAGTTTTGAAGTTATAAAACTGTCTATCAGGTGTTTTTTTTACATCATACAAATCTCCGATTTTTAAAGGGGACATTTCGAAAATGATTTTTGAAAATCTCTAACGCTAAACGCGTGCTTAAGGAACTAATTACTGAGGTTTTAAACTAAATGTCACAAAGGGGCACAGCGGGATGTCTCAAATGTGGGCATGGTGCACCTAAAAATTTCTCTTCCATGAATTGAAAATGCAAAAGGCAATGATATTCAGTTAAACACTTCATACCAAATGTCAGATTAGAAGCTTACTCTGTTGGAATGTTATATTGAAGGTACTTTTGTTAACAAACTTTGCTAGCTCAGGAACACTAGTATTGTGACCACAACATATGTATCGACCTGAAGCAAATTCTCTCTCTGCCACAAATATATGTGCTCGAACAATATCCTCCACATGAGTGATGGATATTGATCCTGACACCAATTGCATATCTTTCAAATGGTTTAGAAGGGAATCATTGCCTGTAAGGTATCAAATTGTCATTGAAACATTAATGAGTCAAGTAATATTGTGCTGCTAAGCATTTGACAAGGGTAATAGTGCATAAACCAGTGGATTAGATAGTTTTTGAACCTGTTATCAGGGAAGTGGCAATGCCAATACTTGTTGGGATGTCTGGGGTGAGAGAGGGACCAGGTGTCAGAGTAGGTATTAGAGTTATGAGATCAATGTGATTATCTTCAGCAAATTCCAATAACTGATGAAGTGATGTTTACTATTTCTGCTTCTGGCGCCATTTATATGATTTTCTCCTCTTATGTCTCTTTCAAATTCAAAATGTTTTGGGACTTATTCCTTTAGAAAACCTCTCACTGTCTATGAAATTGTATATTTTCGTTGAATACATATGCTTCTGATCATCTTTTTTGTGTTGAACAATCTTGTTGGAGTCATTGTTGCATTGCTAGCTAAACAAGGTTGTAGGATCATGTCTAATCCAGATTCTACTCTGTCTAAGTGCTTGAGAGCTATATACTTTCCTAGAGGGGGTTTTCTTAAAGCAAAAGTGGGTTATTTGCCGAAGCAGATTCATTTGGCTTGGAGAATACTACATTCTAGCCTTCCTGTTAAGCAAAATTTATTTTCTAGAGGTGTGAATTGTTCCCCTTTTGCCCCAGGTGCATGAATGTTAGTGAGGATATTGATCATGTTTTCAAATTTTGTGATTGGGCTAGGAGAATTTGGTTTGCTTCTCCCTTGGGTGTTAAATTTGATCAGCCTTCTTTGGATGGAGAATCTTTTATTACTTGGCTGGAAAAATACATTGTGGAAACCCCTGTTGACATAGTGGAGTTAACCATTTCCATTTGCTATGGAATTTGGCTTGCAAGAAATAAACAGTGCTTTGACAATGTGGATGTTCTCCACTTCTCCCTAAACAAGTTGTGATAAAGGCATGCAATTGCTTGGCTGAATATAAATTGGAGATTAATTCCCTCCCTGGACATAATGAATCGGGTTTTGGTAAATGATATATCAGATTAATTATCTTTATTTGATTCTGTGAGTTGGGTTGATTAATCCCTGTGAAGGAGAAAACCCTTATGGGTTTCTAAGCTTAAATATATCAGATTTGCAAGTATTGGAATATTGATACAATTTACTTAAACTATCCATTTCTTTTCTTTTCTTTTTTCTTTATTTCTTTTTTCTGCTTTAAGGAATATTGGTTTGGATTTTGAGACACCCCGTTGTGCCCCATCGTATTATTACATTAAAAACCTTCATATTTATTTACTTAATCGCTCGCTTACCGTTGAAAATACGTAAAAATTAAAACTTAATTAATAATCATATAACTTCTACAAATATAAAACACACCAAAACTATATTGCATAAATACACACATGTTTATTTATTACAAAACCAAAACACTGTTAAGGGTACCCTCTCAGTAGGATCCCTCACAGGTATAAACTTCACTACAGACATACTTAGCGGAAATATAAATACTCCTTCGACACACTGGTCATAATGTCTATACTCTAATCGCCATGGATCACAGCTCGACCTCCAGCATCCGGTTCATACGAAGTTCCATCTAACTCCTCAGCAACCGGTTCCTCCATCGGGTCTTCTCGTACGATCACATCAGAAATAAAATACAACACACAGAAAGATATAGGGAATAAGAAACAGTTCTATCATCAAAAAGCGGAAAAGATTCATAGTATATCATACAATAAATGTCAGAGACATGCAACACACATAACTAACAAATCATCCTCAAATTCTAATATTGTCCTCTACCCTCTGCTTATGCAGTCTAAACACTTATACTATTATAATTGTCTCTGTTCCTTTCACATTCGTTAGTATTCCATGGCAGTCTGATGCAAAGAACTCAGCATAGTACACTTCTATCTTTTGATAGGATAAGACTCGACATAGTGCCCTTCTATCTTTCGACCAGATAGGATCCGGTATAGTGCTCTTCTATCTTGTGATAGGATAGGATTCAGTTTGGTGCTCTTCTATCTTTTGATAGGATAGAATCTCAATATAGTGCACTTCTATCTTTTGATAGGATAAATAAGATCGACGCGTCATGAACTGAAAGAGTATTTGCATCAACGCCTCTATATGAATCTCACTATCTCAAATCAATAACAACATTGTACCTCAAGCTCCCATCATAACCTCAACTCGCATTCTATGTCACATCTCATCCATTAGATAACTTAATTAAGCTAGGCACCTCTAAGTAAATTCATTCTCTCACCCAAACAATCATCTCCCGAACAACATATATCCTTACTTAAAATCAACTAGGCATAGTATTAAAAACCATACAGATCATGCATCACACAATATCAGGAAATATTCAAATATCTCAATATCATATAAAGCAATTTATCACAACCAACGCATAATAATCAAATCAAATAAATAACAAGGTCAGACTCTGTCACGGTCTGGCCGTGATAGCCATCACGGTCATGACAGACAACAAAGGCAAGAATTCTACAAAACAGAACCTGTCACGGCCTGGCCATGACAACCATCACGGCCGTGACAGACACTGAACCACCTCAATATCATTAATATTCAAACACCGCAATAATACGTCACATGCAGATGGAATACCTCAACCAGCGTATCACAGTAAATTTGATAACATAAAATCAAACATCCTCAAATACTTAAAATCAACTTAATGTCGATAAACCTACAATCCCCGAATCACCATTGGTTTTACAGAAAAGGTTTCCAATGGGATTTTGGTCTTGTCGATTACTCGACTACTAGTAGGGTTTAGGTCGCCCTACACAATTATCATAGAATATACTACTTATCGATTCCGACGATAGGATGATTCTTTTCCCCACCTGAGCTAGCACCGGAAATACGTACACGACGATCCTCGTTATCCCGCCACGAGTTAACACAACCACCTTCAACCAAACAACATAACTATAATTAATCAACTAACAACCACCTATGACACTTTAGGTCTAGGTTCGGTCAAGACTAAGAAAATAGGTTTAGGGTTATTTTCTTAATGCCATCTTTTGGATCCTAGTTACTAGAGTCTTAACTAACATAGATTAATTATTACAAGACTAAAGTTTGGAACAAAATTCTCTACCCTATAGGGTCTGGGTTTTGGCCATGTATAGGAATTTAAGCTAGGGATTTTTGTTGGACCTAAGCTCTTGTATTTAAGCTATACATGTATTATAGAACTTAAGTCAAGTACTAACTTTCAAAACAAACAACAAAACACCAAACCCATTTTCTTACCTAGGTTCGGCCATTAATGGTTAATAGGGAAGGAAAATGGTTTTGATCACATGCTCTTGGATAAATAAAGGAGGGATCATAACTAGATCATAGAAATTGGTTTCACATTTTTATGATTTTTCTACAATTTTCTAGAATTAATTGAAGTTCTAGATCTAAGAAATGAAAACTCAATAAATATGAAAAACAAGAGCTTAAAAAGAGAGGAGATGATCATGTTACCTAAGTTAAGAAAGTAGAAGAAGAATTGATAATGATCTTGGCAATCTTGTTAATGGAAATCACTTGAAGTTCTTGAAGATCAACAATGGTGTTTTTGGAGAAAAGTGAAGAAATGAAGGAAATGAAGAAGATGAAGAAGATGAGTGAAAGGGGAGGGAGGCCATGGTTTTGAAGGGCTTTTATAGGGGAAATCTTAGGCCTTGTTTGGTTTTTAACTTTTAGATTAATGGGTTTTATGATTATTTAATTAATATAAGCTTAACCATAGTTAATAATTAACTTAACTAGGGTTACTTTGCTTAACTATGGTTAATAAATATGTGGCTCACATTTGATGGAGGTGAGGCTGATTTTGGGCCACACAAAGTGACTCACCAATGAGTCATCGATCCTATCCGTTAGCAGTTCCCGGAAATTCCGTACGCGGACTCAGTCGCAGCACGGATTTCGGTTTTTGTGAGGAAAATAATGAAACGAAAGCAAAGTGAAATAGGTATGGTTGAGTATATATGGATGCACGAAATTGAGGAGATGTGGGAGGTTTACAACCATGTAAAATGAGTGGTTAAAAGTGCGTAGATGCGTCTGATTAATACCCGCGAAAGCTTGAGGGTATTTTGGTCTTTTTACCCAAAAGTCATGATTACTTGAATTTAATGCTCATAAATGCTTGGTGAGTCATGGTGGTGACTCATCCCATGACTCGGCTCCTCCGGTGTCCGGTTTTGTCTCCCGTACAAAGCGTAATATTTCATTTTCGACTGAAAATTTTCAAACTAACCAAACTCGTTGGAAATATGATTTAAATTAAAACCATTTCGTTTACGAGTCAAAATTAGGTTTTCTGCTCAGTAAAATTATACTGTCAGTGAAAATGCAGACCGATTTCCGTCTAAATTTTCAACCCAAATTTTTATCCTAAGCTTCTACCCTAAGATAGAGTATGAATATGATTTTATTTCATAAAAATCAATCTCCATGAACTCGGATAAAAATATAAATAAATACATTTATACCGGTTAATACAGCGAAAATATTTTTACTAAAAAAAATAAAAATCGAAAAATAAAAAGTAGGGTGTTACATTACTACCCCTCTTAGAAAAAAATTCCGTCCTCGGAATTTCTTAACTCAACACTAGACATCATCTTGTAATCGTATCTTAATCTAAAGATCCAACATTATATTTCTCATCACTGTTTTTCCCCTAGGTGACAGCGGTAACTTCATAATAGAATTCATTCTTATATCATTCTATTTATCCTCAAACTTATCCATCACTATATTCTATTCATTGTTCTTAACCTTTCCAACTTGATCTAACATCCTTAAAGGACATAATTAAAACTTAATCCTTTTCTCTTTTTAATACTGATTCCACAGAAAACCTTATTCCAACATCTAACTCCTGCAATTAACACCACAATCAATTTCAACATCTAACTTCCACGATTAACACCACGATCAATACAACCCTAACTTCCTACTCAAAGTATCAAATCACAATTCTTAGATCCTTGGAGCGTATTCCACTATTCCGATTATAACAATATTACACATACCTTTTATGAGATCTGCACGAAGAGAGGAATCAATTCCCCTCATGGTGAACACTCTCCCAGTGGTTGGGGGTCTAGCCATCTGTTGACCTATTCCTGGATCTCTTCTCCCAGCTTCACTTCCATAACTTCCAGCTCCTCTACCAGTAGCTACATTATGTTGCCTATTTCTCTGTCTACACTCACGAGCAAAATGACCTGGTTTACCGCAATGGAGACAACCAGGTCTCTCCTTGCAATCCCGCAGGTAATGCGGTACTCCACATAAGTAACAACCTAAACCTCTCTGTCGCCGCTGGCCTCGCTCCACCCACCGGGGTCGTAGGAACTGAGGCGGTGCAACTGTCGACATTAATTTGTTATATGGTTCCCATCTCCACCGAGAACCACTATCTACTCTCCTCTGCACATCTGATCGAATAGGACCTCCAATCATTTGTCGCTTTCGTGCTTGACCTCTGATCTATACTTTCGATCGCACCGCATCTCTCCACCAGCTCTGGAAAACTCTGGATATCGAGAGATACTATAGCCCTCTGGAGTTCATGTCGGAGTCCTTCCTCAAACCTTCTACATTGCCAATCCTCATCCGGGAATTTCTGATAAAATTCGGAAAACTTAATCAGAGCCTCAAATCATGATGCATAATCACCAACAGTCATGTTGCCTTGTTTGAGACTCATGAATTACCTCTCTTTCTCGCGTCGAACTAGACACGGAAAATATTTTTCAAAGAAACAGTTGCTAAACAACTGCCAAGTGATCATTCTACCCTTAGCCTCCAGCAATCTTCGCTTGTCTTTCCACCAAGATTCTGCTCCTCCAGTTAACATGAAGGCAGTATACGTTACTTCCCTATCCTCTCTGCAGCGCATGGTATCGAATATCTTCTCGATCTCTTGTACCCACCATTATGCCTTCTCTGGGTCATAATCTCCTCGGAATTGAGGTGGCTTTCCTTTCAGGAAAGTAGTCATTCCGGCATCTTCAGCTGTTGCAGCTCTCCTTTGATTCTGTTGTTCCTGTTGTTCTTTGTTCATCTGTAGTATCTCAGCATTCTGTTGTGTTTGTAATAACAGAGCAGTAACTATGTTTTTCATGGTATCTTGAGTCTCAGATGACTCTCCTCCACTTCCGGTATGATTATTTTCCACATTATTAGCTTCCACAATTCCTTCAGGAGTTCTGTCATTACTGACGATCGGACGTCCTCTTCAATGAGCCATGATTCTGTAAACGAAATCATTTGCTCTTATCAGCATGACATATAATACCACATGGACCAGTATATAAATACCATATGCCACACTAATGTTAATTAACGCATCGGATTCGGACACACTACCCATCTTCTAAGCATAGTTGAAATCCAATGTGGATTCAACTAGACACGGCCAATAACAACATCCTAAACCTCACAGTCCGATTAGAATCGAACTGCTATGATACCACCAAATGAGACACCCCGTTGTGCCCCGTCGTATTATTACATTAAAAACCTTCATATTTATTTACGTAATCGCTCGCTTACCGTTGAAAATACGTAAAAATTAAAACTTAATTAATAATCATATAACTTCTACAAATATAAAACACACCAAAACTATATTACATAAATACACACATGTTTATTTATTACAAAACCAAAACACTGTTAAGGGTACCCTCTCAGTAGGATCCCTCACAGGTATAAACTTCACTACAGACATACTTAGCGGAAATATAAATACTCCTTCGACACACTGGCCATAATGTCTATACTCTAATCGCCATGGATCACAGCTCGACCTCCAGCATCCGGTTCATACGGAGTTCCATCTAACTCCTCAGCAACTAGTTCCTCCATCGGGTCTTCTCGTACGATCACATCAGAAATAAAATACAACACACAGAAAGATATAGGGAATAAGAAACAGTTCTATCATCAAAAAGCGGAAAAGATTCATAGTATATCATACAATAAATGTCAGAGACATGCAACACACATAACTAACAAATCATCCTCAAATTCTGATATTGTCCTCTACCCTCTGCTTATGCAGTCTAAACACTTATACTATTATAATTGTCTCTGTTCCTTTCACATTCGTTAGTATTCCATGGCAGTCTGATGCAAAGAACTCAGCATAGTACACTTCTATCTTTTGATAGGATAAGACTTGACATAGTGCCCTTCTATCTTTCGACCAGATAGGATCCGGTATAGTGCTCTTCTATCTTGTGATAGGATAGGATTCAGTTTGGTGCTCTTCTATCTTTTGATAGGATAGAATCTCAATATAGTGCACTTCTATCTTTTGATAGGATAAATAAGATCGACGCGTCATGAACTGAAAGAGTATTTGCATCAACGCCTCTATATGAATCTCACTATCTCAAATCAATAACAACCTTGTACCTCAAGCTCCCATCATAACCTCAACTCGCATTCTATGTCACATCTCATCCATTAGATAACTTAATTAAGCTAGGCACCTCTAAGTAAATTCATTCTCTCACCCAAACAATCATCTCCCGAACAACATATATCCTTACTTAAAATCAACTAGTCATAGTATTAAAAACCATACAGATCATGCATCACACAATATCAGAAAATATTCAAATATCTCAATATCATATAAAGCAATTTATCACAACCAACGCATAATAATCAAATCAAATAAATAACAAGGTCAGACTCTGTCATGGCCTGGCCGTGATAGCCATCACAGTCGTGACAGACAACAAAGGCAAGAATTCTACAAAACAGAACCTGTCACGGCCTGGCCATGACAACCATCACGACCGTGATAGACACTGAACCACCTCAATATCATTAATATTCAAACACCGCAATAATACGTCACATGCAGATGGAATACCTCAACCAGAGTATCACAGTAAATTTGATAACATAAAATCAAACATCCTCAAATACTTAAAATCAACTTGATGTCGATAAACCTACAATCCCCGAATCACCATTGGTTTTACAGAAAAGGTTTCCAATGGGATTTTGGTCTTGTCGATTACTCGACTACTAGTAGGGTTTACGTCGCCCTACACAATTATCATAGAATATACTACTTATCGATTCCGACGATAGGATGATTCTTTTCCCCACCTGAGCTAGCACCGGAAATACGTATACGACGATCCTCGTTATCCCGCCACGAGTTAACACAAACACCTTCAACCAAACAACATAACTATAATTAATCAACTAACAACCACCTATGACACTTTAGGTCTAGGTTCGGCCAAGACTAAGAAAATAGGTTTAGGGTTATTTTCTTAATGCCATCTTTTGGATCCTAGTTACTAGAGTCTTAACTAACATAGATTAATTATTACAAGACTAAAGTTTGGAACAAAATTCTCTACCCTATAGGGTCAGGGTTTTGGCCATGTATAGGAATTTAAGCTAGTGATTTTTGTTGGACCTAAGCTCTTGTATTTAAGCTATACATGTATTATAGAACTTAAGTCAAGTACTAACTTTCAAAACAAACAACAAAACACCAAACCCATTTTCTTACCTAGGTTCGGCCATTAATGGTTAATAGGGAAGGAAAATGGTTTTGATCACATGCTCTTGGATAAATAAAGGAGGGATCATAACTAGATCATAGAAATTGGTTTCACATTTTTATGATTTTTCTACAATTTTCTAGAATTAATTGAAGTTCTAGATCTAAGAAATGAAAACTCAATAAATATGAAAAACAAGAGCTTAAAAAGAGAGGAGATGATCATGTTACCTAAGTTAAGAAAGTAGAAGAAGAATTGATAATGATCTTGGCAATCTTGTTAATGGAAATCACTTGAAGTTCTTAAAGATCAACAATGGTGTTTTTGGAGAAAAGTGAAGAAATGAAGGAAATGAAGAAGATGAAGAAGATGAGTGAAAGGGGAGGGAGGCCATGGTTTTGAAGGGATTTTATAGGGGAAATCTTAGGCCTTGTTATGTTTTTAAATTTTAGATTAATGGGTTTTGTGATTATTTAATTAATATAAGCTTAACCATAGTTAATAATTAACTTAATTAGGGTTACTTTGCTTAACTATGGTTAATAAATATGTGGCTCACATTTGATGGAGGTGAGGCTGATTTTGGGCCACACAAAGTGACTCACCAATGATTCACCGATCCTATCCGTTAGCGGTTCCCGGAAATTCCGTACGCAGCTCCGTCATTTACCCGATTTCGGTTTTTGAGAGGAAAATAATGAAACGAAAGCAAAATGAAATAGGTATGGTTGAGTATATATGGATGCACGAAATTGAGGAGATGTGGGAGGTTTACAACCATGTAAAATGAGTGGTTAAAAGTGCGTAGATGCGTCTGGTTAATACCCGCGAAAGCTTGAGGGTATTTTGGTCTTTTTACCCAAAAGTCATGATTACTTGAATTTAATGCTCATAAATGCTTGGTGAGTCATGGTGGTGACTCATCCCATGACTCGGCTCCTCCGATGTCCGGTTTTGTCTCTGCACCTCCCTTCTCGACTTCGCTTGGTCTCGATTAGGGTTTTACGCCCGTACAAAGCGTAATATTTCATTTTCGACTGAAAATTTTCAAACTAACCAAACTCGTTGGAAATATGATTTAAATTTAAACCATTTCGTTCACGAGTCAAAATTAGGTTTTCTGCTCAGTAAAATTATACTGTTAGTGAAAATGCAGACCGATTTCCGTCTAAATTTTCAACCCAAATTTTTATCCTAAGCTTCTACCCTAAGATAGAGTATGAATATGATTTTATTTCATATAAATCAATCTCCATGAACTTGGATAAAAATATAAATAAATACATTTATACCGGTTAATACAGCGAAAATATTTTTACTAAAAAAAATAAAAATCGAAAAATAAAATGTAGGGTGTTACAGGTTTTCTACTGTAAGCTTAGCTATTTCTTATATGTATGTGTGTGATTTATCTCTGTCAAAGTTCTTCTGTATTTATGCTCCTATATTGATCAAGCTACATAATTGTTGTTGTGAACTTGTTATGAAAATATTCACAAAGTGGTTCTCTTTTTGTATAGGTACACTTGCTGTTATTCATTATTCATTACGGTTTCCGGCTGAGTGCTCTTCCCACACCCGGTAAGCTTTCTCCTCTCCATTTTTCTCATTTGGTTTTTGTTTGCATTGTACTTGGGGATTGGAGTGTTTTATTATTTTTCTTAATGTTAATTATTTAGTAAAGCCTTAGTTTCCCGTTTGAGATGCAATACTAATGAGCACACGTGTACGTGCTTAATGTACCGCTCATTGTGTTGGATCTTGAATTGTCCAAAGTTGGACAGTTTGGGAAAAAACTTTTTCTTAATTCAGTTAAAATAATTATTCATTGATTCTAATGTTATATACTTGATGAAAGTTCGGATTGATACATTTCCTTTCGTTCTCCGGGTGCATACTTTATCGTGGTGGATGTCATCGCGTTCAAGTAGTGTACGTCGAAGACCGAAGGGAAATGCTGCCAAAATTTTGTCGAGTATGAGCATGAGAGATAAGGACTAACTGTTAACCGAATGTTGAAAAAGTTTCTTCTCGAATGGGATAGGGCCATACCCTGTCATAAGAAGTGGTTGATGAATATGTTGGACTAAGTATGAAGTTATTGGTTTAGTCATGGATCACGGTTGGATGAATGCTAGATGGATAAGTGATGAGTATGAGAATGGAGTGGAAGA
Source organism: Sophora flavescens (assembly GCA_030762895.1). Taxonomy (NCBI): domain Eukaryota; kingdom Viridiplantae; phylum Streptophyta; class Magnoliopsida; order Fabales; family Fabaceae; genus Sophora; species Sophora flavescens. The sequence goes on along the minus strand of CM061065.1, from coordinate 204,500,819 downwards.
TTTTCTACAGTTTTCAAAAACAAATGCTCCTGATAGTGGTAACGGAAGGTTTTATTGTCCTTGTGTTAACTATTTGAATGAGAGACGACTAGAAGCTGAGGAGATACTTGTCATCTTATTTGTGAGGGGATTTGCAAGAGTTATACAACATGGATATGTCATGGTGAATCGTTAGACAGGCCGAGGGTGTCGGATAGAGAGGAAGTTGATGACGTGAAAATGGACGATGGACTAGAGGACATGATCCGTGATGTTGGGCAAGAGTCTTTTCGGCGCGCACATGTGTATGATACTTTGTGCAGTGATGCGGAAGTGGCTTTGTATCCGGGGTGCACTAATTTCACACGGTTGTCAGTGGTGTTAAGATTGTTCAATGTGAAGGCGAGAAATGGGTGGAGTGATAAAAGCTTTACTGAATTGCTTGAGTTGTTGAAAGACATGCTTCCAGAAGGCAACACATTGCCATCTCGAAACTATGAGGCGAAGAAGATATTGTATCCGATGGGTATGGAGTATAAGAAAATACACGCTTGCCCCAATGATTGCATATTGTACAGGAAAGAGTTTGAAGAGATGCACGAGTGCCCCAGGTGTGGGGTATCGCGCTACAAAGTGAAGGATGGTGGTTCTAGTTGTGATGTGGTCACCAAAGGTCCTCCTGCGAAGGTGTTATGGTATCTTCTCGTGATTCTGTGGTTCAAGCCATTGTTTTCTAATGTAAATGACGCAAAGAACATTAAATGGCATGCAGATGAGAGGAAGTGTGATGGACAGCTTCGGCATCCGGCCGATTCTTTGCAATGGAAGATAATTGATAGTTTGTTTCCGGATTTCGGCAATGAGCCCAGAAACATAAGGCTTGGACTTGCTACCGATGGAATGAATCCATATGGAAACTTAAGTAGTATTCATAGTTCATGGCCTGTTCTCCTGGTAATTTACAACCTGTCTCCTTGGTTGTGCATGAAGCGCAAATACATTATGTTAAGTATGATGATTTCAGGTCCTAAACAGCCAGGAAATGATATTGATGTTTATCTGAGTCCCTTGATTGAAGACTTGAGAATGTAGTGGGATGAAGGAGTTGATGTGGTCGACGGGTATTGCCGTGAGACATTCAGATTGCGTGCCATGTTATTTTGCACCATCAATGACTTTCCAGCATACGGGAACCTGTGTGGGTATAGTGTTAAGGGGCATAAATCATGTCCAATATGTGAAGAAGGCACATGTTACCATCAACTGCAACATGGAAGGAAGACAGTTTACCTTGGGCATCGGAGATTTCTCCGACGTAATCATCCTTATCGTAGATTGAGAAAAGCTTTCAATGGACTTCCGAAGAATGAAATTGCTCCGGCGGCCTTGACTGGAGAGCAAGTTTATGAAAGGGTGAACAACACTAATGTTATCTATGGGAAGACCGGAAAGAAGGCTACCGATAAGAAAATATGGAAGAAGAGGTCGATCTTCTTTGATCTTCCATACTGGTGCAAGCTTGATGTAAGACATTGTATTGATGTGATGCATGTGGAGAAAAATGTGTGTGACAGTTTAATCGGAACGCTTCTCAACATTCAAGGCAAGACAAAGGTGTGAATGCTCGTCTGGATCTAGTTGTGATGGGTATATGAGAGCAGTTAGCTCCACTTAAAGTGGGGGATAAGAAGACTTATTTGTCCCCAGCATGTCATACTTTATCAAAAAAAGAGAAAAGAAGTTTCTGTGAATGTCTACGGGGAGTCAAAGTGCCACAGGGTTACTCTTCAAATATCAAAAGACTTGTCTCAATGAAAGATCTCAAATTAGTTGGCTTAAAGTCTCATGATTGTCATGTCTTGATGCAACAACTACTACCGGTGGCCATTCGTGACATATTGCCTAAAAAAGTCAAACATAACATTACTAGGTTATGCTTATTCTTCAATGCTCTATGTAGCAAGGTCATTGACACTAAAAAGTTGGATGACTTGGAAAATGAGGCAGCCATTATCTTGTGCCAATTGGAGATGTATTTTCCACCTTCATTTTTTGACATCATGGTTCATTTGATTGTTCATCTAGTGAGGGAGATTAGATTGTGCGGCCCCGTTTATTTAAGGTGGATGTACCCGGTTGAGTGATACATGAAGGTCTTGAAAGGATATATGAAGAATCCACACCGTCCCGAAGCATCTATTGTTGAAAGGTATGTTGCAGAAGAAGCTATTGAGTTTTGTACAGACTACATGTCAGAAGCGGAACCTGTAGGGCTTCCGAAGTCTCGTCACGAAGGAAGATATGATGGTAAGGGTACACGAGGTATCACTGTTAAGAGCATGGATCGAGAGGAAGTGCTTCAAGCACATTGTATATATTGAATAACACTGATGAGGTTGAACCATACTTATGTGAGCACAAAAGCATCATCAATGAAACTTACCCTAGAATGAATGAAAAATGGTGTTTGAACAAGCATAACAAGACTTTCTTGAACTGGTTTAAAGAAAAAATTGCAAAGGATGGTATTGCTTCTGATACATTAAAATGGCTAGCACAGGGGCCTAACTTTGATGTCATATGCTGGAGTGGGTACGATATCAATAAGTTTTCCTTCTATACAAAGTCCCAAGATGACAAAAGTACCATGCAAAATAGTGGGGTTATGGTCGTCGCTGAGTCCATGCATTTCTCTAGTTTGAAAGATAAAAACCCTGTTATGGCATCCATTTCATACTTTAGAATCATTGAAGAGATATGGGAGGTTGATTACACGAAGTTTAGAGTACCTGTTTTTAAATGTCAGTGGGTCGACAGTAACAATGGTGTGCAAACCGATGAGTTAGGATTCAAATTGGTGGACCTTAATAAGGTAGGTAATAAAGAGGAGCCTTTCATCATGGCATCCCAAGCAAAACAAGTGTTTTATAACCGTGATCCTTCTAACAAAAGGTGGTCAGTGGTTCTTCAGGGGAAAAACATGTATAATGGTAGTGAGGAAATCAAGATTCAACTCTTGATGTTTCTGATACTCCTTCTTTCTCAACACGAGTGCCTAATTTCAATGAGGAAAATGAAGTGGATGATGTACATGCTACTCGTAATGATCACCAAGAAGGGTTATGGGAGAACTTTACTAATTGACCACAAAGTAAGTTTAGTTTGAGTTATGTTTAAAGGCATATTATATATTTACGTTGATGTTTATAAGTTATGTTTACGTACGTTGATCGATATTTATAAGTTATGTATGATATTTATCCTGACATACTAACAAGTTTTTTTTTGTTTAAACAGGTATACATGGCTGATCCTGAGGATTTCCTCCTTCATGCAGCGGGTCGGAGACCCCGTCTACGAGTAGAAAGGGTAGACGTGCCACACGAATGAGGAATTTGATTGCCAACCGTGGTTCAAATCAAAGGATAAGAATAGACTTTGATAATAACCTCAATCATATTGGGCCAATGGCAGAGCAATTTAACAGTTTTGTGGCGACCCTTGCTAGGAGCAGGCCTAGTATACTCATTGATAATTGGAAAGATGTACCGGCGGACGTGAAGGATCAGATATGGGAGAGTATTCTGGTATCTATACTTTTACGTCCTGTGTTTGTCTGTATCTACTTTATTTTAATCTTACTAATATCATACAGTAATTCGTTGATTCTTTTAGTCTTAATGTAGCTCACCTTTGACATACCGGATACGACGGTTATGAAGAAGCGTTTGCTAAAGTATGCTGGTGAGCGTTGGAGGGCTTTTAAGGTCGACCTGGGCAGATACTATGTATTCAATCCAACATGTGAAAAGAACCAACTTGAGGTGTACCCATTTCTTGACCAGGCGACGTGGGATCGCTTTGTTCTGAGCCGACATGATCCCGCTTCAAAGGTTAACTTATTTTATTTGTCTCTAAATTTATGTAATTTCATTAATTTTATTTACTTATGTAATTTAATTGTCTTCTATTTATAACAGGGGAAGAGGAAAAGGGGGCAGGAAAACCAAAGCAAGAATGTCTACCCCCATGTCATGTCTCGTGGGGGATATAAAAAGCTTGGTCAGATAATGGTGGAAGAGGAAAAGAAAGCACGTCAGGAAGCAACATCTCAGGCGGATCCTAACGTTGAAAATCGTCCAGAGGTTGTTGATCCACCTCCACCCCCACGCCATCGTAAATGGAAGAGGGCCCGACAAAGAAAAACGGGATAATATACATCTGAGGAGGCCCGCCAAGTAGCTGGGAAGATTGTAAGTATAGTTTGAATTGTAATTGTCATTTTAAGATTGTTACAAATTGTAATGTGACCTGATATTTTATATGTGATAGGATACCTTGGACGAGCAGGTAACCCAAGGAACCTTTGTTCCTAGAGGACGTGATGATATCTTAGTTGCTGCCATCGGTAAACCAAACCACCCGGGCCGTGGGTGTTGGATGGGGCATCGGCATTCGCCAATACCATGGTTCATCTTCACACCAATGCCACAGGGATGTTGATGCAGATAGAGCACGGCTAAAAGAGGAGATTGCAGCTGAGCCTAGACAGGAGATGGCCGAGCAGCTTGCCCAGCAGATGGCAATATTGACTTCTATGTCCCAACATATGACAGCCGGTGTCCAACCCTCTATCCATGTGAGCACTAAGGGCTCATGTGATCCTCCTCATCAGCCTAAAAATTATGATGATGGTGATGATGATGATGATGACGACCCTGATAGGTGTGAGCTGTATGTTGATGATCATCATGATCGCCGCTTAGTGGCATTGGGGAGGGCACATAATAACTTAGGTAATACCATACACCATCGTTTATTACCGGATGATCAGCTGAGGGTCGTTGTTGAGATTATTCGAGATGCTGATGCTCGAGTCCCTGTGCCCACTGAGGAGGTTCAAACAGTGGGTCAGGCCCCCGGTAACTTCATCCTCTGGCCAAGAAGACTGGTCAGCTTTCTTGTTACATCTGAGGTATTCAGTTAGTTGTGTTTTTCTATATTCATAGTTGAAATTATTTATTATTGTTTAAAGATAATACTTTATTTTTATTCGTTATAGGATGTTGGAAATGATATTCTGCCTAAAAGGTCGGATCCAGGAAGACCAGAGATGTCTGCTCCTGCCAAGGTATTCATCTGACCATTTAATTAATTACGAATGAAATAACTTAATTATCTGTGATTACTAATATATATCTTTGTTGTTTAGGGGATCGACAAAGGGGCACCTGATGATGTTTTTAAACTTCGCCTATACAAAGGTTGTCACCATGGAGAATGACGCAGCTTTGGTAAGGTTGGAACATGATGTCCATCCCGGTGATGAACTGTATATCCCAAAGAAGGAACTTATGGAGATTGTACTCAATAAAGAAATGGCTAGTTCTTCACACATATCGTTATGGTGCACGTAAGTACATTTTATTTATAAGTTAAGTAATTAATTTTTAAATACTATGATAATTAACATGTTTTTTCAATATATTAGGTATCTGCTTCGTATGTTAGTTGATCAGGGTAACCTCGCCCTTTATGGGTTCATTGACCCCATGTTCATTCAGGGTGATGTTCTCCTAGCATCAGAAGACCGGGTCACCACCATATGTGATATACTTGCCCGAGACGATCATCAATTCTACCTTGCGCCTTATCTCAATAAGTAAGTACCGGTTATTTAATTATAACTATATATGACTTAGTCACTAACTGTTCCGAAAATACAGCCAGCATTGGCAACTGTTGATCTTGTACCCTAGGATGAACGTCGTGGTCTTCTTCTGCTCAATTGGAAATAAGCCGACGAATGAACTGAAGACGATCATCGAAACGTAAGCATTAAAATACTTTATAATCAGTAATGCAGTTATTTTAATTATCTTAAATCTATTAGATATACTTTAATTAATGTTTATTTTTTCATGATAGTTCTATTAATGCAAACCACATGTTGCGTGGTGAAAGGCGACGGCTATCAGATGGATTATTCATAGCGTAAGATATTTATTAGTTCAAATGCATCAAATGCAGTAGGTATAATTATTTATTTCTATTTAATTCCTCATATTCTAATTGGGTTTCATTTGTACGTAGTCACGTATACAACTTGGATCATGGGAGTGTGGATGCTATGTGATGCAGTGGATGTTGGAAATTATCTCCTCCAGGATCACTGAAAGATGGCACGACGTAAATGTTAATTGATAACAATTAGAAGTAACAGTTATAGATTCGTTATATGTTTTATGTTAGTTTATTACTTAAAAGATATAATCTTTTGTCCAATTAAACTTGCAGATATTCAACAATCCAACTCCATTATCTGATTCCGACATCAACAACATAAGGAGGCGTTGGGCAACTTTCTTTCTTGAAGTGTACCAACCATAGTTTGTATATATATATGTAGTTAGTTTAAAAACTTATCATGTACTAGCTATAGTGTACTTTTGACTGATCATATGTATTTTGATATGAAATCTATAATATACCATGTAGCTTTTTGGTTTCTAATTATCTTTGTTGTCTGAATGTAATTGAACGTACATATGTATTGTTCGTAATAAATTCAGTATATATTAATTGTGTTTTTGTTGTACAAAAGTGATTGTTGAGAATATTTAGAGTATGTTATTCTGGTATTGATCTGCATTATTACTAAAACAGGGGAAAGGAATGATAGAAATGTAAATAACAGTTTCAAAAAAAATAGACTTTACACATCGGTTTAACTGAAAACCGATGTGGAAAGTGAAATTTCCACATCGGTTTTCATGAAAACCGAAGTGTAAATTGAAATTTTAACATCGGTTTTGTAAAAACCGATGTGTAAAGTCTAATTTCCACATCGGTTTTCTTAAAACCGATGTGGAAAGTGATATTTCCAATAGTTTACCAATTGACAAATGAACTTTCCACATCGGTTTATGTAAAAACCGCTGTTAAAAATGTACTTTAAACATCGGTTTCAAAACCGATGTGAAAAGTGGCAATAAACCACATCGGTCTTTTCAACATCAGTTTGAAAACCGATGTGAAAAGCCAAAAATAACTGATGTGGAATCCCTTTTCTGCACTAGTGTAATGATTTGAAATAAAATCGATTACTAGACGGGTGAAAAAGAGGTATGTCTTTGGACGTGCATTTTGAACATCGAACATAAAGCAATTAGGTAGTCTATTGATACGTTGTCTAGTTGTTCTAGTTAGTTGCTCGTCTATCTTCTATCGGGTGGTCAATTCTTTTTCTCGGGTGGATATAAGTCTTTGGACTTGTTCTTTTCCTGATATACTTAAAACCTCGTCTAGTGCTTCTTATACTTGATATACTCGAGAACTCATCTAGCACCTTTTAAACTTAGTTATTTCTAGCTACTCGTCTAGCGATAACCTTTTGGACTAGTTTTTTACCAAATGAGTTTGAAGGCTCATCTAGCGAATAAATCTTGGACCCGCAATGCTTTTAAAATTTCTTAAGGAAACTTTAGACTAGTTTCCTCGTCTAGTGACAAACAAAACAGTCCTGCATACTAGAATAGACAAGTTAGTTCACAACATAACTTTGCCATACAAATTTAATCTTTTTGTTAATCATCAAAACTTAAGAGATTATTTTAACCGTAAACACTTTGGTTCCAACAAGAGATCCCAATTAGGTTGACACCTCAGACTCTATCTATCATTTGCAGCACACCATAAATTTATTAAAAATTAAGAATAGAATAAAGAATACAAAAATCTATGAGGGGACATAAACCAAACTCATGGAGACAAATAGACAGAGCTATCTAAATCTATAATTAGGTAGAACAAATCTATTGTGGGAAATGTTTATTCTAATAAAAATGGGAATTAAATCCCACCAAGTGTAACATTGAGAAGAAACCCCAAAAGATGTCAATTTGTCAGCACAAATATTTCCCTCTCTATAAACATGAGACACTCTGAATGTGGCAAACTGGCAATTCCTCCAAAGATAAAATATGGCAATTTCTCCATCTGTTTCTCAGCTTCCAAGGAATCAAATAAGGAGAAGTAAAAGCTAAGATGTAACACCTGGGTGCCGACGAGGGCGGGGAGTGGTCGCCGGTGCAAGAAGGTACGGACAAGGAGCAGCTCTTGGCATGCTTCTAGGCGGAGGGACACATGAATGAACCGATTACTCACCCGAATGAGAGGGATCCTGAGACTGTGTAGGTATGGGACTATACAGTTGAGCATGGCTTATAAGAATTGATTGGTACTACCCATATCAACAAGATGCATCTTCTTTTCGGGAGCTCATCATTTAAGAACTCCACAGTTAAGCGTGCTTGACTTGGAGCAATTTTGGGATGGGTGGCCTCCTGGGAAGTTTTCCCCAGGAAGCGTGTGAGTGAGAACAAAGCATGCTTTGAAAAGACCCGTGTTAGTCTCGTGGGGACGATCGTCAATCCATAGAACAGCCAGGGATGTTAAATAAGACTCCTAACTTGGAGTCGCATTCTAACCAAAGGTTATGCTACTCTCTCTAATGAGCCACTTCAATAGCAATCATAGCTGCGGGCAACACAACATTGAGAGAATAACAAATGCCAAAATAAGAAGAAAAACAACCAAGTACAACACCGCTTCTATCTTTGAAAATACCACCCCTAACACAATAACCCGGAGAACCTTTAGCAACCCCATCAGTGGCTTTAATCCAATCACAAGGGAGAGGGATCCAATCTACCTTCTTAATTGATGGACTCTTGCTGGGATGGTCAGTAACACCAAAAGCTTTCAGAACTGAGAACTCTAAAATGGATGAGGACATGTGGCTCTTGGTTAGATTACCGGTAAGGGAAGATGAACCAATTACCATGCTCGCTGCATTTCTAAAGGAGGGCATTTGGTATAAGAATTAATTACAGTTTTCCTCTTTAATTTCCTTTGATTGTAAATTTGTCTGCTTCCACTTCTCACCAACATAAATACTAAATAGCCTCAAGCAATGAAATAAGAATGGATCGGAGACTGTTTTTGAAGTGATGAAATAATCTTGTTACGTTGAAAAATCTAAAAATGTATTTATCTTCTTTTTTTTTCACCTCAAATAGAAGTTCATTTTAAACGATATTTTTCACCTAATAATGCACAATAATTAACTAGTCGAGAAATGCGTCAAAATCAGCCATAGTGAATTATGTGAAATATGTTTAATCTCTTCAATCTCAAAAATTCTCGTGTTTTATTTGTACCCACGCTGCAGGAAAGAATTAGTTGGTTACAGTATCACTCATAAAGCATTTAACATGACAAGTTAAGTCTATTTGGTTACCAATATTTGTTAATAAGAAATCAATGGTTAGTTCTTAACTCCTTAAATGTCTTCTTAAGGATTATCAGTATTTGTTAATAACAAACTCTCTTAAGCCTTCTTAATGCGATTTTGATCTTCCAGCATCTCTATCATATTACTCATAACTTGTGTTGTTGCCTATTATTACAGGTTGAGTGAGACGTCCCGACGTCCCATTAAAGAAAACCCAAAATATTAAGACCTAATTTGCTTATTATCGTTAAGCGAGTATATTAAAAAAGCAGAAAATTTAAAACTTAAAATTATAAACACATATATAAACATACATACAGCACATAACTATAAATATATACATACATGTCAGTACTGCTATCAAGGGATTTCCCTCTGTAGGATCCCCATATATACCCAAGCTAGTGACATCAACAAAATATATCAAAAGCCAAAATTAAAAGCCTCACCGATGCACTCCACACTCCGTCCCCTCTCCAAAAATACAGTAAAATCTCACCCACACCTATACTTATGGCACTGGCCCGAGCCATCATACACTACCACCCTCGTCTACATCCTGAGGTCCGGCAGGTCTGGACACTCCTCCGCTATCACTGGAAGAACTCCTGGCCGGCTGCCCTTGAAACCTCTGCCTGTAGAGTCTGCTATCCCGATGATGTAGTCGTCTAAAAGATACCCGCGAAGACTCAAATCGTAGCACGAACCTATGGGGGTGTGGGTACCTCAGGAAGGGGTGCTAGGTCTAGAGCGGGGGCAACTGGTAGGTCCTGAGCGGGGGCAACTGGGTCCTCCTCCGGAATAGGTGCCAACTCGGGCTCCGACGCTGATGCGGGTGCAAATCCGGGTACCAAGGCATCAAGAGGTACCATGAAGGGTACAGGGGCCATCCCGAACATAGGCGGTATCGGTGGTACGTGTCCATCAGGCTGTCCTATTGGAAATGGGAAGGTCGTGCCGAAACGAAACGTGCCAACAAATCCGATGGGCGCTCTCTGCCCGAGTCGCGTAGTGATGGACGCAGGACCCGTATATACCGCGAAACGAGTGACCGGGTCCACAAGTCATCCATGGGTGGTCCCAATGCGCCATCTGCTCTGTCAGAGTCTGAAGTACAAAACATATATATACACAACACGCAGCAAAAGAAAAGGGGATAAGAAGCTATATAACATCAAACGTGGAAAGGGTTTTGCCACATTTAATTAAATAATGACACACTAAACATACGTCTCCAAAGTATGGGTGTATATATATATATAACACAATCATCCTCAATCCACATCTAGGATCTTTCCTCTACCCTTCATCATGATGCAATGCAAATGCTGTATGAATAATCTCATCAGGTATCGGCCATATCCGGATATCACAACAATATAATCGACACGTCCCAGAGTCCCCGGTGCACACCCTCGTCCTCGGATGGAGGGTGCCCACGCAAAGCAATGGCACTATAGCTACACAACCCGATGCACACCTCTGGACCACAATCCAGGATGATTATGCAATGCATGAACTATAGCTGTAACTAAAATGAAATCATCTCTGGACGGTCCGCCGTTAGCCTATCCCCGGGAATTCTCCCTCCGAGGCATAGACCCCACTCGACCATGTTTCAGGTCCCTCATTTCACAGACCATGTTTCAGGTCAACCCCTAGTGCCCTAACCGCTCATCATAATCTCATAGATAACCTCAAAATAATCTCATCTCATCAATCTCAGCCTCATATCACTATAATCATCTCGGTTAGGCACTGCTATAACATATCGTATGCAATGCTCAAATAGATCCTCGTGTCTCAACATAACTTATGATTTACTCAATCCTCTAAGCACAATCATAACACTCATCATATCATCATAATCATCATCATGTTATCCAAAATCATCATCATATATTATCATGTCATAATATCATTTCCAAATAATAAATACCAAAATATAATAATAATAATAATAATAATAATAATAATAATAATAATAATAATAATAATAATAATAATAATAATAATAATAAGTATAAACACTTTCAAAAATAATTACAACATTCGTGATATCATACATCAAGTACCAAGTTTCAAATCAATCAGTCAAACAGGTAATCATCACGTAATAAAATTATATATATATATATATATATATATATATATATGTAGCGTAACGACGATAAACGCACAATTTCTATATCATCATCGGTACCACTGAGTAGTCCCCAATGTGGTATAGACATTGTCCGTTACTCGCTTTCGTGTAGGGTTTGGGTCGCCCTACGCCATTATCTAATTAAATGTAACCGTGTCGTTTCCGACGTTTAATAGTTTCTTTTCTCCACATGCGATGTCTTAGGCTAGCTCTGGAGCAACGAAACGAACCCCCTCTCAACCTCTTAGTTGCTGCCACGTAAAGAACTAAGGCCTCTGGGTCTCCAAAAATTCACCTGAACACATCATTGTGAAGCATACGTTACAAGGAATCCTAGTCTGAAAACGGAATCAAAAACCGATAGACGGATTGAAAGATAACCTCAATACCGTCACCAACGGTATTTCGACATAAAAATGGCATAGGCTTACCTTAGGCTAAATGACAAAATAAATATAGGATAATGAAGTAGACAGCGTGAGAATCACAATGACATAGTCGATTTTTCGATCGGACGAACGGATTGCTCAGAATCGATTCCAAAATTTTCTCACTCATGGCCCCTCCCTCTCTCTTTGCTCTATCTCTCTGTTTTTCTTTCTTTATGTTAACTAAGTAGGAAGAAAATATAAAGTCAGCAACTTCTTCATAGTGAAGTAAGCTCACTTAATTTGTATTCATAGTTGGTGACTCACCAATGCTATAGTTACTAGGCTTTAAAGTTGGCGTGAGATAAGGAAGGTAAATAAGCAGGAGGTGGCCAAGTAAAGGTATGCAGCATGGTAGCCAAAATTTTTTACATTGTTAGACTTATCTTGATTTATTTTTACATAGTTTAATCATAACTTTATTTATTTGCTTCCTTTGGCCGTGTACCTTGCTTCTCCTCATGTATGCTTTGTTTTGAACAACTAAATCCTTTTATTGGAAACTCTTATACGTCCAAATAGTTGCATCATGTGAAAGCTCATCCATTTTCATCAAATAGGAGGTGTCATGGTTCTAGAGTTGTCATTACTTTGCTTAAGTAGGAGGTGTCAAGTAGGAGGTGTCATTCTAGAGTTAAATTCTAATATTTTTATGTGCAAGAGCTATCCATCCTTTTGATATAAGTTGGTCATCCTTTTACTATGCCATGTACGTACATGATTTCTAGGATTAGGATTTCTTTTAGCTAGTTTAATTAGGATAAAAATGATATGCTAATCATGACTTAGTTATGTAAATTAAGGTATTTGCTTTAACTAGATTCAATTAGCTTAAGTAACCTTCCAACTTATAATTTAACTAATCTAATTTAATTCATTATATTTATATCTATTCGTGAATCATAGAAAAACATTCCAAGTTAGTGATTAGTTAAACTTAAATAGCCTTAACTAGCTAATAAATTAATATTAGGGTTAATTAATCATGATTAGTAAAACTTGAGTGAAATTTATCATAATTAGTTAACTATAATTAAGACCTATATCCATGACTAATTATCTT